>CM057159.1:20831345-20836345 GCA_029962745.1 Echinometra lucunter
TTTTTGGGCATGTCTCTAAACTTCTCGGCAAACCCTCTCTAGTCCTATTGGGGTCAATGTCTGCTTCTGATTGCTTGCTATCTTTCACAAGTGATCTTTTACGATGCTTTCCTTTTGGCAATGGCTTAGCTCTATCTTTTCTTGTAGACTGACTAGAGCTTGTTGCCGTGGAGACATCACTGAGGTCATTGAAGGTCATGTTTGGCAGGAGGAGTTGGAAGCAGTTTTCACATTGTGTCAAGCTCTCTTGGATCTCTGGGATGATTTCTGCGATACAAACATTAAGAAATAGATGTAAATACTATATTTTCTATGGAAAAGAAGATAGACAGAACACAAGGGCCGGAATTCCCGAAAAAGGTTTAAACCATGGGGTGGTTTAAACCTCTGTTAGTGTACTAAAATTACTAAAATAACTGTAAATAGAGGCACATTGCCCATGCGCATGCTTAAAGAAAACAGATAACAGTAACTAGATCGAATATTATGCGCACATATTTACACTTAATAAACCCAGGAGGGGGTTTAAACCATCCTATGGTTTAAACATCTTTTCTGCATTCCGGCCAAGATGATTTTAAAAATTAGAGTATGCTCACCATTCATTTCTTCAGTAACCTTGTTCAACTTCTGTTCTTGAGCTTGTTGAAGGCGACGCCGCCTCTCTTCTGCCCTCTGCCTCTCTGCATCGGATCTTGCTTGGATATTCACAAAATCAACCTGCAAAAATAGAGAAGCCACTGAAAGATTATTACAACATTTGCTGGTGCAGTACAAATGGAAAATGAAGGCATTAATACTTCAAATAGTGAATAATTAAAATTTTTCACTGGGCCAAGTCAGATTCACATAAGTCAAGGCAAGTCATATCAAGTCAAAGTAAGCCATAGCAAGTCAAGTCATACCAAATACAGTCAAGTCAAGTCTAATCAAATAAACTCAAGTCGAATCAAGAAAAGCAGAGTAAAATCCAGTTAATTTACTTGAAGTAAAGTCAAATTTAGTCAGGTCAGTACCTTCTTGGAGTTCTTGAGGTAGGTGTATCCTAGACCCAGCTTCTTGTAGGCCTTGCCAAACTTGTTGTACCACTCTTGCATTGCCCTGAGAGCATGTTCCTTCAGGAGGTTGGCGGCCGGCTTGGGAGGAGGTAGAGGGAGATCTACATTGGTCCCTACAGTCAGCTCCAAGTACTCCTGCATATCGGCCACCAGGAGCTCCCTGAATCGATGGGATCGGTTGAAGAGTTCATTGATGACCTGAGCAGTAGCGATAAAAAAACCAATTAATAAATGGGTACTGAGGGAAAAACTGTTTGTGTAAATTATGTTTTACTTGTGCCATGTACAATTGAAACTCAACATAATTACATGAATGAATGAAGGAACGGAATATGAATAATAAAGGAACAAATGCGAAACTCAGCAGGGAAAAAAATACACACGGGCTCAGGGCGAATTCGCCCCTGAAACGCCAAAAAGAGCCCTGGAAAACAAAGAAAAAGAGCCCCTGAAATTCTCATAGGGTCCAATGTAAACTGTAATACAATGTAGAAAATTTGGGTGGGTGGGCTCAAAGAGCAGCCCCAGAAAAAAAAAAAAAAAAAAAAAAATTTCCCTGAAACTCAGTGGGTACAGGATAAGTAATGATGACACACATAAAAAGAAATTAAATAAAACTAAAAAAAAATCCTTTTTTTGCGATCTCTCTTGGAAGAGACAGAATCACAACTCTAAGAGAACTAAGAGAAATCATTTATTTTCTAATATCTAGTTGTAATCAGAAAAATACAGGTGGTTGGGCTAAGAGTCACAAATGTTGAGAGAAGGGATGAGAGAGAGAGGAAGAGGGAGAGAGACAAGAATGGCAAACCTGAAATGCTGATAATCTGATCTCTGCATGTTCTTCCTCCAGCTGGCTTATGACAAGTTGGAAGCAATGTTCAACATACACATCAGACAACCTAAAGGCAAATACGATGAAATACACATAATAAACTAAATTCAGATAATAACGTGGTAAAATTTTTGTTCAGTTTAATCAAAGTTCATATTAGTCAAAGATGTCTACACACAATATGTTTCCAGGAAGGTTACTGGGTACTATTCCCAATGTTCTTCAAAGTCTCTCTGTATAAGAAATTTTCCAAAATCCTCTTAAAATGCTAA
This sequence comes from Echinometra lucunter, assembly GCA_029962745.1. Classification (NCBI taxonomy): domain Eukaryota; kingdom Metazoa; phylum Echinodermata; class Echinoidea; order Camarodonta; family Echinometridae; genus Echinometra; species Echinometra lucunter. The sequence goes on from CM057159.1 coordinate 20,833,511, forward strand.
CCAAATATGAGAGAGAGAGCATGAAATATTACATGTTGTAACCACCAAACACTTCCATTATTCATGGAATCACAATGCTGTCTCTCTGATTTCTACCAATACATATCATACTAGGCTGTGATATGTCATGTTACACCCACACACAGTGAACCGAATTTGCAAAGTGAAGTTTTTTCGCCATTTCTTTAGCCATTTTGTAGCTGTGTCATAGCCGTTATACTGTGTTATTTCCAATGGGGAAGCAGTTTTGCAGTTTTGTCACCGTTTTGTAGCCATTTTCAAAACAGGCTATAAAAGAGCAAAAAAAAAAAACAAAAAAAAAACGGCTAAAGAACAGCCAAAAAAAAAGGCTAATCTGATGATTCTGCTCACTATGATATCTAAATTAAGACAAAAATGGCCCTACTCATGACATATTTCATGAGACTAGGAACAGGCGTACTTGTAAAGAAACGGCATTTTTAAACTAGATATAAGAAGGCAATAAATGTTCATGAATTTGGTATCTATGCGAAGCATATGTTATTCATAAGGTGTTTATTCACATGGCAAATCAAAAAAATCTTCTTGCTTCTGGATCACGGTCAATACTAGAGAATTTGTACTCTACCTTTTAGTAAGACAAACAATAGGACACCAGTATGGCACTCCTGAATGGTCACTCCTCCTTGCATCCTGTTTTTTCTATTAGTATTATTCTGGTGATTAGCCTGTCTGACAAGCTCTCATTCTTGTTATAATTTCAAAGGGATTGCATGGTCTTAAAGACGCTCAGTCGTGGGCTTTCATAGGGAATTTGACACCATGGGTGCTTACCTAGTAACAGGTGTTGTCCATCACCATGGTTTTATGACCAACAGACCTTATGTAATGCTCTGTACATTCTACCCTTAACCCGATTTGGCAAAGTCATTCCCTCACTTTCCCTGGCCCGAGAATGCCCGAAGCAGGCCGAAGAATGTTTGTGGTGGGGCAGCTTGTTTTGCTTTGCTCCAGAAATGTAGCGATCGATCTATTACAGTTATTTCCAGTGCTTTTCACAAAGTCTGGTGTCAGCAAATTTATGATCCACTCCCCATGAAAGCCCACGACTGAAAGTCTTTAACAAGGCAAGCTGTCCATCATTCAAAAGCTTAACATGTAGAAACGTCAAATTTCCGACTTGTTTTGGGGTGGAGGGTCACATGGTCTTCTGTTTTGTTTTGTTTTAAATTTTTTAACACCACCCCTTCTTCCAACTGACCCCCCCCCCCCCCCCCCCAGTGAAAATTACCCCTCTCTGTATATATTGTTTAGGAGAATCATTTATAGTACTGCACTTTTACAGAGATACTTCAATAAAAGTTTGGTGTTGAACTTACTTGCAGATTTTCTTCAGCTGTTTCATAGTGTCCTGGTCCAGAGAAGGTTTACCTGATGTAGTTAGACTCTCCACCAAGCTGGCCATTTGCTGGCAGACTTCATGGTCTAGGAAACCACCTTCACCAGCCATCATCTCATTGTCAATTGGCTGGATAAAAGACTGGTGCAGAAGTCTAGTGGGCATGTAAAAATATGGACAAAAATTATGAGTATTTACATTATAGCAAAATAAACCCCAAATCAAAACAAACACACACAAAAACCCCACATAGTCTACTGCATAAACATGATAAGGGTCCAAGTGTGAATAAAATATACAGAATTGTAGTTGTTACATAACTTGCACAGATACAAGCATCCATGGTTCTCACCAGGGCTTTTACACATGGCGGGGCCACCATGTGCAAATTTCAAAAGCACTTTTGCCACCATGTGCAAATTTAGAAGGAGAAATGCCACCATGTAATGGCACCTTTTGTATGCACAAAAAGTATCCAAGCAAAACAAAGCCGCGTGTTACAGTTTTCTGTACCATGCGTAAATTTTTCCTGGATGCCGAACGTTGTTTCCACCACGTGCATGTTTAAAGAAAATCCTGGTGAGAAGCCTGCAAGCATCTACATTTTCTACAGTAAATAAATTGCAAACAACCCATTATAGACCAAGCAAGGGAAGGAAATTTCTGAAAACCAAAAATAAAAAAACTAGTAATTTCTTCTCCCAAGGCTGCACCAAACTGAGCAGTTGAAAGCGCTCAGTCATAGTCATTGACAGATCTATCTAATTTTCTAAGTTACCGGTAGACTCTAGATATTTTTTAAGATTTACTTTGAGAAAGAATTTGGACTACCACAGATCCACTAACTTGTTGATTATTACTGCCTCAAGAGATGGGGTGTTGTGTGAGAGGGAGATGATTAAAGATGATTAAACAACAAGCAAAACTAGACCTAACGCGTAAAGTAACAGACGGGACCACATAATCTTCATTCATAAACTTCCTCGCATGCACGGTACACTCTTCAACGCTCCGCCTCTGCACCAGCGTAGCTGAGGCTGAGCTACACGGTCAGTGACGGTAGGTAGCGTTCTGTAGATGAAAGAGCAGCACGGAACAATTCATAATTCATGCACCTTGCTAATCCCCAACGTTCCTAGTTGTATTACAAGAATGAGTAAGGACATAAAGACATGCAGAATGATATCTAACTTAGGGTTTCATCAAAAACAGACAGAATTTCGAATAGACGACCCAACAACATACCGTACGGTACTCGGTCTCGGTAGCAAGATCAGTCACATCCAAATTGCAAATTTTACGTCTTTTGAGTTTGTTTACCGTATACCGTATACCGGGTTTGCTTACAACAAATTGCGCAATAGCTTTATATATATATATATATATATATATATATATATATATATATATATATATATATATATATATATATATATTTATTTTCTCTTCATTAA
>CM057159.1:20841345-20849178 GCA_029962745.1 Echinometra lucunter
GCTTTTTCTGGCCACCACAAACTCAGGTCTATATGGTGCCTATGGTGGCCCTGAAGTACGCTCGACAACAGGTCATGTGCGACGTGAATTTCGCATCCCAGGCCCTGAACTTTGCATCCCAAGTCTTGAAATTCACGACCCGCGGTGCGAAATTCAGGACTGGGATGCAAAGTTCGCGCCACGGGTCCTGAATTTCGCATCGCGGGTCGTGAATTTCACGACTTGGGATGCAAAGTTCAGGACCTGGGAAGCGAAATTCACGTCGCACATGACCTGTTGTCGAGCGTACTTCAGGGCCACCATAGGTCTAGCCTTGGACCAGCCACCATAATAAAGCCGAAATGACGTAACGATTTGGGATTAGATTAACTCACAAAGAATATATGACTTTCTTTGAAATGCATGTTGGCTGTGTACCTGGATCACCATGCACAAAAGCATTAGTTGAAAAGTACGAGGAAGTGTTGGCTCGCTCGAGTGAATACGTGGGCGATAAAGAAATAGCGAGACGTCCTTATGAATTGGGACGGGGGGGGGGGGGGGGGGGAGGGGGTAAAATGCGAAGTTTGCTTGCAAAGGGCAGACAGAAAATTAATAAATTAGATAGCAACCAAATTCCAGCACCAACAAAATGAGAGGTTCTTACGTATTCAAGATCGCCAGAGCATTGCCAGTGTAGACTGATTACACAACCACGCATAAAGGGCTGAATAAAGCCGGGATCTCAATTTTAACAAATAACATAGCATTCTTTTAACTTACGCTGTAAAACTTTGAACTGTCAAAAAGGAGGACGGCAAGTTTTAGAAGAAAGACAGCCTACGGTCAAATTAAATCATGTGATGTAGAAATAACCATGATATGATACGCACCGTGGCTTTTTACGTCTTTAAGCGATTGCTTTATGAAAAGAGGAAAGACAGTTGCTGTAATCAGTGGCGTATCAGGGGGAGGGGCAAGGGGCGACACTTTTAGAGGGCGCACAAAGGCAAAAGAAATAAACAACAACAGTAACAACAAAAACCATCCTGACCAACCAAAGAAATTTTCCAAATTTCAAGGGGTTTTTTTTCACTGGCTTCAAAATGCGCCACTGGCTGTTATTTGCACAGCCAAAGTTCATTAAAAAGAAAAAAAACTTGCCCTTTTTAGCTAATACATTTTGAGGAGGGTTTTTAACCCTTAAGATGCTGTGGATGGTTCCTTCATATGACATGGGGATCGTGTCTAAAAGTAAGGTCGTACGCAAGAATCTTTTCGGGGGGGGGGGAGGGGAGATCATGTTCGATATTCGATGGAACATGGAAGAGAGGGAGTGAAGCGACTGAACGGGGTAAGGATGGGCTCCCCCCCCCCCACCCCCACACACAAACACAAACACGTGAAATTGAACGATTTGGTGCACACATTGGGTGGTATTTTAGGGAAATTTTCAAGGAAAAAAGAAGAAAAGAGGGGGCGTTTATAATGACGAGGATGGGGGTAACCGTCCCTGCCCCCCCCCCCACCCTACCCACTGCTTACAACCATGTCCAAACGTATTATGATATCAATGATTTGACGAAAACGAATATGACAAAAATAATGTGACATACCAACAAACATCGTTTATTTTTCTCGAGAGATAAGGGTCTATATTCTACTTGGATATCTACTATGATTTTGTTCGATAAACTAAAATTATTCCCAAGAATTCTGCGTGCAAAACTAGACCATAGACTACCTCCATACGCTCCATAAGGACTCATTTTAAGGATTTGCATTTTTGTTCATGTTGATTAAAATGAAAAGTGATAATTAGAAAATCAACTAGTTGATTAATATATGGAGGCTTTTCGAATGGGAATAGTCTCTTCTATTTACTTATGATCAATTTTGATAGTCACAACATTACAAATTAAATCAGAGGAGAGAACGTATAATTATATGCATGACCAGACATTTATCTTGAAATGACACTTGATGTTTTCACTTTTTAATTTTTGTAATATTCTATTTAGTTATTTCAGTTATTTATTTCTTACTAATCACTGATCACTCTTTGTATATTATCTTTGCTAATTTTGTTCGGAACGTCCCTTGTTTGATCTTGGTACACAGGCGTATCTGAACAAGTATGGCTATCTCAGCGATATGGACATGACTGGTGGGATGCCAAATTCAGAGGAGATCAGGAGACAAGCCATCGAATATTTCCAAAGATTTGCAAATATTACAGTGACAGGTATGAAGTCTATCTTGTCCATGCAGATAGTGCATTCTGTTAATGATCCAAACAATGACCAATTACTGCTTAAGACTATAGGCAGACAGGCAGCTGTGTGTGATGTATTATTTATAGCGATATGATTGTATTAGGACAACCCTTCAGCTCATATTTCGGGGCCCTTTTATGTTTTTATTGTTTTTTATTCTATGTTGCTTGTTTTTTTTTGACAATAATATAAACCATAGTGTCAGGTCACATAAAGACTGGTAAGATCTCTATTCCGGATAGGTAAACCGAGGATATCAGAGGAGCTTGCTTTACCAGGTAAAGGAAATCTTTAATTACTTGCGAGGTTTTACCAGTATAGTAGGTAACAGGGGCTCTGATCTGGAAGCACTTTCCCACCTTCACGTCATCCTGGCACTCTTCCACTTTCTTACATAGATTTTTCTTTGCAAAGTGCATGAAAAGGCACGGAATATAGTATCGGTCATTTTTACCAATCATTTTTTAGAGTGTACAGAACTCGAGAATATCTTACATGCTCATTTTTGTTGGTTTACTTTTTTCTTTCTTTGTAGGGACCCTAGACAATGATTCTCTGGCGATGATGAATACACCCCGTTGTGGAATAGTGGACATGACTTCCCCTGCTGATATGTTGAGAAAGAAACGATACGCCTTGGGCTCAAGGTGGCCTAAAACAGACCTAACCTTTAGGATCATCAACCGGACTCCAGACTTGCCTCAGGCCGAAGTGGATCGCATCCTCAGGGAGTCGTTTCAAGTAAGATCAGGGACTACACGGTTGTAGTAGCCAATGTTAGGGCCCCCGGCTTAAAGGGGGGGGGATACCCTAATGTGTCCCCACGCTTAAAAGTTTCGGTTTGGGGGTGCCCCCGGCCCCCCCCCCCCCCCCCCCCCCGATTGACGTCCATGCGTATGACTGGAAGAGTGAAGATGTTGTGATAAAAAAGGAACGGTTGACACCCCCCCCAAAAAAAAAGTCTTCAGCTGAAAATTTAGGTGAGGGACATGACAGTTTTTTGCACACACCGAAAATTTGCTGATAAGAAAAAAGGGAGGTCTCTGGCTTAAATTGGGGGGGGGGGGGAATACTGTATTGTGTTTCCATCCTTTAAAGTTTGATTTTGGGGCGTGTCCCCCTGATTCTCCCTCTCCCCTTCCCCCTCTCCCCTTCCCCCTCTCCCCCTCCCGCTTGACTGGAAGAGTGAAGATGATGTAATAAAATAAGAAGGAACAGTACACTGCAGTGATTACTGGGGGCTTTCCAAAGCAGGGTTTACCCAATTACACAGTCAATATCCCCCCCCCCCCCGCCCCCCCCCCCCCCCGTTTCATGCAGGGGGAAATATCTTTAATTGCATTATTGATCTGCTCTGATATGCCACCTCTTATTCAGTAATTGAAAGCATTGGCCTAACAGGTCCATGTGCAAAGCAATGTTTGCACTCTACGGCGCATCGAAGATGACGACAGCCGGCGACGCAGTCTTGCGTCAGGCTAATGATGCCTACTGTGCAACGGATATACCTATAAATTGTTCCAACACCCCACAATGATGGTCATGATTTCTTTTTTGTTTGTTTGTTTTTCCTGCGCAGAAATGGAGTGACGTATCCGCTCTGTCTTTCACAGAAGTGACGTCAGGGGACGCAGACATCTTGATAAGCTTTGCTCCAGGTGCACATGGAGACAGCTCACCATTTGATGGACCTGGTGGTGTTCTTGCGCATGCGTATTACCCCTCCTCAGATCCAATCGGAGGTGACGCACATTTTGATGAAGATGAGACGTATACCGACGCTACTCCTTCAGGTACAAAACGAATATCGGAATTCTGCAATTCACATATAGCTGGGTCCAAATTAAGAGCAGGCCATGAATTGTATGTTGAGTATTTATGATTAAAATCAATCTCGTAATAACTGTCCGAAGGACATGAGCGATTAAGACAGAATGAAGCTCTTCAACCTCGGAACGATCAAAATAATCTCTACATCTAGTAAAAAATTGCAAACCTGCTGAAAAAGAAGAAAAACAAAAGCAATAGAAGGAAAAGAAGAAGAAAATTCTCGATATGCAACCTATAGAGCATACCAGAAATGAATGGGTCAAGAACAAGACGAGACGTGATGAATTAGTGGTACAACAATGTTCCCCTATCGATCCGGCTCGACGTCCAATCCATACGCCTCCCTCGCAAAGGGTTTAAAGGCATAGGTCAAATGGATAATTACCTAAAAGCATATACTTGCCTTCTTATTTACCAAGTTTTAATCCTATACGCAATGACAGGTAACAAACCCATAAACATTTGCGATATTGTTGAGGAATTACTAAGGAAAAGTATTTTGTCAGTTTCAGTTTGCTTACTATACGCAGGGGCGTCGCTAGAGGGGGGGTGTGGGGGGGGTGTGACACCCCCCCCCCCCCCCCCATTAAAAATTCTTGTCGGCAAATTCGCGATCGCTGTCGGCAAAAAAGAGAGAGAGAGAGAGAGAGAGAGAGAAAGGAGAGGGAAGAGGAAGGAGGGAAAAAGAAAAAAGAAAGATGAGTAAGGTGCCCAAATAGAGTCATATTCGGCTTCTTTGCTTGTGCATTTTGACGACGAAATAACACTGGTAACACGAAAGAGAGCCTCGCTCGCTCGTATTATATTAAGATACAGGATGTTTTCGGAAAGCAAACACATTTGCCAAGTGAAATAAACAAATATATAATTTAGATATTTTGGGGCCCATCATGTATTTTGTTGAAGAATTATCACCTCTATACCATAAAAAAGAGTAAATATATTTTTCCTCGCTCGCTGCGCTCGCTCGTATAATATTTAGATACAGGATGGTCTTTGAAAGCAAATAGATTAGGTAGGAGAGGTGACCAAATATATCACAATAGGTATCTTAAAGGCCCATCGTGTATTTTGATGAAGAACTTTCACTTCTACCATGAAAAGGAGTATTTTTCCTCGCTCGCTACGCTCGCTTGTACAATATTCAGATACAAGATGGATTTGGGAAAGCAAACGAATTCGGCAAGCGAGGCTCATCATGTACTTTGATGAAGAGTTATCACCTACCATAAAAAGAGTATATATTTTTCCTCGCTCGCTGCGCTGCTCGTATGATATTTAGATACAGCAAATAAATTAGGTAAGAGGGGTGACCAAAATATCAAAATAGATATCTTAAAGGCCCATCATGTATTTTGATGAAGAACTTTCACTTCTACCATGAAAAGGATTATATGATAAGGAGTATATAGATTTTTTCCTCGCTCGCTGTGCTCGCTCGTATAATATTACGATTTAGGATGGTCTTTGAAAGCGAATGAATCATGTGAGAGAGGTGACCAAATATATGATTTAGATATCTTTAAGCCCATCATGTAGTTTGATGAAGAACTATCACTTCTACGAAAGAGAGTGTATATTTTTCCTCGCTCGCTGCGCTCGCTCGTATTATATTTAGATAGAGAATGTTTTCGGAAAGCTAACACATTCAGCAAGTGAGGTGAACAAATATAATTTAGAAGGAAAATATAATAGAGGCACACAATTGAACATGCCTCGTGGGCTTTATACAGTTGAATTTGTCGACATTGGTCGTCGGCAATCGGAGGCATAATTTGTCGGCAATCTGGCCTCTACACCCCCCCCCCCCCATTAAAAAAAGTCTAGCGACACCCCTGACTATACGTCATGGACCCGAAAGCCTCCATTGCCTAATTTGTTAAATTTCTTTGGTTTAATGCCCATCATCATAATCGGGTTATTACGATTTCATGTACTAACAGGATGCCTCCTTCTCACTTTATTACAGGAATCAACTTGCAGTGGGTCGCAGTACACGAGTTCGGGCATAGCCTTGGTCTTGGCCACTCCCAGATCCAGGGTGCTGTTATGTACCCGTACTACACCGGCTATGTCCCGAACTTCCAGCTTCAGAGTGATGACATTGCCGGTATTCAAGCTCACTATGGTGAATATTACCTTACTTTTTTCACCATTTACATTTTTGTGTACAGGAATCAGAATAGATTGGCATAGAGTGCCTAAATAGCAACAAAGTTTTTTTCTTTGTGAATATGGTAGTATCATTGCGTAACTTAAATTTTCTTTGATAAACTGTTTTTCAAAATAAGAGATAGAGAGAAAAAAAAAACAGAAAAAAAAACAGAAAAGAAAAGAAAAGAGTTCACTTTATTGCGGGGGGAATGAAAAGAGTCTCTCTCGGGATTTGCAATTCAATCTTCATCTGGAAAGACCTTTCCTATTTGCTTACATAGTACCTCAATTTATCACGGTCTGGAGGCTATAAATTACTGTAGATAGAAGTGGAAATCACAATGAAATGGAAATCACAATGATGTGGTAGTACTAATAGTTTTTTTATGCGTTTCTGTGGAGGAGGCCTGAATAATATCTAAACTTATGATAACTTATTCCTTCTCAAATAGGCGAAGATGTAGGAGAACCCGAAGAAACGCCCTCTACGCCCGTGGACCATTGCATGACTGCAGTTACCATGGCAACGAGAACACAGGATGGTAATACATATTTAGGAAATGGTAAGGAAATATTTGAACGTTGGGAATGTTGATTTATATTTGTTGTTTCATCCGGGCACTGAAATTTGGTTAATATGGAATTTCGATGCTTACCGGCTCATCCGACCTAGAGGATACCGGTTTTGGTTTGGAGTCAGTTTGGCCGTTTGTCTGGGATACAGTGCGGGTAATAAAGTTTTGTTTAGCTTAGATATTCACTACCATCATTTTCAAAAGTTTAAGACCACTTATGAAAGTGCATTTACTTCAAGCATAACCAAACCTAGACCTATATCATAGCAACTAATACATATTTCGTAATCAAAATTAAGAAAATGTCATGCAGTCCAGAGGAAAAATAATTTTCCTGGTGGTCTTAAACTTTTACAAATGCTGGTAAATATGATTGAAAATATGTTGCTATATGAATATACCCCTGTTACTATTGAAATATTAGAAATAGAAAATCTCAAATAAATGTTTTTTTTTCATTTAAACTGCATTAAACTACACGTATATCATTTCGACATTTCGTTCATCAAATACAAAAATTTCAGAAGTATCTGAATTTGTATTTTTGTCTGCGTCATATTGCTATTTGTTCCTCAAGGAAATATTTCATACCAGAGTTAAAGCTAAAAAGTGACTTTAAAGTTAAGTATTCATTCATTTACTTTAGTGTTCCTACCTAGGGAGCGTTTCATGAAGAGTTTTGTCCGTGAAAATCACTGACAAATGTTATAAGCTACTGAAAATCCTCGCATCTGATTGGCTGAAAGCAAATTAGACGGTGAAAATCACCGACAAAACTCTTGATGAAACGCTCCCCTGATCTTATCACAGAATTAAAGATTATGTATTTTGGAATTTGGAATATGATGTTATATTTGCAGGAACGCACGTGTACCGTCGATTTGGTAATACGATCCCCACCGGTTATCCCAGGCCCATCGGTGATGAGTTTCCTGGTCTTCCTACTTTTTTGGACGCTGCTCTGTACTACCCACCAAACGGCAGAACATATTTTTTCAAGGTGAGCCGAGGTGGCGGAC
>CM057159.1:20849678-20866890 GCA_029962745.1 Echinometra lucunter
TTATTATTATCATGATTATTATTATCATTATTATTATTATTATTATTGTTATTATTATCATTATTATTATTTTGATTATTATTATTATTATCATGATTATTATTATCGTTATTATTATTATTATCATGATTATTATTATCGTTATTATTATCATTGTTGTTATTTTTATCATTATTATTATCATGATTATTATTATCGTTATTATTATTATTATCATGATTATTATTATCGTTATTATCATCATTGTTGTTATTTTTATTATTATTATTATTATCATGATTATTATTATCGTTATTATTATCATTATTATCGTTATTACTATTATTATTATTATCATTATCATTATTATCATTATTATTATTATTATTATTATTATTATTATTATTATTATTATTATCATTATTATCATTATTATTATTATTATTATTATTATTATTGTTATTATTATTATTATTATCATCATCATCATTATTATTATCATTATCATCATCATTATTATCATTATTACAATATTTATTTTCATTTATAGGGAAGTCAGTACTGGCGTTTCCAGGACCAAAATATGGATAACGGTTATCCCAGACCCTTGTCTGACTGGCGGGGACTGCCGAACGACGTTGATTCGGCTTTCATATGGAGCCGCAATGGAAGAATATATTTCACTAAAGGTATACTGTCGATTATTTCTTTTTTAGTTTCTTTCCGGCTTTCTCTGTTGTTATCTGAATCCTAGGAGGGAAACGCCCAATACCTCGGCACCATAATAACGATCTCCTACACTACGGGTTTCAGTAGGACTGAAATTAGAATACCCAATTATAAGAAGAATTTTACTCATAATCCTCTGCATGTCGGGTATGACATTTAACATACCCAGTCGTTCTCCAGTAGTTTTATGCAATACATTCATCAAAATGATGTGTTGTTGTATGACATTTTACAGCCGATTTTTGCTCCATCACATAATATGTTCATAAGCATGATCTGATGATCATGATAAGAAGATAACATCCTGCATGTTAATTGATACTTTGGGTTGCAATATTCACTAAAGGATGTGTTTTACTGTGTCTTTTCTGCAGGGGACCAATACTATCGCTATTTCCCCGGGTATGGAGTCGAATCATACTACCCTCAACCCCTTAGCCTATGGACAGGTCTGCCCACCGACGGGGTCGACGCTGCCTTCCAGTGGGCCAACTCCCGGACATACTTCTTCAAAGGCACCGAATACTACCGCTACGATGACTATGCCATAGATGTTGATGACGGATATCCGCTCAATACGGCTATAGCTTGGTTTGGATGCGACCCTGATCAACTCATCGTGGGACCGACATCGCCACCGCTGACAACGCCCGCTGTCGGTGATGACGCGGTTGTGATGATTCCTTCTATGGTTGCTGTTCTCTTCTCGGCCTTCGCCGCCCTCGTCTGTTCTTTCCAATAGAACGGAATTTGGTGACGATATTATTGTTGCGTTATTAGGCCTTTTGTATATAATTAACGGGTCACTTTGATCGTTATTACATATGACAAAAAGAGCCTTTGGAAAAAAAAACACGCAGCACTTTCTTTGGTAATTTAACACAATGCGTTATTAGGTGGTGCATGTTCTTATGCCCGTTTTACACGTAGCGTCATACGCTATTACCGCCCCAAACTGTATCTGATGGAAATCATACCCCATTCCCTTAATTGAGCAATAATTATTTGTACGAATTTCATTCTTTCGTGGCACCGTGACCGCTGTACACTGCATAAACTTTGAATCCTTCCGTCATGCGTTGAAGACACTGTGCTGAATCAGGCTAATAACCATGATCACTGCATCTTAATTTGTTACTGGTATAGGTATACATTGCATAATTATAAACTCTGAATCATTCCGTCATATTTTTGAGTAATTAAAAATGCTTGCACGTCTTTCCAGTTCCAAAAGAAGCATTTGTCAAGTTTACTTCAAGAGACGGTAGCTGTATATAGGAGACCGAGCATTAACTGTGGAATAACTTACCGTTAGAAATTGGAAAGTCCCAACTGCAGATATATTTATGTTAAAACAAAACTCTTCACTACTTATTCACTACTGTATCAGGGGCTCTTGCAGCGCAGGAAGATATATGAACATAGGTTCTACGCTTTATAAATATTATTCATATATTATAGTGATTTTTCTATTTTTGTTGTCTTAAATTATTAACAAGGTTGCTAATGTAAAATACGTATTAAAGTCTTTTCAGCATTTAGAGAAATAAAAAAAGTCCAAATTTCCTTAACAGAAGGCAACTCAATGCAGAGTTATTCAAAAATTTACTATCATAAAGACCATGTAAATTGCCATCATCCGAAGGTTAATTGAAATAGTATAAAACTGTAATACCTCGTGTATGGTAAAACATTTAATGTTTTACCATACACGAGGTATTACAAACTTCTAATTTAGAAGTTTATGATCTCTGAAGATTACTCAGTGAGGAATTATTGAACATCAGTACATAACTGATATTTTTTAAATGTGACTATGGGCACCACAACACCACCAAAAAGTCGCACTGTGTTTTTCAGTTAGAGCTCAATAAAGGTATTTTTGGTTTGCATAGTTAAATTTTAGTTTTGGGTATTTCCTGTAAGGTTATACTTTTTCCTAAGTAACATTTGTAGGCACCAAACAACCTAACAGTGTTGACAGTTTTAGACCTATGTTTAGATTTTGTTCTGATGGTTTTCATTCCATACGAATTTGAATACTTGTCTCATTTTGATCTCCATAACTTTTAAGCAGACTATTTTCTTGTACTGATACCTGTCCACTATGATAAGCAGGATGTGCTTAATTAATATGCCAAGTTTTAGGACAATCTGATAATCCTTTCATTGAAATTTCTGTTGACTTCTAATCCTCCTTTTGTCACATTTGCAAGTCAGAGCGCTTCAATAGACTGACAACTCTAAACCCTTATTTCTAAAAAATAACATTCTGTGGGACTGGGCATTCAACTCTTGTACAGTGGGTTAGGAACATCCAATGCTAATGAGTTATATATCACTTTAAAGCTGAGAATCTACTCTTTCAGAATCAGAATAATACTAAAAATTCATATCTGGCGACTTTTTGGTCATGTTGGTGGTTTTGTGGTGCCTGGTTACAAATATACATTTTCCTGTTTGGTAACGAGATTAGGAGGCTGTTAAGAAAAAATAAAACTTATGTGTTAAGAGTGTATAGAATTTTATAGTTTATAGATCTAAAGATTATTGACTTTGTCACGGGTATTGTTTACACTAATTATTCTATAGATTTCATATTGATTGAATATTTCTCATATTTCGTTTATTTATATGTAAACATAATTTGCCAGTATCTTTTTATGTTTTATCTATGTAAAATACATGTACCGGTAGGCCTATAGCGTTTCCATGACGATTTTTATCAATACATTATCAAAATAAAATGAAACCTGATCATACATTCAGAGTCTGTTTTGTTGTTCCTGTAACCATCATCACCACAATAAGGTGATTATTTACGGACTTATCCTAGTAGTTCCATTTCAGTCTTTATTCCACAATAATATATATGCAATAAATGAGGGGGTGTTTTTAAATGACTGTTGGCTCTTGTAAACCTGTGATCGGCGACTGAATGAGCAATTCCTAAATGTAGAACTGACGATTCGGAGAAAGCCTAAGATGATGGCTGTCCTGCAGTACAGTACAGAGTGCCCATGACAAAAGAAACCAAAGTTAAAGAGTAAATTACTCAATAATTAGAAATCTTTTTTTTTTTTTTTAATGCTTGGTTAAATTTAATTTTCTCTTTTTCATTATCGTACCTCCAAATATTAGTGCAATACATCCATTGGCGTAAATCCAGGGGGGGGGGGGGGGTAGAGATGGGGGTGATATATCCCCCACATTTTTTTTTCGAGGGGGGGGGTGGATCATGGTGTGTAAAAACATCCCCCTCATTTTAAGGAAAAATTATATTGTCATTGATCAGTTGGTGAATTTTTTTATTAAAAATGTCATAAATGACGGTCATATAGTGGAATTTTTATTTGAAACGATCTAAAAACCATAAAAGTGGTTTTTTCGCTCCCTCACAAAGTAATAATATTATATGTGTGTGGGGGTCTGCGCGGGTGAATGAGGGTGTGTGCGTGTGTGTGTGTGTGTGTGTATACTTAAGTGTGAGTTCACGGGGGGGGGGGGAAATCGGCAAACTTAGGTGATCATTCCCCCCCCCCCCCACACACACACACACTCCTCAAAACGGATTTACGCCGGTGAATACATCACTCATGGCTGATTTTCAACAGTCCAAAGTGGCCGTGCAAGGTACCCGGTTGTCACTTGTGGATGGTTTCTACGTATGGTTCATTGTAGTTAAACATTTTGAAGGACAGGATATGATCTGGGTATAGTATTATCAATCAATCACTCAAATTAATTTATGAATCTGCACACCATTCGAAAGCTCCAAATTCGCTTCCTTCGTAATTAAACCATTATCATGATTATCATAATGGAAGGAGCACGATTGAGTGACCACCACGGGGCACAATGTGAAATTCGTTAAAGACACATTGACATTTTGTTTGAGGAAGTTAAATGAGGCAGTTGAACCATTTAAAAATTGTGTCTGCTTAGTCAAGCGTGATCCTTTTAAATGACGTGCATGTTTTAACAACCAATCATCCGATATCATTTCCCATCTTTGGAACCCATTAGGAAGTAAATGTAGCAACAGTGCACTTAGTTCGGATAATTTGGATTTTGGCTCTAGTAATATCGCTTTAAACTGTCTGAAAATGGTGATGTGTGGAATATTGATCACTTTTTTTTTCAAAATGTCGCATAAAAGGATAAAAATTAAATTTCCAATGATGCATACATGAACACGATTAATGAAAAATCAATTTGATATGCTTGAGTAATTTGTTTTCCTTTAACAAGGACATCCAGCAGGGGCGTCAATTCATTTTGTTTTAGCGGGGTACATTGTTCAAAAATTTGCTGACAAGCAAAAAAAAAAAAAAAAGATCCTTGCTCGTATTTGTGTGTGATTGTGTTTGGTTGTTGGAGGGGGAGACATTTTTCAGGTGTCTTCTTCCCCCATTTTGGGGGGAGACCCTTAGTTTCCCCCACCTTTAAAAATGGGGGCGTGCCCCTCTGTCCCCCCCCCCCCCCCACGATTGACGTCCTTGACATCCAGTATAATATAACTGAAGGATTGATCGGGAGAGGGCAATGCAAAATATGTAAATAAATGAATAATGAATAAATAAATAAATAAACAAACAGAAAAACAAACAAATAAATACATGAATAAATGGATAAAAAATTGCTGGCGTAACTGAAAGCACACAGTGATATGAGTTTAAGAATGCTTTTTAATAAGAATGATGATGGGCAAAATGTGAAAGTTCGTTTCCTTCAGCCAGTATCTTATCGTTGTTGCCATTTGAATCGAGAACCCACGCCACAGGTGAATGGAATGTGAATGCAGATTAGTGTGAATTCCGAAATTTCCATGTAACATCACATTGAGGAGAGGAGATTTTTGAGGTTCTGGGCGAATTAAGATAATTTTCCCCCTTCTCTCCTTCTACAATTTATTCTGCTTTGAGTTTATCTCTGAACTGAACTAACTTGTATCCAGGTAGATAGTGATAACGACACTGAATTCCATTTCCCGTAATAACCTTAACTGATTAAATTTTCTGTGTGAATGAGGATTGATGGGTAAACGAGGGGAAGAACCGCTCAGGTTTTGCCGATGTACATACTGGAAGCTAATTAGTAGTCGTGATGAGTTGGCCTAGCAAAGGAATCAGTCGTTTGTCGTTGCTAGTGTCGCGATCATCTTTCAGGGAACTCTTGAAATGGCACTCGCACTTCAAGAAGTAGGGCCCAACTTCACCGCTTTGCTTATATAGGTAAGTGTAAGCAATAGCTTAATTTACATTTTTATCAACATTCATTAACGATTCGTTTTAAGCTTGTCTCTACAGTTTTCAGTCGAATTGGCTGATGGAAGAATATTCATCTAAACGTTTAGTCATGTGAGATTATTTAAAGGCAGGAAATTAAGGGTCTGCTCTGAAAGTTCTAATGAACATCCGAAAGGGGCACCGGCGTAAATCCACTTTGAGGAGTGGGGGGGGGGATGATCGACTTTTTTGACGATTTTTTTTTTCTGTCGATCTCACACACCCCCTCACGCACCCGCACAGACCTCCTTACACACATTTTAATATTTATTTTGCGAGCGAGCGAACCAAAAATAACCACTTTTCTGGTTTTTAATCACATTTTCAAATAGAAATTCTAAAATATGATGAGCGAGCGAAGCGAGCGGGCCAAAAATAACCACTTTTCTGGTTTTCAGTCGTATTTTCAAATAGAAATTCTAAAATATGATGGTTATTTATGACAGATTATCAAAAAATTTACTAACTGATTAATTAAAATATATTTTCTTCCGTAAAAAGTGTGGGGGATGTTTGTATACGCCATATCCCCCCTCTCCAAAAGTGTGGGGGGATATATCCCCCCCCCCATCCCGCCGGGATTTACGCCAATGGAAAGGGGGTTATTCCCTTTGCAAACGAATTGTCTTTTATTGTTCTTTATTATTACACTGAGTGCTGAATTGAATAAATAGTGCTCCTAACAACAGTAATTCCCACGAAAGAAATCTGCCCACTAAACTGTTTCCCAGTTACTGATACCCCAAAAGTGATATTTCGTTTTAAAAAAATTGCCCCATCAAATCCATTAGCTGGCTTACTATTAAATATCCGGAAAAATTGTGATGAATGTTGCAGACAAACATTTTTTTTTCTTAAATCGACTACAAGCACCTCGAACATTTTAAATGGTTGAATATATGTGCATAGGTTTTATCGGAGATGTTTTCTCCTTTACACAACTCTTGTCGAGCTTGACTGCGTGTATCGCTTTGTTTCTAAATTCTGACTAAATAATTCGCTGCCTTTGTATGGTGTTAGAGACTACTGTTTTTTTTTTCATTGAAGGTGTGTTTGGGGGCCCACCAGGGGCGGACTGAGACTGAAAATCGCTTAGGGAATGTCGATGAGACCAGCTCACTCAACCTACAAAATATTTAATAGGCATCCCCAAATTTCCCGTTCATCATAATTACAATGATTCCCGACTCACTGGGGGTACGGACGCAGTAGTTTTGCTCTCGTGCTAAAAAGGAAAAAAAAAAACACACCTGTTCAGTATTTTCTTTGTTGTTGATCGGACCCTCTTTGTCTAAAACAGCCTTTTAAAACCTAAATTTGACCGACCCTTTGGCATGTTTGGGAACACTTCCACCTTGAAAAGATGAGCAGGGATGCATGTAGATAGTAGAATTTCCTGAATGAATGTTTACAAGTTTGTTCTCTTAAATCCACATCCCTTGATTTCGCGAAAAGTAAGGGGAATGATAATGAATCCTTCCCCCTTTCCCGTCAGATCTACTAGGTTAAGAAATTGATTTCTTTCTCGTCTTGGATATTTTCAAATTGATGATGTGGGGTTCCATGTTATTTGATATTTGTTTGTGTGTGTTTTTTTTTTTAATATTCGGACCTCCTCGGTCGGCTTTAATGCAAAGCTTCATTTTTGTTATTACAGCCCGAAAGAGGCCAAAATCATGTGATTTTGCACAACATGTCACACCTCAATGTCCAAATTTACT
This sequence comes from Echinometra lucunter, assembly GCA_029962745.1. Taxonomy (NCBI): domain Eukaryota; kingdom Metazoa; phylum Echinodermata; class Echinoidea; order Camarodonta; family Echinometridae; genus Echinometra; species Echinometra lucunter. Next base: position 20,857,396 of record CM057159.1, read on the forward strand.
CAGATCAATATTTATTTCTTTTAATTTTAGAACAAAAAAACAAGCAAAATATATTTTCAAACATTAAAGGGGGCAGGAAGGGACGATAATCTAGGATTCATTTTCATTTGGCCTCATAATGAAAATTCTGGACTGTCTCTCTGTCTCTTTCCCTCTTTTGCTCACCCCCCCCCCCCCTCTCTTTATATGCGATCGAAATTTTGACTTGTCGGATTTTTGTGATGATAGGTGAGTCAGAAAATGAAGACGAGTTGTGAAATGTTCATGAGAGACTGCAAGCTTTATTTCTTACTCGTGTTGTTGGTCAAGGAATGGTGACGGAGTCGCCCCCCCCCCCCAACACACACACACGCCCATACAATCATATGCCGTCACGCCGTCACTCTCTTTCTCCCGTCGCCCCTACCCCTCTCTTTCTCTCTCCCTATCTCCCATCTTTTCCTTATAGATCCGCGCTTTCACCCTCTCATTCTCTATAATGCCCTTCTTTTTCAATTCAGAGTCTCTCACCCTTTTTATACATACTCATCACCCCCCTCCTTTAGTATTCCTATTAATATTTTTTAAAAATCTTTGTCTCTATCTTCCATTTTATTTCCTTCTAAATAATACCAATGTGTTTATAATGAATACTTTGTAGTATATGTTACAAAGAAGGAGGCGACCACCCGAATACAGAGCTTGTGTCCTGTCAATATGCACTATTGAAATTCATACTGCTACAAATAATATGATTATGTTTACCCCAGTAAATATATACACTATTATAATTATTCTTAATTATTTGAAACACGTTTGATTCAGTCAGATTGAAAGCCTCGAACACCGTTGCTGTTGTCACTTATATCACCTCTAAAATATTATGGGCTAAGCTCGAAACTGATTGATAATCATGGCGTGTGCCATTCAGGATGAATCTATAAAAAGAAACATTCAATCAATGGGGGAATACAATATTTTGTCACAGAACGAATATAAGCCGATATTACGTGTACAAAGGACATTCTTTCAAGAGTCGACAGGTTATGAATTATGGAAAGGGGAATAATCACATAGCGTGTGCTCATGCACACGCTATGTGATTATTCCCCTTTCCATAATTCATGATTTTCATCCTATGATTTTCATCCTATATTCGAGTTCATCCTGCACGTGATTATCGTGATATTACCATGAAAAATAGACATTTCATCATGATTGCTTTTTTTCGATGCAAACGACAGAGTCTCATAGTGGAATTTAAAGGTAGGCTATTCCCTACAAAATTGCTGCAGGTGGATTTAGTATTAATGAAATTCTTTAAATAAAAGAAAAAATACTCAAATTATTCGAAATAACAGTAAAGTCGAAAAAATGAATTGTTCCTTCTGAAAAGGAAATAGTTTTGATGAACTACAGAGCAAAGTAGCGCTTACTTTTTTTTTATCAATCCACAACACACTAACTCGAGATAACACAAACTGGAATTTTGTTGACAAGTATACTTACTGTTCTTGACAATCACATAGCGTGTGCACGAACATCATTTTAATCCTACATTCAAGTTCATCCTGCACGTGATCATCGTGATATTACCATGAAAAATTAGACATTTCATTATGATTGGTTTTTTTTTCAATGCGAACGACAGGGACTTAGTGGAATTTAAAGGTAGGCTATTCGCTACAAAATTATATCAGGTGGATTTAAGATCAATAAACTTCTTTAAGGTAAAGAAAAAATACTCAAATTATTTGAAATAACAGTAAGAAGATCGAAAAATTCATTTTCCTTCTGAAACTGGAGTAGTTTTGATGAACTACAAAGCAAAGTGACGCCTACTCTTATATCAATCGAACACGGAACTGGAGATGATACAAATTGGATGATTATTGACAAGTACTGCTATCATGGCTATGTTGATCTTTCCTATCTTTATCAGTATTTTTATATTAGCGAACACAAATTTTACATTTAGCATGAGGTTGATTATGATTGAATTTGATATTACATGTATATCATTACCGGTAATTAAAGGAAACCAACACCCTCAAATCAAGTAGTTTTTAAATCAAAGCTAAGACGGAATAAAACACATCAGCAAAATTTTGAACGAAATCGGAAACGGAATAAGAAAGTTATTTATTTTGTACACAAATAATTAAACATTTTCATTTTGCTTAATGCCTGGTTTACATTTGCCCCGGGAGCCGTACGATAACTTTGGTCCACGATTTTTCGGATGCATCGTAAATGGCTACGGGCTACGGTGTTTGTGTTTACATTATCCGCGATCATCGTGAGATTGTCTGTATTGGTCATCGGGGGGCAGGCCTGGCATATCCATACAGAGGCCGCTCGGAGATTGTACGATAATCGTCCAATCTCCGCAGCCTTCCCGCAGAAATCGTACGGAGCCCGTGCAGAGGCCCCGGGCTGATCCTGCAGCCGGAGGCCTCCGCACGATGGCCGTGCAAGAATCGAGCAATGCCACCTACGATATGTTTACGGGCTATGGGCTTGCTATTTTACAAGTTTGTATAACTCCTGGCGAAACAAAATCGTAGAGGCTGCGGAGCCCGTGAATCCGTAGGAAAATCTTACGTTCGCCTTCTGCCTCCTCACGGAGGCCACTCGCATCGGGTTACGGGCAGGATACGGGCTCCGTACTGAAAACGTACGTTTTGTGTAGAAAACACATAGAGAGTTGTCCACAAATTATATCACCAATAGCTATGATAAGTGTAAAAAACATAACATTTCAAATAGGCATAAGTTTCTTATTCCGTGGCCGATTTCGTCCAAATCTTCGTGGATCTGTTTTATTCTGTCTTAGCTTTGATTTAAAAACAACTTGACTTGAGGGTTTTGGTTTCCTATGATGCAGAGATATAACATTGATGATATTGATGATGATGATGATGATGATGGCGATGAAGAAAAGAATTATGATGATAATGATAATAATATTAATTGTAATAGTGATAATCATAACAACAATAATAGTGATAACAATATTAGGAACGATACTAATGATATTAATAACAATAATATCATTATTGATAATCATAATGAAAAAAATTGAGAAATATGATAATGATAATAACAATGATAATAATAATAATAACGATAATAATAACGATGATAATAATAATAACAATAATAACCATAATAATATTTATAATAATCCTAATCATAATAAAGAAAAAGCGTTTTGTATATTTCGTTTACTCTCTCGCTCTCAACCACTTTCTATCTCATTATCAATCTCTAATTTGACCACCTTATTTATCTTTCTACCCTTATCTCTCTTCTCCCTCTTTCTGTATCCCTCATGTTTTCTCTATTTTTCTCGTTTCTTATATTCTCTCCCCTCTTTTTAAATTTTTCGCAGATCGTAGCCTAGTGTGCCATAGAATTTCTTTGGTATTTGTTATGAATATGAATTGACATCAAATTGTATATTAGAATCCTATTTTAAGTTACATTTATTTGCGTGGTGTTGTGGTCTAGAGGATAAGTCTCCAGGCTCTTAACCACGTGCAAGTTATGGGGTTCAAATCGCTGGCGCAGCGCAGCACTAATGTTCTTTTGCCAGGCATTAATCTACATTTACCACACTCGACCCAGGTAAGAGTGGGTGGGTACCTGGTAGGATTTATTCCTAAGTGCATTTAATGCACTTTGCGCTTCGGTTGCATGAGCTAAAGCTGGGGTAATGACATCCAAAGTCCTCTAGAATCGCATAGAGACGGAATGATATGTTATTATTCTCATTACTGTTATTGTTATAATTATCATTATCATAATTACCAATATTATCAATATCATTGACAGTAGCAGCAGCAGCAGTAGTAGTAGTATTAGTAGTAGTATTAGTAGTAGTATTAGTAGTAGTAGTAGTAGTAGTAGTAGTAGTAGTAGTAGTAGTAGTAGTAGTAGTAGTAGTAGTAGTAGTTGTTGTTGTTGTTGTTGTTGTTGTTGTTGTACCGTTTCATTTATTATATACCAATTCAGCTCTTTGGCAACATTGACGTTTTCGAATAACTTTTCAATTCATTTCAATTTAATTCAATTTCTAGAATAAATACATTGGTTCTGAAACTATTCTCATCGAGCTTACATTCAAACCTGTATTACTATAGGAATTCCGTCAGTGTATCGATGGTTTAAGTTATATTCGCAATTCGATAAATACTTTTGAAATGAAACGAAGGCTGATAATGCGAACTTTTTTTTTTTTTTTTTTTTTTTGGTGATGGCTTGAAGAAGAAGAAAGAAAAATCTTACACAAACATCTGTATTCTTCTAGCATACATGAGGATACAACGCTTTCCCTTACCTCTTGTTTTTTGCGTCATGATTAGGCTGCATTGTGCAATGTCTACAATGGAACAAATGCCTTATTAATGATATTGCCCTTCCCATTATAGTATTGCAACTCTATCAGTACATTTCGTGGTACAATGATGAACTGAAATTAAGGGTTTAAGGTGTAGACATACGCAAAACCGATCGACGCCAAACCGATTCCAAACGGAATGACTTCTTCGTCATTCGAGGCAATTCAACCTTTCTGTCCGTCTATCCTTAGCAACAACAACAACAACAACAATGAATATAACAATAATTTTGACAACAATAATAATAATAATGATAATGATAATGAATTAATGATAATGATATAATAATAATATCAATAATATTGATAATAATGCAATAATGACAAAAATAATAACAATAATAATAATATTTGGTATCAGAAATAAGTACTGTACATAGCGCATACGAACACACGTAATTATAATATAAAAAGAGTACCAAACAAATTAAAGACTCACAAAAAAAGGGGGGAAACACATTAGCTCACATGACGGAAAGGGTAAGTTTTGGGGAATCTTCTGAATAATTTTGCTTTAGGATATTGAGATGTTTCTCCAAGTCTTTAATGCGCCCATGCATGCACTGCTAAACACTTTTCAGCTTCAGAGGGTCTAAAGATGGGAATGATAAGTTTACGTGTGTCAGTTGCTGAGAGGAATGTAGGAGATGATGCATAATGAGGATGTCATTAAGATATTCAGGTGCCTATAAAGCTCCTATAACGCTATAAAGGACATTTTGAAAGCACACTTGACAGACAGAACGTGTAGGTTTTGAGGTAAGCAATGCAGTTCACCATGGGGTGAAGTATGAGTTCTAGCTCCAAGGCCAAGTCTCTTGTCGATATCGTGTCTGTCTTTTACGTGTGACCGACCTGGGTACTACTCGTATTAACGTGATCAACCCATCTTTCTACAACAATGATAACATACAATCCATGTTTTAGTAATCAGCTTAATTAGATTCATATTTCATGAAGAGATGCTGCCTGTAAGTTGAAATTGTATATATTTTTCTTATCTTTTATTATTCTCTCATGCCTTCCCCCTGTAGTTGATGATATGCAGGTAGATAATGGAAGGCAGATTTCATCTTGATGATAACTTTTATGCATAGCAGTCATTGGCGTAAATCCGGGGGATGGGGGATATATCCCCCCCCCCTTTTTGAGAGGGGGGATGGCGTGTACAAACATCCCCCACTTTTTAAGGAAGAAATGATATTTGAATTAATCTTTAAATATAATTTTTTATTAATCTGTCGTAAACAACCATCATATTTTAGAATTTCTATTGGAAAATGCGATTGAAAACCAGAAAAGCGGTTATTTTTGGCTCGCTCACTTCGCTCGCTCGTCATGTTTTCAAATTTTCATTTGAAAATGTGATTGAAAACCAGAAAAGTGATTATCTTTGGCTCGCTTGCTTGGCTCGCTCATCATATTTTAGAATTTCTATTTGAAAATGCGATTGAAAACCAGAAAAGTGGTAATATTTGGCTTGCTCGCTTCGCTCGCTCGCAAGATAAAATTAAAATGAGTGTAAGGGGGGGGGGGGGGCCTGTGCAGGTGGGTGAGGGCGTGTGTTTATACTTAAGTGTGAGTTCGACGGAAAAAAAGATGGCAAAAAAGTCGATCATCCCCCCCCCCCACTCCTCAAAGTGGATTTACGCCGGTGATAGCAGTGGAGTAGACGCATAGTGAGTCAAATGTTTTGAGGGTGCTGACGTCTCGTGCTCCGTATATAAACTGTCCAATTTCTTCTACTAGAGAGCTAGCGGAGTGAACAGCAAAATCTTCAGTTCAGTTCAGTTTCAGTTTATTTCATATTTCTCATACATGACATAAATGGAACAGAGCATAAACAATAATATTGAAAAACAACATATAGCTTTTAACAAAAACAAAAAATGGGGGGAGGGGAAATAAGTGAACATACAAAGACACAGATCAATATTCCATCATAGAGATAAGACAAACTGATTTGATGTAGTGAAATATGAGGGAATCTTATGAAAAGCTAGGCTTGTAATTGTAGATTCCACTGGGAGTTTTAAAAAAGAAACAGTCTTTGACATTACTGCGTGTTTATGAGAGACGATCTTATACAACGAAGAAAATGGGTAAAAAATAAATAGAGCTGAACTGAACTGAAGAGAAAATTGGAGCCTGTAAATCATAATGTCATTTGAATGCCTGATAAAATTCAATTTTCTTGGCAGGCAGCAAACAGAGGGCCGTAATCTCTTTTAATTGGGTATCATATATCTTTTGTTTCATACTTTTATCTGTATTTGGGGGGGATTATGCTCAATTTCAAAGCATTTAATTGTGGGATGTCTCAAAATACATGCAGAGAGTCGACTTTCATTCACCCGTCTATACCAGTTCATGATTATACAAAGTCCCAGCAATAGTATGGTCCCAAAACAGAAGTGATATGCATTTTGCATATATTTATAATTTTAGGGACCTGTGCTGGGCTAATCAAGTCATATAATAGGTTTACCTGATAATCATTTTCACTTTCAAGTGAAAAATGATTACCTATACGTAAACCCTTTAAAAGGCGCCTATCGTATTATGTCGTAGGCGTTGCCATTCAGAAACATTAAAAAATTAGTTATGAACCAGCATTATCTTCTTAAATCACATCACTTAACCCGATTATTATTATTATTCTTAACTCAGTGAGCCTATTTCCATTTGAAAAGGGTTGTTGTGTCATCAGATTTGTCCCTGATTCGTCTGTCATTTCATAAAGCTTAAGTAGTTCATTCCATGACTAAGATCCATCCTTTAATTTCTAGGTGACTGGACTGTTTTACATCCTATTTTAAAGAATCATCAGTTTTAGACAATATAACAAATTACCGGAATGTTGCACGGTATATTGCTGGTGTGTCAGTGTACAAATGATCATGTTTGATGTGGTGACACGACATTTGCTCCGGCGACAACTGCTCCGAAAATGACGACAAGTGCTCCGCGACAAGTGCTCCGCCGACATATGCTCCGCCGACATATGCTCCGCCGACAATTGCTCCGCCGACAATTGCTCCGCCGACATTTGCTCCGCCGACATTTGCTCCGCCGACATATGCTCCGCCGACATTTGCTCCGCCGACATTTGCTCCGAAACGACGACATTTGCTCCGGCGACATTTGCTCCGCCGACATACATCCTCCAAAACGACATTTGCTCCGCCGACATTTGCTCCGGCGACATTTGCTCCGGCGACATTTGCTCCGCCGACATACCGCAGTATTTCTATATTTGCAAACTACTTTGCAGTTTGAGATCTACTCTGATTTACTATGATTACTCTTATTTAGAGTGACCTATAATGATAAACATAATAAAGGCATGCCCTCAAATTCACTGAATGGTGTCGTGGGGGCAAGGTTTAAGTGTCGTGGTTTCCAAAACATTTCGGTGGAGAAATTGGCGGCGAGACAATTGTCATAATCATTATCAGAGTAGAATTATTATCAATTTTTTGATGATTATAATTAATTCGGAGGAGCAAATGTCGTCGTTTTGGAGCATAATTCGGCGGAGCATATGTCGGCGGAGCAAATGTCGGCGGAGCAGTTGTCGGCGGAGCAAATGTCGGCGGAGCAAATGTCGGCGGAGCAAATGTCGTCGTTTCGGAGCAAATGTCGGCGGAGCATAATTCGGCGGAGCATATGTCGGCGGAGCAAATGTCGGCGGAGCAGTTGTCGGCGGAGCAAATGTCGGCGGAGCAAATGTCGGCGGAGCAAATGTCGTCGTTTCGGAGCAAATGTCGGCGGAGCAAATGTCGGCGGAGCAAATGTCGGCGGAGCAATTGTCGGCGGAGCAGTTGTCGGCGGAGCAAATGTCGGCGGAGCAAATGTCGGCGGAGCAAATGTCGGCGGAGCAAATGTCGTCGTTTCGGAGCAAATGTCGGCGGAGCAAATGTCGGCGGAGCATATGTCGGCGGAGCACTTGTCGCGGAGCACTTGTCGTCATTTTTGGAGCAGTTGTCGCCGGAGCAAATGTCATGGAACCGTTTGATGTATGCATAGTATCTCTATGATCATGATGATTACGACTAGTGGAGGGAGCTATGCTGAGCCCACGATTTAACCTATGATAGAGCTGGAGTCCATGAGCCACAAATACCTATCTCAAATAGGTGACCCGACATGACATTATGCTCTGGCGACCATTGCTCCAAATTCTATGTCGTCAAAGATACACTGCATGTAAGGATCAGGGTTGCAAAAAGATTTTAAGTTAGAGTTAGGGTTCAGGTAAGGGTTTGGTATTAAACGTTGGTTCGGGGTTAAAGTTCAGTATTCTTGGTTAGTGTACGAAATCGGGCAAAGCATTATTGCCGCAGGAGCATATGCCGTGGATATGGGTTTGCCTTAGACTTTGTAGTTATTTGAATGTTGTCACTGATTTCAAAAGCGAGGTAGGTGGAAATCAGGGACGGCGGAGAGTCATTCAAAGTGGGGGAGGGGCACCAGTGAAAGAGTGCACTTTTTTTTGAAAAAAGAAGACACTTAAAAAGGGTGAACACAAGAAGGGGATAAATACAATTTTGACACGTTAGCAGGGGATTAGTATACCCCTACAGTCTTTCTAACACACTTTTAATGATCATTTTCGACATAATTTTTATTTCCATCTTTACATGATAATAATCAGCTCTGGTTACTCACTACGAGCAGGCAAAAATGTCAGTAGGCCTATTTTACGCTGAAGGCCACAGTATTTGCATTTTTACTGTGACTTGATGATCAAAGCACCCGCAAAATTTATTTTAGGGTTCTTCCCCATCATTGCCATCCATTAATCCTGTTGTGTTTCATGTAATTAACCACTCTATAATTTTTTTGAATGCTTTTATGAGATCACCTCGCCACTGATATTTTAATAGAGAAAATAGTCAAACTAGTCTAAAGCCTAATAGTCTAAAGCAAAATCTTATCATGAATAGGAGAAAAGATAAGACTTTATGTTCACACTTGATATGCCGTGCTTGAGATATGATAAGTGCGAGTGAGCGTAGCGAGCGAGCTTTTGAAAAAAAATGCAGAAAAAAAAAATTCTCAATGCTTCAGTTTAGGTGCACTGTTCCTTCTGATTAAAGTTGGAGGTATTA
>CM057159.1:20866913-20968206 GCA_029962745.1 Echinometra lucunter
TTAGGCCCCACCCACCACTGCCCCACTTCCTCACAATGTGATGGTATCAATGACAAGGGAATCTATTATGAAGCCTCTTTTATTCTTTGGAGCTAGGTTTATGGCTCTTTTAAGGACTTAAGGGCACTTAGCGGAAGGGACTTCATGAGAAGTGAAATAAAGTCACACAACTCAGAAGGAAAGGGGCCTTATAAAATGGGAAGGGACACTTATCAGGCACAAAAGGGACAATTTAGGGTCTTAACAAAGACAACTTATCTGAAGCGGAAGTGGCACTTATTAGAAAACAAAATGGGCCTTTGTAAGAAAAAAAAACCTTCAGTGCACACACTCTAAATACTAAAATATTAAATCATCATTTAAAAGAGCCGAAGAGTGACTATATTCCAACATTTTCAAAATGTTAATGAACCATTTTGAATGTAATCACCCCTCGGCCCGTTTAAATGGTGATTTAACATTTTAGTATTTAGAGTGCAGGTTTGAAAATGGGCATTTTTCATGGGTAAAAAGGCACTTTTTTTGGTGCTTAGAAAAGCAGGGGGCACTGTGCCCCCCCCCCCCTCCCCCCGCGGAAACTGAAATCTGTGCGCCGTCATTTTGGTGGTGGTAGTGGTGGAGTTCGAAGAGGAGGTGCATGTGTGCGGGTGTGTGTGTGCATGTGTGTGTGTGTGTGTGTGTAGCCCCTACAGGGGGCTACCCAATTGTAATTTACGCCCTATAATATCGCACTCTCGTATCACGTGTGCGTCACATTAATCTTTGATCAGAGGCGACCTTCACTTAATACCTCTTGAAATTCATCAATCCCTTAATGGAAAAGATAAAGCCCTCCTGTGTTAAAGCTTAATCTGCAGAATAATTCGTCTGCGGAAGACGTATTATTAAACTTTTATTAAGCTGATTAATTCGTTCCTGTATTAAATATCAATCTGCGGAGTAATTCTAAAGCTTTTTGATACAAATTAACCTATTTTTCATGTTGTGATTTTAATGAAAATATATTGATATAAGACTGATACTTTAAGTCGTTTGCCTTAGGCGTATAATTTGACTTTTATCAATCTAATTAAGCCCGTATCACAGTAGTTATAGGTCTAAATAGCTGTTCGGCAAAGTCAGTTCGCAGTCACATGTTTCATTCATATACTTTTATTTCCAACAGTTTTGAGAAGTGATATCGCATCAACGGATGTACTATAGTCTAAACAGCTGCAAAGGAGTAAGAAACATCTTGAAACTTTCATCGTTGGTGAAGAAAATGTCGAAGTACAGAGTGGTCCTGGCTTTCCTCTATCTAACTTGTCTATCGGAAGTGTTTGGAGTTAAAAGTAAGAATAACGCAATCTTTTGCACATAAATTTTATATTTTGAATATTTCTTCAACGTTATTTACATGTTTGGGTTTCATTCAAATAGATCCAATAAGGTTAAGTATGTAAAAGGTTAAGTATGAGATGGAACTTTCAATATGTTACAGAAATGCATTGGGAACCTGAAAGTCTTTTCTTTCTCCTGGACCTTTGGTCACGCTTTATTCTTTAGCTCATGATATCTGGCATTATGGAATTCTTTACATTTTGAGGCTGCTTACGACTGTGTAAGGGCGTAAAGTTGGGCCCAAAAGTTGACATACACCTGGTATAGAAGGACAGTTTTCCTCACATTTCTCCAACTTGTATTGTAACATTATGTATCATAATAATGTGATTTTACATGATGAACCTACCATGAAGTACAAACCTGTGGGGAATACTCGACAAATGGGCAGTTCGCCCCTGCTATATAGAAAGGTTTGTTGTGAAATGCAGAAGTGACGGGTACTACTACGCGTAAACGCACTAGTTATGCATGTGCCCTGCAACGCATTCTCCTTTTAACATTTTAGAAATTTTATACAATCATAACTTTTCTTTTCTTAAACAAATTATATGAAGGCTAAAGTTCGTTCTACTTTACTTTTACTCAATATCGCGCTGCATTTTTAGATGTGTAGTACTATAGGGGAACCTGGGGCAAAGCGGAACGCGGGGTAAAGCGAAACACCCCCATTAAAATTCATATTTATGCTGTCCTCTATCCAGGCTCATGCACTAAGAACAACGCCGGGATGCTGCATCGTTTGACACCGGAGCCGTGCAAATAAGTCAGGAATGTGTGCTTTATTTAGCAAATGTCTGTTTTTCATACATCTGAACCAATAATTAATACAAATATATAATGTGATAAATCATTGTGCTTATGCTGAATTGTCCCGAATGCCATATTAATGCTGGATGGTCTTATGCTTTCTTTATATACATGGTACCAGGTCTAGCAATTATTAGCCCACAATGACAGTGATGCATGTCGGGAGAAAAGTCCCATGGTCGGGGCAAAGCGGAAGGGGCAGAGTGGAACACACTGTATATATTGCATTCACACATAATATCAAGTATTGCTTGAAAAACAACAATAATTGGAAACAACCGCAAGTTACAACTTCCAAATTATTAAAGGTGTTACCTTTTCTTAATAAACTAATGTAATCTTAAAAATCATGTCATGAAAATCAAGGTTTTCAGAGTACTCCATTCCGCCACGAAGGAAACGGAAAATTTCAAAATATGCACGTAATAACAGTGTTGTTCAAATGATTAATGCGTTACCTTTTCTTAACACTCTTTTCTAGATTACCAGGAGATAAATAGTTTCCAGACGGGAAGTGTTCCACTTTGCCCCGAAGGTCCTGGGCAAAGTGGAATTTTCCTACTTTTTTCAAATTCATGGCATTTTATAAAACTGGGCATTTGAGAAACATTGTAAGTGTCGCTTGTTTGTGGCAGTCCTTAGGTATGATTATAAACCAAAAGTTTTTTTTAAAAACTCTACTTTGTATTCCTGTTTTGGCTTGACAAATATTTTAGGTTCAATTTGGACCGACGGGTTCCCTTATAGTGGATACGTTCGAGCTCCGGCCACTGCGGCACGATTGTAATATAGCAACTCCCCACTCAGCTAAAATGGGTATGATTCCCGTACCTATACTCTGTCGGAAAGAACACAGTGTGTTCACAAAATTATATAGCCGACTCTGTGAAGATGTGATTCATAGTGTTAAAACGCTCGTAATTTAACAGTGTGAAGATGATTTCACAATGTAGACACCTCCACAATGTGGTTTAACACAGAGTGTAAAAATAAATAGACCTAATAATTTATTGCATTAATTCACTTACAATTTCAAATGATCGTAAAATCTTGATTAACCAATTTATGTAGTTTGCAGGTGAAATACAACTCGAAATGTAAATTTCAAAGGTTTTTTCCAAGGTAGACATTTGAGATCTACGTTGTCCTGTAAAAACTGCACAATTTGTGAACGCGCCTATGGGCATTGAGTAGTTAGTGAAGATTGACGAACGCCAATTTGACTGCCTGTACTGTTGTCCTGGCCTGCATGCATGCATGTGAATGGTGCAAAATGGTAGGAATGCTTCTAATTCAGGTTGCAAGGTACACACTGAATTGTCTGCGGGCTAGAAATCCAGTGACCTGTTGTGTTAAATTCTATTAAACCCTGTAACATTTTCATTATCATCATTACTGCATTTAATTTCACAGAGGTAACATACAGATGCGAAAAAGGCTGGTGGAAGTTTGAAGACAGGTGCTACCGAGTCCTGGATAATTACTTTCTTGCGAAATCCCATCAAATAGGTGTGTGTGCTTCAGCAAATTCTGAGCTATTCGCCCCTTCCTCCCCCGAGGAATACAACGCTGTGTCATCATACATGAGCAATCTTCCCTGGGTTAGCACTACAGCCAATTCCGTTCCCACACCCATTGGTGCTGTCTGGGTAGGATGCGACGATGAGGAAGAGGAGGGGATATTCAAGTGTACAGATGGCACGACGTTTGATAACAGTAGTGGTAGGTAGTTACAGACCAACATGGATGAAGTTTCTTTGCTCATTTGGAATGTATAATACATGTATCCACTTTAGGGGCAACGACTACTTGTCATGACCCGGGGGAGGGGGATTACGAGTTAGGGGTATAGGGATTTTAGCCACCATTGGCTCCCCAAAGCCCCCTTTAGCACCATCTTCCCGATTTTTATAATAATTTTGTAATATGAAACGTTGTATTTAGAGACGCCCTTAGAAATTATATTTTGTATAGCTATTACGCGCCGGGTACAGCTAGCGTGTTTTCTACTGAATACACAGAAGATGGATGAATGCTGGTTATAATGTGCCTCTTCCCTCTTTTTAATTTTTTTAAAATTTATTTCCTCGGATGGGGTGGATAGCCCTTTAAACAGAAGTTGATTTCAAAGGGGTCCACAAATAAAAGCATTAACAAATCAAAATTTACAGGAATAAAACTGAACATAATTATACAAAAATTTTAGGGGGAATGGGGAGGCTGTTTTATTGAATAATAGCGGGGCCCTTGGAAAATTCACCCGATGGGGTAAAGAAATAAATAAAATTTTTGTGATATTTTTGATATATTATTGACAAATTAGGCACTTTTTTAATTAAAGGTGAATTATTTGAATTAATGGTTCTTTTTTCTAAAGACCTTTCCATACTTACATAATTTTTTCCTGAAATAGCGTTGCTGTTGATCAATAATGTTTTTTTTAAAATAATTATCATTATTGTTAGACCTATGAACGATATCGGCCAACTCATGAAATATTGTTGTCATGTGTTCCTGATTTTACGTTAAGTTCTTTTTAGTATTTTTTATAGTTAAAAGAATTATAGTTAAGTTCAATGGTGCAATGGGGGGGGGGGGCATTTCCGGTCCGTGCCCCTTTCCTTTTCAATGGAAGATATACATGTTACCACCTTTTTAAATTGAGCCCCCTCCCGTTGAAGTGATAACGTTTTTAATTCAGTCTTTTATTCTATAGCTGTCAGACTATATATTTTGGAGGGAGGAAATGGAATCCTCAAATAAGCATTCCTCTGTTTTGTTTTGTTTTGTTTTGTGTTTTGTTTTTGCTTGTCAATAATTTTTGGGAGGTTATCACAAATAGCAAGTTTATGAGATTCTATCGACCATTCATTTTACATAGCGGGGCCCGCCAGTTAAACGGGTGTTTCCTTTTTGGGCCAGTTGGTTGAAGCGTTCACACAAATCACGAAAGTGGTTAATTCACTTTTGTGATCACAGGTTCCATGTACAAAATCACACCACCACTCATTTAAATTCTCATGTGATTAAAAGAGTTTACAGTTATGTATTTTTTAAAAATTTCATCCTTGAATTTCTTTTCATATGCCACATACGTGTATTTCTGCTCTTGATCTATTTCTTATTTTGGTAGTGACACAACAGTTAATCTACCATTTACATGGAGGAAGACTTCTCACTGAAAGAATTCACGCAGAATCACTCTATCAATATTTTATGTTCACATGTTCTCTAATCTCAAAATTGGACAATTCATTTTTGCGTTCATGTTCAGTAGAATATTGCTTTCATCACCCTTTAAGGCTCATGCTTTAAGTGATTTTAATAGATGATAAGGAGGGGGTGTGGTGAAAGGAAGAGGGATATAATTATAACAGACAGATACAAATGGAGAGATAAGAGGAGAGGAGTAAAAGAGAAAAAGAGGAAGAGGGTTATTGATATTGAGGGGGTGAGAGACTTAGGAAGAGATTCAGCGAGTTTGAGAAAGAGCGGGAGTGGGAGAGAAAGAGAGAGAATTAAGAATGGAATAGGGGTCGAGGGAGAAAGAAAGAGAAGAATGGAATAAGGGGTTGAGAGAGAAAGAGAGAAAGAAAGAGAGAGAGTCATTGGGATACAAAGGAGAGAGTGAGATTCGAATTAAAAAACAAGAATGAATGATAGCGGGAGTAGCAAGAGAGAGAAAGAGGAAGTGACAGAGAGAAGAAAGAGAATGATATAAAGAGAGAGAAGAAGAAAAGAGAATGATATAAAGAGAGAGAAGAAGAAAAGAGAATGATATAAAGAGGGAGAAAAATAGAGATTTTAATTCTATAGCTGTCGGATATTTTGGAGGGAGGAAATGGAACCTCAAAAATTAGCATTCCTCTGTTTTTTGTTTTGTTTTGTTTTGTTTTGTTTTTTTTGCTTGCCAGGAATTTTTTTTTGGCGGTTATCACAAATAGTAAGCTTATAAAATTCTATAGACCATTCATTTTACATGTTTCACACCCTCCCCCTCCAGCTGCTTCATGCATGTATAGTATAGTAAGAAACTGTGCGTGATGCTACGCAGCGCTCCATTTGCGAGGAGAATGGAAAGCCCGCAGCACCTGCACCCGAGATCTTGAGATCTTGCAGGCCTCAATGATACATAAGCCTACCCCCGGCCTACCCCCCCCCCCCCGTACCGTACCATATTCAGAATGTGAACAGAAAAGAAAATTCCTGGATTGTTATGTAGGCCCAAATTTAATTCTTCCTAATTTGATCCATGTTTGGCATTAAAACCGTTTAAGCACGGTAAATATGAACACCATAATCTGACACGGCCCACGGCAGTAGTAGGCCGGGCAAGACATTTTGCATTTCTAAACTTAGAGGCTCTCCATTCTAGCGTACTTTTCATAGCACAGACAAATGAAAGCTGAATCTTATTGTGCTCACTTCCAACCCCTTCTCTAGCTGTCTATCTGTCTGTCTCTCTCTTTCTGCCTGTCTGTCTGTCTCTCTCTCTCTCCTTGCTTGATGTCGTATACTATACGGAGGAAGCGGAGATTTGTCCGAAGTTGTCTTCCATCCAACGAGAATTAACAACCCTGCGTAGTGTTTTGTTCTTGAAGTTTTTGAAGACACGCAAAGGAGTCGATGTTTAATCAACCCAAACACCTATGGAAGAGTATGAGATGGATTCCTCGAAGCCGTCTTTCGCAATGTGCCAAGTGGCCATGCACAAAGAACAACTGTCCGGACATCAGTGTCCGGTTTTTATGAAATCAAAGAAGGTTACTGTTCTTGTCGGGGTAATTGAAAGGGGTGTTTACACCATATCGAACGTTCATCGATGGGTTTGTGTGTTTTTGTTTGTTTTTTTTTTTGGGGGGGGGAGTTAAAATTGAGGGTCTGGGTACGATATATAGCACGTTGGAGTGTCATATATCAACCAACTTGGGTTGAAGAAAACATGATCGCTGATTTTGATTTTTTTTTTTTTTTTTGTGCAAACACATCGGAGACATCGACTTTTTTTCCATCGAATTTTAATGTCATCAACGGCACGTCATAGGGGGAGGGCATGATGGCCCGATATGACCGATCTTCGGAAAGTTCTGTACGCACCTCGGAAATCGCGCAAAACACAGATAAATTATTTGTTTGTTTGTTTGTTTGAAATTTATTTCTGCGTTCAACATATTCAACACAATACAAAATAATCAATTATTACATAGTTTTTATACATATACATTTTAGACACATGAATCATTTACAATCTTTTTCTGAATAAAAAAAAAAAAAAAGTATATGAAAAATATTATTTAACTGAATTTCAGAACGCAGGAGACCGTCGTCATGAGCGACCTGCTTGATGTTGACGACGGCCTCAAGGTAAAAAAGCGACATGTAAAACTTACACATTTTTAAACAAGAGGTCATGAGGGTGCAGTGCAAGTGCAAGTGCAGTGCAAGTGCAATAGAGAAGGGGTAAAAATTCATTTAAGAGTAAAATAGATAAATAATATAAAAAAATAAGTACAAGTATCGTCAATGTGACGGATTTGAATACAATGATATTAGGTTGCGCTTCATAGTGGCTTTAAAGGAATAAAGTGAGGAACACATTTTTACAGTTGCGGGTAAATTGTTCCATAAGTCAGGGCCATGGTGTCTAATTGATTTATGAGTTATTAATAACTTTGGGTTTGTTAGGTGAAAATTTCCAGAAATTTCCAGAAATACGGGTAGGGTATGTGTGAATTGTACTGTCATCTTTAATCAGATATTATAATCCATACAAATGAAAATTTGATCGATGATTAAGTACTAACAGGCGTTGCAAAATGAAATTGTCACGAGTTTTTCTAAAAATTTTTCTTTAAAGAAATTGAAAGTGATTCCAAATCTTTATCATTCTTTGTTTTAACAAATTTCTTTCGTAATACTTTCTTTCTTAAGTTTGATTCGTTCCTGCATTTCTTAAAAGTCTGCTGGTTCAAGGTGTATATCTTGACCAATATTAAGTTAGTTTAGATCATAGGTGATAAAAGAGAAAAATGAAGAAATACAGTTTCCCATTTTTAAGCTGTCATGATGTCGCAAGAGGTCACGTGACTCTAATGCTACATGTATATGACCAATTTTCGTAAACTGGGATTCAAAAGGATGCGAAAGACTTGGGGGAAAAAAGAGGTCAGAAAGTGGGGTGGTGTGACGCATCTTGTGCAGCGGACTTGAAGTGTCCTTTTTTAACCTGACTTATCTTCTAATCAACTTTTACCAATAGAATGGTGGGATGCTAACGAGCCGAGTAGTGATTCTAGCACCAACTGTGTGTTTTATAACGTACAGACCAGCAAACTTCGAGGCACTACGTGCAGTTACACACATCAAGCACTCTGTGAAGGTATCAAGTTCTTCAAGTTATCTCTTTTCCATTAAAGGCAACTGGTTACATCGTTTCCAGTCTACAACAATTTTTTTTTTCGTTTTCATGGATACAACATTGATAATTACATATGTTGTGGCCATACGAAAATGTTGGTGGCTTACATTGATATAGCCGTAATGTAATAGTTATGAAAATATTGATGATTTAAAAAAAAAATATGTATATCAGACATTTTTTCGCCATTACTTTATGTGTCAGAACTGCTTCGAAACTACAATAGTTTTTTTTTCTCCATTTTTGTACGGTAAATGATATCCGTTTTGATTCATACTTCCACATATCGATGATTATATATCTAGTATTTTTTAATGCATAAATTGATTAGATATAACTTTTTTTGAACATTACTCAATGTTAACAGTTCCCTTTGACGTGTTCCAGTCACCAAAGGACAATTTGCTCTGTATGTTAGGGGTTCCATGTCAGTCTTATTATATAATCTACGTCTCAGTCTTAAAAAAGGGTAGTGCGAGATCATTTTTTTTTTCTCAATTAACGTGTAAGCATGGTAAGTGATTAGTGAGTAGACTACATGCAGTCGAGGTACTGCGGGCGGTAGGGCATGAATCGGGGCGTTTACGAAATCTAACCGCCGTTCGATTCCGCGCGTTTGTATGTTATCCTTTATTTTCTTTATTTTCTTCAAACTATTTCAGCCTTTACCAGTAGAATGAGGGGTAAATTTTTTTCGGAAGTTATTTCCTAAATGCTATATAGCTACAAATTATTTATCAGATGATTGGTACAGTTTTTAAAATGTCTCTGTGTTACGGTATATGTGCAAACACTATTGACATACTATGTTATGATAAATATAAAATCATAAATCTTGATTCACAAATCAAACGCAGAGGCGTAACCCCTCAGGGGCGAATAATTGGGAGTTGTAACTCCACCCTCCCCTCCCTTCAAAACCTTCAATCCTTTGTTCCATATGAAGCCTCCGTCCCTTCCTTGCTGATATATCTTAGAATTCCCAAAGAGTTTACCCTCTGACCTAAATCATTAGAGTTTTGTGTGATGAATGATGATTTATTTGCATCAGCGTTATTACTTGGAACTAGTACAACTTTTTGACCCAACATTTAAAGGCTTTATTTTGGAAAAATATAATAGACGAACACAACTGAACAATTTCTTTAGTGAGCTCTTACATGCTATTTAACCCGTTCATAATGTCCAAGTTTTTTTTTCATAACTGACTACTGTACAGTCTAAAGAGATGAAACACATATACTAAACCTTAATAGTTTGGACAAAATATTCCATGAAATGACCGTTTATGTAAATTAACTATCACAATTCAACAATGCAATGCCGAAATACTTGCTAGACATTTCTCGGACTCGACATGTATCCCTTTGTTCCTTTGGTGATTGGCACGTCATATTTTTCACTTTCTTTCTCAACAGCTAACACAACCTTATACAAGGTATCAGGGGACTATGCGCTGATTTCGAGTCCCGATGGTGCCCCGTTGAAGGGCTACTGTCTTAAGGGTCACTCCATTTTCTCCGCGAGGGTGTCAGGTTTGGTCCAGTGTGCTGGCCTCTGTCTTTCTCGGGAGGCGTGTCTCTCCTTCAACTGGCAAGAAAAACCTGGTAACTGCGAGATCAACCACAATACGTCGTCTGTCGTTGGAGCAAATTCGATGGAGCGAAGAGATGGCTGTAATTATTTCGAACCAGTTGAATAAAATGGGAAATGATAAGGTATAGCAGCACCCTGCTACCAGCAAGGTATAACAGCACCAAACCTGTTCGATTTGGGTGCTGTTATTCATGTTAATATCTATTTCAACTGTAACTAGGGGGGGGGGGGAGGGGAGGAGGTTTCAACTATTCCTAACAATAGTTAATTTATGCTCTGACATAGCAATGCACATGACTCATTGCATAACCCATTGATTCATCTTTTCTTATGTTAAGAGTACCCTCCTAGTTATGGCCGACAGAATAGTTGTTGGACGGGGACTTAAATTTGGTTGGGGAATTTGTCATTTTACCAGCTCACTTTTCTATCATTCCCCTGGCCAGAAATTGATTAGCACTCATGTCAAAATACCCAGCCTAGAGGTCCCCAAACTTTATGTGCCAGTTTGGCCCTGCCTGTAATCTTGGGAAATATGAAGTCGGCATACTACTAACATCAGATTTAATTCCGTGCCTGTTATCGCTTGATACAGACAGTCTTTTGATAACAGACCTGACAGACCTGGACATTTACAGTTTGCCCTTTATTAAAAGCAAACTGTTAAAAAAAAAACTATCAAAACATAGAAGAGACGTCTTTATTATTCTAAAACACCTTTTTTTCTCTTTTTTTTTCTTTTTCCCCCTTTAATGTGATGTACTCAAATTTTTCTTCTCTTTGTAGAACAGTTATGTCAAAACTCTTTCCATCGCCATCTTTTCTTCTTGGTATATTAGTGTGGAAGAGGCATCTTAATTGAATCTCTGACGATTTTTTATTTTTATTTTTAATAACTGAGCGAAGAATTACGAAAAATACTGAAAAAAGATAAGCAAATTTAGGCCATTCTGAAAAAAAAAATCTTCCGACAAAGGTCTAGGAATCCTCATTCCAGAGATTTCATCAGATTTTTTATGGTTGGTTCTATCTGATTGTAATTATGATACATTAATTTGCCTTGCTACTGGTGCAATTATCTTATCTTTTAAGGATCTGTATTCGTGATAAAATATGTAAACTCGCATGCGCGAATTTTGCCTCGTCGTATTTGTAAGCTTTTTACATTTCATATGCAGCGTGCTTATATACGACATTAAATGTCCTGAATGTTTTGACAACAGTTCTTCTTTTTGTGTCCATCCGTACTCCAAAAGCTTTCTTTTCCGTTAGTATCAATCGACACAAATGAATTGAGGATTGAGAACTGAGAAGCCATGGATTAAACAGGTTCTTAAAAAGATAAGATTTTGTGTTTACTTTGGTCACTGATTCATAGTCTTTATTCATGTAATCTTTTAAATTCTAATCAAAGCAGTGATAGTACCCTCTCACGACTCTCTTTATGGATAATTCATTGGGAAAAGAAATTATTGAATATTTTCTTAATTCACTGTAATTTCTAAAAGCTTGTCCTTGATTTGTTCTCTTATTCCCCTATGGTTTTAACAAATGAAATTCGTGATCAATATAGCATTGACAGCTTGCTATGCTCACCTGAGCTTCTATCATTATCGCTCTTTCTTGCATATTGCACACGGGAATTCATTTCATAACAATATCCGTTTTACTGTTCCAAAACCCTGAAACAACTATTTTAAAATCACTTTCGTTTCTGCATGTATTTGTTCATGCTATAAATAATTATGTTGTGATGTAAAGATGATAGCACATATTGCTTTGTTTTTCTCTTATCCTTTTCTTTCGTTTCTTTTTCATGTTTTTCGGTTAAAATTTAAGTTTTTTTTTTTTAAGTATGTAATAATTGTTTTATGATATTTGTTAGGACGACCCCAACATATGCCATGTGCTTCTGAGGAATCTCACCTTCTCCCACCATTCTTTTTTTTTTTTGTGTGTGTGTGTGTTTTGTTTTGTTTTGTTTTGTGTGTGTTTTTGCTTGTTCAGGGGGGTTTTTTCGAGTGTATGTTTTTTATTCTTATTTCATTTCATTTCTTTTTTTTTCGCAAGGTTAATTTCTTGTGTGTAATCATGAGAATGAAATAAATATGTATGAAATACGAATCCTTGAAACCTAACAGAGAGTGTAAAGGGAATCAATCCACACTTCATTTGAAAGCTCTCACTTTTGTGTTCAGAAACCACTCTCACGTTGCACAATTAAGTCACGAATAGTCACGCAAATGACTCTTTGTGTGTAAAAGACATTTCGATATCGACGTTATTATCGCCATTTTAACTTCATAGTAAGAACACTTATGATTTTTACTGTTTGTTTGTTTTTTCTGTGTTTTTTTTGTCTTTTATTGTTTTAGTTTGTTTTTTTACTCGTGGCTGTGATTCTCGATTTCTTACCTGCGAAAATGCTGTCATCATGTTATTTCACCAGAAGTTAAGAGAATGTAATGAAAAGGGTAATACATGCACAACCTTTATGAAAAGTTTGTAAATTTTCAATAATTTATTCCTATGTTTTTTGATAGATACCAAGTTTCAAGTATAAAAATGATGCGTAAAAACTATATTAATGAAAAGTGAGGTTCGCCTGGAATTCGCGGGCATTTTTTCGATTGCAGTGATATGAAGAGAGTAACTGATGTAGCAGCCTATACAGGGTGACTCCTAAGATCTGTCATCTAAAGAACAAAACTGACGAAATCGAAGAAATATAAGTTGGATTTTCCATATTATCTATACATAACCATAGGGGATAGCGTCTTATACATATATATGCAGCAAAGGAAAAGCACACCTGAAAAACCACCTGAGGTCGAGATACTTGAGGTCGAGACACCTCAAGTCGACAACGGGACTTAGACAAATTTTGAGCAAAATAGAGCCCGTACTGTACTGTATGCGTGTCGGTGCGGGCGCGGACTATCGTACTTCATGGCAACCTCAAGTCGACATGCACACCTGAAAAAAACACCTGAGGTCAGGACACTTGCGGTCGAGACACCTCAAGTAGACAACGGGACTTGAAAATTTTGAAGCAAAATAGATTCCGTACTGTACGTATGGGTGCCTGATATACCGGCCTGCATGTTGTTGAAAGTATTTATTGTAAAAAATAGAAATAGACTTAGAAAAAAAAAATTGTAAGTCCCGTTGTCGACTTGAGGTGTCTCGACCTCAAGTGTCCCGACCTCAGGTGGTTTTTCAGGTGTGCATGTTGACTTGAGGTTGCCATGGTTGCCATGGTTGCCATGAAGTACGATAGTCCACGCCGGCACCGACACGTATACAGTATAGTACGGGCTCTATTTAGCTCAAAAATTTTCTAAGTCCCGTTGTCGCCTTGAGGTGTCTCGACCTCAAGTGTCCCGACCTCAGGTGGTTTTTCAGGTGTGCATTTCCATTGCTGCATATATATATATATATATACATATATATATATATATATATATATATATATATATATATATATACGTGTATGTGTGTGTGTGTGTGTGTGTGTGTGCCGAGGTGCCGTGGTCGAGTGGTCTAGGGCGCTTGACTGGAGACGCGAACGTCGGGGGTTCGATCCCCGCGGTACGGCACTTATGCCCTTGAGCAAGGCATTTTATCTACATTGCTCTTTTATCGCACATCAAATAAATGAAATTGCTATGGACATTATTGATACCAACGTGTGCACGTGTTTTTTTGTGTGTTTTTTTAAGTGTGTGGTGTGCGCGGGTGTGCGCGCGCTCGCACGCGTGTGTGTACACACAAATTTATAGTTCAGCTATTTGATTTTTTTATCACTTGACATAAAACATGTAAAATGGGATATTCTGTCTGGAAACAAAAATGAGTGTACAAAGAGTATTTTTAATTCTGGAAATTTTCGTCAGATGCTCTTATTTCACTCCAAAGTTTCATGTCAAACATAAACTTATACTCGCCTTTCCTATCTTTCCAAACATTCATAAACTCCAAAACTCCAAATTTTATTGTCCGAAATGGAAATTCTTCTTGCCCAATTGATCGTGGGCCCGGCAACCACTGAGCAGCGCCATATTACCATGATTACGTAAATTGGCCCTTAAAAATCTGTACTCACTCATATTAATAATATTGCACGAACGGATTTATATTTTTGCCTTGTTCTTTTAATCCACCAGCGTTGTTAATGTTTTACAGGCAAAAGGGTATAATTTGGCAAATATTACGTGCTTAATTAAGGAAGGTCGTAATAAAAATAGTATTGTTTAATATATTTCATATTATCTAATTCGTTCAATTTGATATCGTTCTACATTTTACCGGCTTAACGTACACATGTGTCTTGGATATGTCCCATCACCATGATCACTGTCAAGGGTAAAGTGATAGATTTTAAATATGCATGATGTTATACATGAAAACGTTAAAAATAAATGTCCATTTATGAAAATTATTTTATTGTTTTTCATTAACTAATATCAGAGTAGCCTTGAAAGGGAGTATTTAACAAAGGCAGTTATCCATTTATTTGATGATTAAATTCTTCTTCTTAAAATTCTTCTTCGTGAATTTAATTTGCACTAATTCATGAATAAATTCATTTCAGACAAGGTTGAAAGAAAAAAAATCATAGGTTTTCAGTTGTCTCAGTGGCTTATGATGTCGTGTTTGTGATGACGTGTTTAGTGTGGCTATGATTTTACCGTAAAAGATTGCAGTTGTGATTGTCGGTCACGAAAAGATTCCAGAAAGTTTGTCCTCTTGTCAGGCCTGCATTGTACACAAGCAAAACATACTATCATCGGGAATCCAACATTGAAATGAACGGTGATTGGAAAAAAGAGAAAACTTATGCATACATAAATATCCTACCATTATTGATCTGAAATTGGGACACTAGAATCGAGGTAGATTCCATTTCTTTGTCATTAAGAACGTAAAAATGAGGTGCAACAAAAGGTCCTCGATGTTTAAAATAGATATTCGTTTCAACTGAACAGAACCCCGAATAATTTTGAAAGAGAGACTTGCGTCACATGGGATTCGTTTCAGAGTTGATTAATTTTTGTTTAGAGGTTATCATGCTTATTGGTGGTACATGCATAAATCATGATATTAAGCAGAGACGGTGTGGTATTTATTACCATGGCTACGAAACAAAAGTAGTTTCATGAATCACGGAAACATATCTAAACATCATTTCAGAAAATACGCTCATGTTTTTGGTCACGCCATGGAGAAAAAAGCAAGACAAGGAAAATGTAAGGAAAACGGGTGGTCAGGGAAGACATCCATTACTTTCTGGCAACTTTGAAAATGAAAATCAATATCCCAGGTGCATAAAACACCTCCAGCTTTAAACAATGTTTACGTTCCACCCCAGAAGGAGTTAAGATGATGTACAGCTCAAAATATACATCTTTCACCCCTTTTAAGCGAGGTGTACGCCATTCAGGATGGGAGGAATATCCTTTAAAACATCTGAAAAAGTTTTAGGTTTCTGTCTATGCCGGATTCTCGATCGAAATGTAATGCTCTCAAAAGCCTCATGTTGTGTTTGCACACATGTGGCGCTATTTCATGTTGTATGCGTCGTCAGTAAATGTGATTGTATTCATATTGATAGGGCAGTTTGTTTTTGTTTTTTGCTAAAGATTTGTTATTCCTTGTTTTCAATTTGCCAGTAAATTCTTATGTCTGTATGAAAGCACCGCATATATAGCTGTGTGTGCAACCGTTGTAAAGGTGTCTGTTGAAATAAATAGATGAACAAATAAATCAATGATATTAATTGTATACGATGTGATAAACTATAAACAATATGAGAGAGAGAGAGGGAGAAAGAAAGAGGAGGTAAGAGAGAGATAGGGGAGGAGGTAAGAGAAAGAGAGAGAGAGAGAGAGAGAGAGAGAGAGAGAGAAGAGGGTAGAAAACGTAAGGGAGCAAAAGATAAGAGAATATAAATTTACCGATCTATATTCATCACACCTAAATTTGCCTGCTCACATATCGACACTCTGTAGCCAAGATATCTAGGGTTGCGTTAAGTGTTTATTTCTCTTTTACTTACGATTCGATGGTGATACTATAGATCAATTTCACTTGAGGTGAGAAGATAACGAACATTTATGGATAATATAATCCAATAGATATGGGTCATTTCATTATGGACCTAATTTGCTTGGATGTTTACCTAGGAAACTCGCCTGTGTTGAATGCGCGAAATAAATTGAAAATGTGCGGTAATCCCCTAATTCAACGCCGCCTGTTTCTCTAGTTATTTATGTCTCTCTTTCCGTCTCTCTCTCTCTCTCTCTTATTATATCTGTCTTTCCCTCTCTTTCTCTTTCTTTCTACCCCCCTCTCTCTCTCTCTCACTCTGTGTGCCCTCTTTCTGTCTCTCTTGCACAACTAAAGAATTTATACATGTATTTATCTGAAACGATGATAAAGAGAGGGAGAGGCAGAGAGAGAGAGTGAGAGAGAGAGAGAGAGAGTGGGAGAGACACAGAATTCGAAGCAGAAAAAAGTGACTGACATGACACGTAGAAAAAGTAACTGTACCAATCCGAATTATTGACAGACAGGTTGGATGCAGCCATGGCTTATTAGAATTAAAAAAAAATAAATTAACTAATCAAAACAGGGAGAGAAAAATAACTTTAATGAAGTGGAATGTGAGCCCGAAATTAGAATCAGCGATATGACGATTAAAACAAAAACCAAATAAAAATAGAAAAAAAAATAATTAATCAAAACAGGGAAAGGAAAAAAATTAAACTTTAATGAAAAGGAATATGAGCCTGAAGTTAAATCCAGCGATATGACGATGACGGAGATTACAATCCTTTTATGCAGAGGGACTAACAGAGAAAAGCTATGTGTTTAGGTGAGATAGTGTGATTATTGTTTGGTGTGTGTGTGTGTGTGAGAGAGAGAGAGAGAGAGAGAGAGAGAGAGAGAGAGAGAGAGAGAGAGGTGGGGGAGTAGAGCGAAGAGAGATTGTGGGGGATAGCAATTGGGTTTTTTGTGCGATTGCGTGCATATGTTATTTCTGAAATCATAAATTTTCAATCCTCTCTTGTTGTCTGTCCCCATCTCTTCACTCTCTCTCTCCCAATCCACTCTTCGACTCTAACGATCTACATGTACAATCTGACAATAAACTGGTTAGCAACGGTTGACTTGTCAGTGGCATTAATGAGCTTGCTCATTGTCCACAAATCCGTTCCAGAGTAGAGGACTGCAACATAAACACCAGTCGAATCTGATTTCCTGCAATAAATAGGTGATGAACTTGTGACAACCCCATTTCGGTTTGTGAATGTCCCTCAAGGTTGGTTGGGATGCCTCCTAAGAACTCTCCGAAACTTGATAAACATCTCCAACATGATCTCGTTAACCTTGCTGGCAGTATTGACAGGAGTTATATCCAGTATTCGAGGAGCTGGTGAGTAGACATTTTCAGGTCTTGTTGTTATTTCAACACATTATATCGAAAGCACATCAAAGGCTCTTTGGTTCGCACTGCAAGACTTTTACCAATGAAATCCCGTCTCCATAACCTTTTTGGCTTTAGTTTCTAGGCGTGAACTATCCATGGATAAAGTGCGGCCATATTCATTTTGAATACCTGTAAAATTTTAGGCCTGCATGCCAATCTTAATTGTTACCATGTTTGATAATCCTCAAACATGTATACGAAATCCTTGCTTCTGATTGGCTGAGAGAAAATTTGTCATACAAATGTGGCAGTTTTTAGTTTACTGATAACAAGTTTTATGAAACGGGGCCCAGATGCTATCATGTGACACTCAACTGTTGGTTCTGTCTGCAGAGGATGCAGTAATAAAATCATTTCCCAAAATATGTATCCGATGTATAAAACTGCTCATACAGATGTGTTTGGCTGCACCGCACCCACTGTTCCCAATGTCATGATTGTAAGGGGAACATTCGATTGAAAGGCATGCAACATCAATTTCCGGAACAAATGACGAATGTGTGGGTGTGGGTGTTTATGTGTGTGTTTGTGGGGGGGGGGGGCGGGGGGGTGGGGTGGGGTGTTGTGTAGGATGCGTGTGAGGGATGGGATAGCTAGGGATAATTATGATTTAAAATCTCCATAATTAATGACGTGTTAAAATTGTTCTTTTATTTCGTTTTTTTTTTTGTTCACTCATCAGGAATATTGTTAAAGAATGTTCTGAGTTATGTGATAAATGAATAATTATTTCATAAATAATGAATGTATTGTAAATGTATGACAACAGGAGGGAAATAAAATATCATTCAGAGCAAAAATGAACAAAAAATGTCATAAACGTGATGTACAGGGTATAGCTTCCAGACAAGTACATCTTCAAAAACGATCATTTCCTGCATATCGTTGTTCAAAATTTTGTATTTACTTCCAGATTAAGATCATGCCATGCTTTTATCAAGTAGGTCTTGCAGCATCGTTGAAATGAACATGTAATGAATTTCAAAAAATTCTACAGCTGTCGGTTCTTAGATGACATGGGAAAATCACCATTTATCTCCAGAATACCTAACATTCAAGTGAGAGATGCTCTTGCCTCTCGTATGAGAGGTCGCTTGTTCAATCCTCTGTCGGTGCTTATTTGGACACCGTGTTGACCACAAATTTTCCTTTCGACTCATGTTATAATCGCAGGGCCCGTATAGGAAAAGCAGTTAGTGGTGTTGATGAGGATAGTGTTGTTTTTCTTTTTATAAAAACCTAAAACCCAACGCACTAAAGGGTGTTTAAAGGTGTGTCTATGATACAGTAAATCCATGCAGTTTTCGTCATATCCTGAAGTCATTGAATGTCGAAATCTCTGTTATAGGATTATGTGAGACCTGGTTATCAGACTCACTCCTTCTCTTGTTCAATTGGAAGGTTATTCTCTCGTAGTCAATAACAGAGTGGCTAAACATGGTGGTGGTATGGCTTTTTATGTAAAGAAGGACCTACAATTTGAAGTGGTAAAAAAACTTAACATATATGACGGAAGCTTTTGAAACAATCTTTATTGAAATTGAAATACTAACTGGAAAAATTATACTTGTAGGTGAAATTTATAAACCACCAAACTGCAATTTAACAGATTTCACTGACATCTTGTATTCTATTTTGGATTCACCTCGTATCGAAAAGAAAATAAGCATTGTTTCATAATGGATGACTTTGATATACATGTAGATTTGGTTCATTATCATGAAAAGCCACACTACCAGGAATTTCTAGATACAATGATTTCCAATTCTTTCATTATTTGTATTACAAAGCCCACTCGAATTTCTGATGTTTCAAAACGCTTATTGATAATATTTATACAAACACTAACTGTCACTTAGACCAAGGTATCATTGTTTCTGACATAACAGACAACTTTCCGGTCTTTATTTCTACCCGTCACATTAACAGCTTTAAACCAAATGGATCTAATTTTCGAGGTACACGCTTCATGTCTGAGCGTAACATTGAAAGATTTAAAGAAAATTTATCTCATGTTGACTGGTCAGCAGTCCTGGAGGCAAGCGATGCAAATCATGCTTACAATAATTTTGTTGATATTATACTACCTTTATATGATCTTCATTTCCCCCTGCGAACATCATCTAGGTCAAATTACAAAAAGGTACCCCGTTCTCCTTGGATCACTAAGTCCCTACTAAAATCAATTAATAAGAAAAACCCTCTTTATTATAAATATAAATCTTTAGGTACAATTGATGCTAAATCAAAATACACGACCTAAATGTTTTAACATCTGTCCTAAGGCAAGCAAAAAAAATTAATTTTTGTCTTTGTTCTAAACTCACAGGAATGATATCAAGTCAACTTGAAAAGTAATTAATAGTGTTTTAAAAACGGATAGAAAGAAAATAGATATTCATAAAATAGTCCACGAAGATAACGAATTAAGAGATCCTCCAGATATTGCTGAAGCTTTCAACTCCTTTTTTTTTTTTTTTTTTTGGGGGGGGGGGGGGGGTAAATATTGGCCCAAACCTTGCTAATGATATCCCTACTACAGATAAACCCTTTAATTCATTTCTAACAAATCGAAATCCACAATCCATCTTTTTTTCACCGGTCGTTGAGTCTGAAATCATAAGTATAGTTAATAATCTACCGGCGAAAAAAAGTTCGGGTTATGACGGTATTTCATATGATCTCGTTAAAAAAATTATACATGCCATTGTCTTGCCACTGACACATATTTATAATTTATCTTTGCAGGATGGTGTTGTCCCTGACAAAATGAAAATCGTTAAAGTAATCCCTATGCATAAAAAGGTATACAGAGGATGAATTCGGTAATTACCGTCCGATATCCTTGTTGACTTCATTCTCCAAAATTCTTGAAAAAACAATCTACTCTCGCACTATGAAATTTCTTACCTGTTGTAACATATTTATTAATTCTCAGTTTGGTTTTCGTCAAAAACATTCAACTGTGCATGCCATAATTTTGTTAATAGATAAAGTTGTAAAGGCAATTGACAGCAAGTCACACGTTGCTGGTATCTTTCTGGACTTCTCCAAGTCCTATGACACGATGAACCATGAAATACTCTTATATAAACTTTCTCATTATGGAATTCGTGGAAGGGCCTTGGAGTGGTTCAGAAGCTATCTTACAAACAGGATTCAATTTGTGGATATTAACAATTTCAATTCAAACAAACAACCTATTTACTTGTGGTGTACCTCAGGGTTCCCTCTTGGGTCCTCTTCTGTTTGTTTTATATATCAATGACTTTCAAAACTCATCCTCTATACTCTCTTTTCTTCTCTTTGCAGATGACACAAGTATATTTTTTACACATAATAATCCTCAAACCCTTCTTGATAAATCAAATACTGAATTGCGATCTGTATGTGATTGGGTACAAGCAAATAAGTTGTCTCTTAATTTCAAGAAAACAAACTACATGGTTTTTAGTAATACATTGCATACTCTCCCAGGTCAAGTATTAATGAACGGTAGTGAGTTAAAACAAATAGATTCTACCAAATTTCTTGGTCTTAATATTGATTGTAAACTATCATGGAAAGTCCACCTCGACTACTTATGTAAGTTGCTTTCAAGAAATGTTGGAGTTATCAGTAAACTAAAACATCATCTTCCTCATCATATTTTAAAAACATTATATTCTACTTTATTATTACCATATTTAAGCTATGGAATACTAGTCTGGGGAAATTCTTCTAAGACGAAATTTGAATCTATACACAAAATACAAAAAAGAGCCGTAAGGATAATTTCCTCTGCCGATTTTCTGGCACATACAGATCCATTATTTCATGCCAACGGTTTCTTGAAAGTGACAGACTAGTAACATTATTCAATTGACACATTTAAACGTTACCTTAAGACACGTCTATTCAATGCTTCCTACTCTTAATTGTTCCGTAATTTATCATTGTATTTGTGCTCTTCTCTCTCTTTCTTTCTTTCACTGCGCCTTGGGCACTCTGCAGAGTGGATTTGGCGCATTACAAATCCCATCTATTATTATTATTATTATTATTATTTTGTCGGAATATTTATGTATCAACTTAATATAGGCGAGTTGCCGAATGTTTTCACCCACATGTTTGTTAGAAACAATGAAGTTCATTCCTATCCCAAATTTTCATCTCTCCCCCGTACGTACTGTTCTTGCTCTTACAACAATAATCCACACTGGACCCTCGTTTTGGAACAGTTTAGAGACAAGGTTAATTCAGTCACCCTCATTGTATTCATTCAAGCGTACACTTAAAGATTTCTTATTGCAGGCATATGTATACGGTTCTTTCTCGTTGTTTATTGCCTCGCTCGAGTAACTACTGTTATTTGACTGTACTTAATATGTATCACTTAATTTTCAAAAAGATTGTCCGTCTCTCAAAATTGCATTAGAAGTTTAATAAAACCTTTGGTATCTTTTGGGGAACCTATGTTATAAAAGCTTTGCTTTTTGATAGGTTCCTCATATTTCACACGATTGTGTTTATATTTATAACCATTATTTTTGTCAATATTCTTTTTCTTTGTTGAACAATTACATAAAAACTGTTATTTTTGTGGAATGTGAAACAATGAATCAAATCAAATCAAATCAAATATCCGTTATTTTCATTAAATGTGTGTCAGCAGAGAGCATTTGCCACGAAGGTAACCTGAATGTAATCGAGAGGACCTACAAACGGGGCGAGAGCTGAAATTAAAAAAAAAATACCCTTCATTTCATTGTATAAACTATTGCGTGCAAACCCATGTTCAGTAAATTGCTATGGACTTCAAAATACAGAATTTTCCTCGTGCTATGATAACCTCGGCGTGCAGGCTCATTGAAAAAAAAAAAAACCAACGCCATTCGTGATATTCTCAATTTGTAGGTCGGGTCATAATATAGCCCTCTACTTTGTTACATTGAACGTCGGAGCATGTAGAAGGCATGTATGGGTAATATTGAATGAGCATGCAATTTTGGTTTTACTAATTATTTGCCATGATCGTTTTGCAAACTCGTCAGTAGGAAATTGGGGACTTCCCTGCCCGCAAGAAGTTATCCTTTGGATATGTTATTGTCCACTCGACAAAAGAAAACAAAATACGGCATTTAAATGTTCAGATCAGACTCCTGAGTTAGATGATGATACTACATGTATGATATTGATTCGTCCACTGTCGTCAAGAGTACAAGATCAGAATGTGGGTATTTAATTGCTCGGCTTAGTAGCGTGATGTAAATATTTATAGGCCTATATAAATAATCGATGATGATATTGAATGGCGGGAGTTGGATTCAAGAACGCATCTTTTCGGAAACCAAGGGGAATCGAAATAATACACTCTTTAATAATTAAAATCCAATCCAAACGAAAAGTCAATTGATATAGCGCCTTTTCCTCGCGGTTACCAAGCGCTCCACACACTACTCCACATGTTTGGGCCACTCAAACAATAATCTATCATTTCACAAAGATCAGTTTAGTCTATACAATCCACTGAATTCTACACATAAAATCCTATACAATACAAAACCAACATTAACAGTCCTTAACCTCAAACATAGGTAAAGGAATCTTAACTCGAGTCCAAACAATAAAGGGGGGAAGCCCAGGCATAAGAAAGGCGTTAGTAATCGTACCTCATGCCACACGGTTACTACATTTGGTTAGAGTGCTTGCCTCTGACTTTACTGATCATGTCTATCGTCATCTTGATATCATGAAGAATGGAAGAATGTCACATCTCCTCAAAAAGTCCGTGTTTGCAATTCACCCTTTGGACAGTTCTCTGACTAGTAACGTTTTATCTATTTGCCCCCAAGCTTGTGCATATTCTATTGCTATAATTAAAAAAAACATATTGATGATGGTAATAACGATTATTACACCAATTATGACTATGATGATAATAATGATAATAATAATAATAATAATAATACTACTACTAATAATAATAATAATAATAACAATAACAATAACAATAACAATAATAATAATAACATTAATAATAATAAAGATGATAATAATGATAATGATAAATAAAAAAAAAAGATGATATTGATGATGATGATGATCATGATCATATGAATTTATAACCTGCATAATTATATCCGAAACTTTCCATCGAGGCGTGAAGGATGGCCACATATCCAATCAGAAATATTTTTGGAATGTATAAACACGCTTCCAACTTTTTAATTTGAGTTTTATATTCAATCTGTTTTTCCACCTGCTTCTAGTCCATGAGAGATACAGTTAAGCATAACAGCTCAAACTATTGCTATAGTAATGTTAATTTCCCAAACACTCCTAGATTAAATGTGAACTCTTTTTGTTTACTTATTCATGTTAGTATTTTTAAACGTATAGTATTTTTGCGAAAATATGTCATCATTTCTCATTCTCTGCATCCCCTTATTACTATTTTCCTCCCCCCCCCTCTCTCTCTCTCTCTCTCTCGCTTACTGACCCTACACTTTTCATCATCTAGTCATGTCTACACAAAAATAAAACATAGATACCTCTCTGCTCGTGTTTTTTACCCTTCCATTCTTCTTCTCTCAGACTCAACACACCAACACTTTTTTTAAAAAAACAAACACTTGCACACGTTTGTATTCAAATGCCTATAGCATACGAAAAGAGCAATGTAGATAAAATGCCTTGCTCAGAGGCATAAGTACCGCGCTGGGGATCGAACCCCCGACTTTTGCGTCTCCAGTCAAACACCTTAAACCACTGTTTTTTAAAACCACTCGACTACGGAACCTCTTCTCACACACACACCCATACACACACCCTCACACACCCACTCACGCACACAGCTGTACATCACTATACTACCGAGCACAACAATTGGACTTCTATTGTCCCCTGTCCTCTCAAGGCTGACGGAATAAACCCAAATCCTTTGTTTGACAACTGAGGACTATTGTTTACCAACCGAGGACTATTGTTCTCAGGAATTTTCTTTGTTCACTGTCCTCGCTTGCAAAGCTATACAAGTACACCCTCCCTCACACGCACACACACACACATTTTCTCTTTTTTTTTCGGGAAATCCAGAATGTTCTGCCATACAAATTTTATTTCTATTACAGTTCTATTAATAACACACGCGCGCGCACACCCCTGCACCCTCCCCCCAACACACACACACATTCTGTCCTCGTCCTCCCTTCAACTCCACGCAGTTCTATGAAAATCTGACAATGACGCAATTAACTGTTCATATCTGTATAGCATCAATTAAGTGATGTCAACAGATCCCTTTCGTTGAGAGGGGATTCATTCTAAATCCCATGCAGTCGACATCAAATTTATTGTTTCCCCCCTCACTTTAAAACGAAGGATGAATCTGCTGTAGGGCGCATTTCAGCCTGCCAACATCCCTATAAAATGTTTGTTTGTATTTTTCCGAGGAATTTGTGAAAACACTTACAATGCATGGCCTATTCTTTCTTATGATCTTGACAGGAGTTTCATCAAATGTAAGAGGAGATAGTAAGTAGAGTTCACCAAGACTTATTTATCTTTTAGTATATGTATCACACACTAAAAAGATACAGTATATTAACTTTATTATTGTTGTTGCTATCACTATTTGAAGAATATTTCGATAGAACATCATGTGGTTGAGTTAAGACCGTTCTTCTTTCTTGAAAATCCCGTCTTCATAACCGTCTTTCTTTTTAGGTCCCCGGAGCAGGTACAAGTTACGTGGTCGAAGTAGGTCTATCTTTTAATTGATATAGGCCTATCCTATTTCTAACCACTAGCACTAAAACGAAACCAAACAGTTTTGTTTAATGATATCGGGACGGATCAGATCTTGTTGTCGGACCGATGTGGCCCTTGGGTAAACAACCTTAAATTATCAGGTTAAGAAGACCTTGGTTTTGTAGAGTTGAAACTTGGTATCATACATCATTTTTTTTTAGTCATAAGTAAGCCGAGGAAGGTAGCTGAAATGTACTGATTAAGCGTTGGTATAGCAGACCTACCACGCGGGAGACTCGACCCTACGATCATCACAGTGAACATTGTTAAGCCAAACGTTTACTCCCTCCTCGCTCAACTCTAGCCTGACAATGACATGCCTGATGAAAAAGAGTTGCTCATATTACATGACAATAACCTGATAAATGGGTAAATAAGTTTGTGTCATTTTCCTCTCTCTTTCTTCCCCTCCCCCCCCCCCCCCGTTTCATTTTCCCGATCTTCTTCCCCTCGATGAGTACAACACCTTTGAGTAGGTTTTAACGTATAGATCTATCAGGGCCCTCTGTGAGAACAGTACATAGTACTAAAGAGGCTACCCTGGTTAAACAAAACATAATAATTTTTACCCAGTCGATTTTTAGAGTGTACATATATTTCCATGTCATGATAGGTCTTAAGTCTTTCAAACAGTGGTATCTGGTTTTTGCATACAGCTGAAAATTCTCTTTTATGATAATAAAGATAAACTTAACCACGTTGTTTAGACATCCATTAAAAGTTAACCTAACAATCTATTCTTCCTTTGCGAGTGATACCTTTATAAATATGGATGAACCATTGCTCAAGTTGTACCTTGTATCAGTTGAGTACTTCCGATCTAGGAACTATAACTGGAAGTATAACTAGGGGCTTGAGAGAGTGTTTTGTGGAGCTTTGGTTCCATGTAGGATACTATTTGGTTCAATTGTTGGGTTGCAATTTGAATACTTTACCGGATTTAATGTCCACGTTCGGTTGGGTAGATCATGCCAGAGCTTTACAACTGCAGGGAAGAAGGATTCTGCAAAAGGTGTTGATAAGCACTAAAAGACGGTAAATTGTTTGTCATGTGTCTGTCTAGTGTCTACTTCTTGAGCCTGTACTCTTGTAAGATGATCTTGTTGTGGAATATCCAACTCTGCATTAATTATCTTGTGGAGTGTAGTTTAGTCTTTGGATTAGACGTGTACTCTCTGTGCTGTCCCATTTCAGTGCTGTTAGCATTTTGGTTACGCTGGACTGGGGTGTGAAGTCACCTTAGACGAACCTTGCTGCTCTGCGCTGCACTTTTTGCAGCAGAACCCTCTGACCCAGGGTTTTTTCTTATCCACTCACAAGTTTAGACATATTACGTTTTCATCATACTGACAATAACAGAAAATGTGCATAATCTTTATTTCTTCACTGCTGTTACAAAATGTACATTGTTTATCAGCAATTAACTGGAATTTCAGCAATAATGTAACAATAATAGTATAATCATGGTGCTCAAGATAAATAGCATATGTACATGTATCTGTGATTTGTATAATAATACGAGTTTGCTTTCTTCACGTGACATTTTATTTTCAACTCGAGCTTTTTAGGTTAACAATAAAGCAAATGAAGTTCTACTGGTTATAAATAATTAAGTATATAGTGTGCCAAATTAAAGCTTACATAAAAGTGTTTGTTGGTGATGGTGGGTTAAAACGTAAACAGTGCAAGATGGTTTCCAGTTGCCGTTTGTGTTTGATTATGTCATAATTTTTTTGTTTTTAATTGTTATCTATCATGATTACAAAACTTAAATTGTTTACGTTCATGTACGTCAATTTAATAGAGCAAAAACATATTAAGCGAATTAAGGAAATTCTATCAAAAATTCTCAGTTAAACATAGTACATACTTCATAAAATTAAGGCAACTTTTCCTTGAATGTATTAAGTAATTTCAACAAGATTTTTGGGACAGCGTATAATAGGGGTTTCCATGTCATTGTAAAAATATGAGCTTAAAGTATTACTGCTAGAAAAAAAGTGATGCGTTCAAATACACTTTAAACTACAACGAAAGTGGGTAAATCAACTGACTTACGTGTACACATGCATGGGCATAAGACCAGGGAGAGGGGGTTACAGAAAGGAATCATGAGTTGGGTTCCGTCCGTCGAGTCTAACTTCATCCTTTAATGTCTTCATACTTCTTAACCGTTCATCCATACAATTCCTGGTGAAAGATCTTTCAGGTCTATTTAAATACGTCATAGCCTTGCACAAACTATTTATATTTAAAGGGGATTGTTACTCTGCGAGCGTGGCCTCTACCCCCGCCGAAGATGATAAGCACTTCGCACACTTCTGATTATTTTTTTTTTCAGTGATATAATTATGAATTATTTCTCCCTCCCAAGTAGTGTCTGAATTTAGTATTTCTGGAGTCATGGTATGGAGTGCGGCACTGATGAAAATTTTAATAAACCATAATTCAAGCTTGTTGATGTTTACAAAGTTATAGGAGAACAGCATTAACCTTACTTTTAAAAAGGCCACTGAAATATCATGAACTTCCATATTCATTCTCTTTCTCAATTTTACAGATGTAAAGTACAGATGCGACGAAGGCTGGTGGAATTTTGAAGACAGGTGTTACCGAGTCCCGAGTAATGGGTTTAAGCCTAAATCAGAAGCAACAAATATCTGTACCGTGGAAAAGGCTGCGCTATTCGTCCCATCGTCAACAGAGGAGTACAACGTTGTGACATCTTATTTTACCACGTCAAGTGATTCCAATCCCTCACCCTTAGTGGAATTCTGGATAGGATGTGGCGATGAGGAAGTGGAGGGGACATTCAAGTGTACAGATGGAACAACGTTTGATAGCAGTAGTGGTACGTATAGTAAGGATCATTGGCGTAAATCCCGGGGGATGGAAGATATATCCCTCCCCCCCCCCCACACTTTTTCGAGAGGGGGGCATGGCGTGTACAAATATCCCCTCATTTTAAGGGAAAATGATTTTGTAATTAATCAGTTGGTGAAATTTTTCATATACGACGGTCATATCGTGCAATTTTCATTTGAAATGCTCTTAAAAACAAAAAAAGGTGGTTATATTTTTGCTCGCTCGGTCACATCGCTCGCTCGCAAAAAAAGAATTATATGTGTGTGGGGGTCTGCTCGGGTGAGTAAGGGTATGTGTGTATAAATGTGAGTTCACGCAAGAAAATTCGGTAAAAAAGTCGATCATTCCCTCCCCCCCCCCCCCCCCACCCCATTCCTCAAAACGGATTTACGCCGGTGGTAAGGATAACAAATAAGCTCAAATGTGTTCATCTTAAATTTCGCTGTCGCTGAACTGTATTATAAGCATGAGTTGTTTTATACTCAAATTCAAAAGAAAAAGCGAAAAAAAGGACTTGTTGGTCGATTAGTGGAAGCATCCATGCGCGTTCGCAAAGAATAGTAGGGTGGCTTTAAATAGGGCCTGCACTGTAAACATGTCCGAGTTTGGTTCAGTGAACGCATTTCTATATTTTGTTTGTTTTGTTATTTTAGTTATTCTTCATCATTGGCGTAAATCCCAGGATTGGGGGATGGGGGGGGGGGGACATATCCCCCAACTTTTTTTGAGAGGGGGGATGGCCTGTACAAATATCCCCCCCCCCCTTTTTAAGGAAGAAATGATACTTGAATTAATCTTGAAATATAATTTCAAATATAAATTTTGAATAATCTGTCGTGAACAACCATCATATTTTAAAATTTCTATTTGAAAATGCGATTGAAAACCAGAAAAGCTGTTATTTTTGGCTCGCTCGTCATATTTTTAAATTTTCAATTAAAAATGCGATTAAAAACCAGAAAATTGGTAATTTTTGGCTCGCTCGCTCGCTTGCAAGATAAAATCTGTCGTGAACAACCATCATATTTTGAAATTTCTATTTCAAAATGCGATTGAAAACCAGAAAAGCTGTTATTTTTGGCTCGCTCGTCATATTTTTTAATTTTCAATTGAAAATGCGATTGAAAACCAGAAAATTGGTAATTTTTGGCTCGCTCGCTCGCTCGCAAGATAAAACTTAAAATGTGTGTAAGGGGGTCTGTGCAGGTGGATGAGGGCGTGTGTTTATACTTAAGTGTGAGTTCGACAGAAAAAAAATCCTTATTTTGTTTGTTTTTTTATTTTAGTTATTCTTCATACTTAAACCGTTCACTCATAGGATGCTAGGTACAGATTTTGAGGTTGATGTAAGTAAATTCGTATTTTGAGGAATTGGTTCACTGTGATTCACATAAATTACTGCGTATCAATATGGCGAATACTCGACTTGCGCGCTTACTCGACCTGTGTCAGTGGATTATCACGAGAGAAGTGATACCACAATGGCATGAGACTGTAAACTTGTTTACGTTTACAAGACCATCACACGAACAAGCACTATCCAAAACACAGCTCTGAACAACTAAGAAGGGAATAATTCCAAACGTTAGACTGATTCTTATTTGATTGTTATCATTATAATGAGTTATGTATTGATTATGATATCAATTTTTGTCTGTTGAAGGTCATGTTTACGGCGGGTGAATGGCTGCCCCATCATGCCCATGCAGGGATCATGCACTGTAGTTTGGCACTCGTTCCATAGTTATTAATATTTAGTTTTTCTTTTTTGAAAATACATTTTACCTTTGTCTGTTTTTTTCTTATAAATTAATCTGTTAATTTGTTTTTCTTTTGCATTTTTTCTTTTCTCTTATTTTCGTTTGTTCTTTGCATGTGTATGTGCGCGAGGGTTGCGTCTGTGTGTGTGTGTGTGTGTGTGTGTGTGTGTGTGTGTGTGTGTTTACACGTTCATTTTGAATTACCGTCCTGGCAGGGTCGAATTTTTTGATGGAGGTGCCGTGGTCGAGTGGTTTAAGGCGCCTGACTGGTGACGCGAAGGTCGGGGGTTCGATTCCCGCGGTTCGGCACTTATGCCCTTGAGCAAGGCATTTCAACTACATTGTTCTTTTATCGTACGTCAAATAAATAAAAATGCTATAGGCATTATTGATACCAACGTGTGCACGTGTTTAAAAAAAAAGGATTTTGAAATTCGACAAGTCTTGTACGCTTATGACATGACTTTATTTGTTAAAAATAAAAGTTCAATTTTGAGAATAAAGGATATTTTTCAGGCTTTTTTTTAATCAAGTGGGCTAAAAGTTAATATTGAAAAAACAAATGTCATGAGGTTAAGGGAAAGCATTGAGGGTTCGCAAACACTTCCCATGGGCAATAGGGTGACAGAAATGAAAATTTTAGGAGTGTATTTTTCATTGGATATTAACATTAGGGAGGAACTTAACTATAAAGAGATACTCAGTAAAATAAAAAGGCTTCTGGGTTGGTGGAAGTAAAGGGATCTGACCA
This sequence comes from Echinometra lucunter, assembly GCA_029962745.1. Lineage (NCBI taxonomy): Eukaryota > Metazoa > Echinodermata > Echinoidea > Camarodonta > Echinometridae > Echinometra > Echinometra lucunter. The sequence goes on from CM057159.1 coordinate 20,897,777, forward strand.
TTATGGGGAAAATTCATTTGCTTAAAACTTTTGCTCTCTCCAAACTAAATTACGTTTCTTCGGCTTTAGTTTTTCCCAAATGGGTGGTAGCTGAAATTAAAAAGTTATGCTTTGAATTTATATGGAATGGGAAAGATCGTATAAAAAGAGCGATCTGTAACCAAGATTATGGTGATGGAGGTTTAAGAATGATTGATTTTGAATTATTTGTGAAAACCCAAAGGCTTATGTGGTTAAAGAGACTTCTGTATGGAGAAAGGAATATGGGAAGGAAATTGTATTTTGACCATATCTTTAGGACGATTGGGGGAAGATTTGTTTCCCTTTGCAACTATGATATGAAACTACTTACAATCTTTCTGTAAACAAATGTCGGAGTCATATTCGCATTTATTTTGAGACTGTGTATATGTTAAGCCCTTGGGGCAGGGAGCGATTAAAAGATTTGGGTTAGCAGAACTAAAAAACGTACAGTGGGAAACTGTTCATGTTGGAATACTGGGAAATTCATTTAGGATTAAGTGCTGCAATACATTCATTTTTATAATTAAGTATATCATATATCGGTCACGGTCAGAGGGTGCAATTCCTAAGTTAGATAAATTTGCTTATATTGATTTATATGGATGTCTTGATGTTTATTTTGAATGAAATCTCTAATAAAAAATTATTGGAAAAAAAAGTCCCTTTTCCTTGTTGAGCGGCCCGTTTTTGTCGGAGAAGTAACAGTGGCAGATCCAGGCAGGGGCGCCAAGGGCGCGCGCCCCCTCTTAATTTGTCTGTTTTGTGAAGTTTTTTTTTACTCTTCGAATCACCTTAAATATTGTGCGGGCTTTCCACTTATTTTTTCTTTGGTTTCATTACCAAGTATATCCTTAATAGTAGCATAAAACATTAGAAGCGCCTCTCCCTGCCTTACCTTCAAGATTTTAATCATGATAAAGGGCGAATTTAGAGTGATACCGAGGCTAACAGTTTTAGGAAAGTAGCTCAGGTATACCGGTACTGTTTATTTCACTATCCACGAGCGTGCGCACGTGTACATAGCATCTTTTCCGGTTCGGTGTAAAAATGTCAGTGGTAAAAATGTCAGAGGTAAAAATGTCAGAGGTAAAAATGTCAGAGGAAAAAATGTCAGAGGAAAAAATGTCAGAGGTAAAAATGTCAGAGGTAAAAATGTCAGAGGTAAAAATGTCAGAGGTAAAAATGTCAGAGGTAAAAATGTCAGAAGAAAAAATGTCAGAGGTAAAAATGTCAGAGGTAAAATGTCAGAGGTAAAAATGTCAGAGGTAAAAATGTCAGAGGAAAAAAATGTCAGAGGAAAAAATGTCAGAGGTAAAAGTGTCAGAGGTAAAAATGTCAGAGGTAAAAATGTCAGAGGTAAAAATGTCAGAGGTAAAAATGTCAGAAGAAAAAATGTCAGAGGTAAAAATGTCAGAGGTAAAAATGTCAGAGGTAAAAATGTCAGGGGAAAAAAACTCAGCTCTGAAAATGCCGAAGTGAACATGTTACGGGTAAAGAATATTGAATTTGAAATTAGGAAGAGCACGAGATATTAAAAAAAGGATTCATACTGTATAAATGGAGTGATCACAATAATACTGCTCTCTGTAAAAGTGTGTATGTTCAGTCCTTCGACTGGCCTTCCTGTCTTACTCACTTGATGTGAAAGTGATAATGCTGCCCCTTTCAACCACCTAATGAGACCAATCTTGTTTTGGCCGGGAGAACATCCTGGTATGTGCGCATTGCCCAACAGTGTTTTGATCTTCCGAGCACTTGTTTAGCTGACTCCAAATATATATAGCAGCAAACGAATGCCCAGTTCCCTCTCTGTGTTTAAGATTCGGCCTCTTGACACGATTGCACTGTGAAACATATTTATGACAATTTCAGCAAGCGATAAGTAAATCGCGCGTTTTGGGTAAGAAATGTAGCATGGGATGATGTTCATTATTTTCTTTGTGAGATTAATTAAGTTACAGGATTATATCTTAAATGATTTATGATCTTAATTGGAATGACAGAATGGTAGATGAACTTAAGAAGGGATATCCACGTTTGATGTTTTGCATATGCTAACACAATTATCTAATTGAATAATTCTCTTTAAAAGTTGTAAATTCCGCAGCGTATCGGATGAAATAATACAAAATGTCGAGAAATAGATCGAATTAACGATTCAATTTCGCTTACTTCATATTCTTCCTTACGTATAAGGACAATAATATTGAAGCATTCGTTCACGTATACCACGCTTTATTGGAGTAGGGGGGGGGGGGGGGGAGGGAGCTTATGAAGAGGAATGTACAAAATCGCGCAGTCGTGTGGAATGTGTGTGGTCAGCTACTCGTGTTACCAACCCAGTTTTTTTTCCCACCATCGTTTTTACAATGCCCGTCCCCGCGGTGAAAACGAGGGCAATGCGCGCATACCAGAACGTTCACCCCGCCATCATAACCGTTATTTCCAAATGGCCAAGGCAAGGGCATTCAAGTATAGACACAGTATGTTTACAGAAAATATTTGAATATATCCCACTCCCCATAATTTCTATAATTCAGTATTCGTACCTGAAACATGTCACTTAAACATTTCCAAATCTGGCATACCTCTGACATTAATTTTTTACCTCTGACATTTTTACCTCTGACATTTTACTTCTGACATTTTTACCTCTGACATTTTCAACCTCTGAAACTTTTACCTCTGACATTTTTTCCTCTGACATTTTTACCTCTGACATTTTTACCTCTGACATTTGTTCCTCTGACATTTTTACCTCTGACATTTTTACCTCTGACATTTTTACCTCTGACATTTTTACCTCTGACATTTTTACCTCTGACATTTTTTCCTCTGACATTTTTTCCTCTGACATTTTGTCCTCTGACATTTTTTCCTCTGACATTTTTTCTTCTGACATTTTTACCTCTGACATTTTTACCTCTGACATTTTTACCTCTGACATTTTTTCCTCTGACATTTTTACCTCTGACATTTTTTCCTCTGACATTTTTTCCTCTGACATTTTTTCCTCTGACATTTTTACCTCTGACATTTTTACCTCTGACATTTTTACCTCTGACATTTTTACCTGGCACCTCTTTTCCAACAACAGATAGACTTATCTCATAAAAAACAAATATCAATAGTTTAAGACACACGTTTAAAGGAATAAAAAGAGTTCATCAGGCCAACAATAATACAATAAGTAGTCAAATGAAAGAGTGGTCGTACTCAGTTCCTTTTGCTATGGTAAAATGAGAGTTTGATGTAAAATTTAAGCTCGACTTAGTCAAGGTTACAGTACTTAACGAATTGAAAATGAATACCTAAAGAGTTCTTTCTCTTTTTTGCTAATTATAAAAACGCAGATGCTTCTCATTTTCTTTATATGATTACATTTAATTTAACTAAATTAAACTAAGTCTCAAAAAGGAGGCATTTTGGTCTCGTAGTTAAAACATTTGCCAATGCTCACGTCACACTTTCTTTCAGGCGATCTTAACTGTCAATTAAGCATTTGTGGAATAAACCTCAGGTATATTAACTATCATCATTCAAATCAATAAATGTGCTTAAATTTGACCGACTGCATCGTTGAAGGTAAATATTTTTATGAAAGGATGCCGACCTTATTCAATTTTAAAGGTACATGTACTTGAGTTTCCTTACAAACAGCCCTTTCCCGGTATGTCATTCAAACAATGGTTGAGTTTAGAGCTATTCCTCTATAAGTGCTCTTAAAATGCGACTTTTGCAGATGATTTTTTTTTAAGTCCTTACCGTTGGAGGGGGATACCCCCTCCCACACCCTCCTCTGCTCGGTTGCTCCGCTCCCTCGCCGCTGGCGCCTCCCCTATTTCAAATTCCTGGATCCACCACTGAGTGAGACTAGCAATGAATTCCAGGTATAAATGTCATAAAGAACGCATTCTCGGCAAGAGCTGTTTGTGGCTCGATCGGACACGGTCGTTGTATGAACGTCAGTTCTTGAGTTCGATTCCCACTCTCGTCAGTGTTATATTTTTGGCCTTTAATCCATTCGTATTTCGCAATTGGGATAATAAAAAAAAAATCGCAGCCCGCCCCAATATTCGTTGCATCAGCTCAAACTTGGTATTTGGAGACGCTTTCAGTTTTCCAAAGTCATGTTGTTCAGTCATCCGTTGCAGAAAGGTCATGAATATGGTATCATAAGACAGAAAACGAACTACTCTTTTACAAACACTTTAAGGCATGATGGCTAGGAATTTTTTAGTTAGAAGCTTAAGAAAATTGGTATACAGTCTTACTTTGATAGACACGTAATGCATGATAATTTGCTGAATTCAAGTATTGTCTGTCCTGTCCCTGCAGGAGGAATGATGCTCTCATCGAATATTTAGAAAATAAATTGGAACTTGAACTGGCAACCACATGCATTATTGGAGTCTTAATAACATATATGTGCGTTTTGTACACTGATAGGATGGTGGAAGAGCGATGAGCCAAATAACTTTAACGAGCAAGACTGCGTTTATTATTCTGGTGGCGGACTTGAAGACGAATCATGCAATAGTTGGCAAACTCAAGTACTCTGTGAAGGTATGAATAGTCGCGTCATCATAATTCAGTGCATTATTCCTATTTTGTTTTAACCCATTTCTTCCTTTTACAATATTTTGTAAAGGTTAGGTTTGATTGTACAGACGACAAAATTGAGCGTTTCTCATAATCTTCTTCACTAGTTTAAGTCCCGTTTGTTTGTTTGTTTTCTTTAAAGAAACATCTTTTTTTCTTTAAAGAAACGTCTTTATTAAGTTCTGCCTTTGTTTCCATGAAGATGTTCACTTAAAATTATCGTGAGGTATAAGGTTTTCGTTCCATTTTTTAGAAGAGGTTTGATGATGAGGAAAGCTCCAAATGAGTTTGTTTCTAAAATATAAATTTTCATTCTAAAGAATTATGACTGTGGCATATCAGGCACAGGGATGACCACCTGACTACTGCTCCTGTTATTTTACGGGATCGCCCAGTATTTCGATGATTACCCACCCACCCACCCAGTCCCCTAAAAATTATTATTATCTAAATATCCTTGCTGGAAAGATCACAGTGTCACACAGTGTGTTTACATAGTGGACTATGTGAAGATGTGATTCACAATGTTAAAACGCTCAAATTTAACAGTGTGAAGATAATTTCACACTGTGGACACCTCCACAATGTGAGTGATCACAGTGTGTTCACATAGTGGACTCTGTGAATATGAGATTCACAATGTTAAAACACTCAAATTTAACAGTGTGAACACATTGTGGGACACTGTGTTCTTTCCAGCAGGGATGTCACTATTTGTTGTTGTTGTTGTGTTTAATGCACATGATTTTCTTTATTTTTTTCCAAGCTTTTTTGCCTTTATTCAGATTTTCGTACACAAAATCATAGAGGAACATAATTTTTCACAAAGTATAGATATAATACATTGTCTCATACATAATAAAACAGACATATTTTGAAATATCATTCCGTAGAGTAAGTACATATTCAATCAAGTATACAACAGTAATAAAATTTTTACAATTTTGAATAATAGAATTTTGCATACAGAAAAAGTAAAAATGTAACAATGATACTTCATATCATTTGTTCAATATAAATTAAGCAACCTGAATAAAGATTTTCTTATGTAAACAGAAGTGAAAGGTGAAGGTGCTGCTTCATAACCCCAAAAAAGACAATTCAACATATTCTCATAAAATGACATGGTGCATTTTGTTTAAAATCCTAGATTTTGTTATCATTATCATAGGGTCTTGAGGATTGTAACCATAAAACAAATAGGAATAATAATATATAAGTGTAAGGATCAATGAGAAAGTGAGGGAGTGAGCAGAAATTTCAAATCATATAATCAGCCCTCCTGCCTTAAGGGGTAAAATTTTCCCATTTTAAAAAATGTATGGGCAATTTGTCCTTTACTTTTGCTTTTTCATATTCAACTTTTTTTTTAGTTCTGTACAGCCCGTTTACATTTTTCTTTACTGGTTAGTACCCTCCCATTTTTTCGATTACTGCAAATCATATATTTGACCAAGATCAATACGTGATTCAATAATATATTGTCTTTCATATTTTCTGTGACACCAAGTAACACCTCAACCTTTATCCCGTGTTTATTGCCATACACAGCGCCAGCCGCGGTAACTAGATCAAGTACGTACAGCTCGTCATCTCTCTCTAACCGCTGTCTCCGAGGCTACACTCAAAAGACGGTACACAGGAAATCCAAGACCCGCTGTGCAGCCGAGTGTCTAAAGGAAGACTACTGCGTCTCCTTCAATTTCAAAGATGGCGTCTGTGATCTTAACTATAACACCCGAGATGGGGTTCCTTACTCTGCATTCGCGGAGGAGGAGGGATGTTCGTACTTCGAACCTTGACTTTCCTTTTTACAGCAACAATACTGTAGAAGGCAGAAGATGTACTCACTCTGCTGTATTGAGGGATCGAGCTATAAAGATGCACGATCAATTTGATTAAAACCCTGGACAGACCTCGACGAAAACGATAACGATAAAGATCTACAATCTTTCCTGCTCTATGACTTCCTAACTGAAGTCACGATATTTGCTGTAAATTTGAATAGCCTTCACTAAAAAAACCCAAAAAACTATAAATGTCGAATCACCATTTAAAAGGGCCGAGGAGTGACTATATTTTCAAAATGGTAGATTAACAATTTGAACATGCTGTATTCCAACCTTTATAGTGTTGAATCCAGCCTGTTCAAAATGTTATTCCACCATTTTGAGAATGTAGTCGCTCCTCTACCCTTCTGTTGTTATAATCCTACAAACACAAAGTTCTGTAGGCTGTAGCTTACATTTTATTTTTCTTTATTAAACAATTTTGACAAAACCTTTTCTTTGCTGCTAGGCATCTTATGAAGGAAATCCTTTGGTTCAATGCATGACATTAGCGATTCAAAACCAACTGCGCGGTTGGCGGGTAAAAAACTAAAACAACAATATTGACAGAGGAAACCATCTTCCAAACTTCCTTTAATCAGAAAAGTTTCAGCCTTCAAATTGTACACATATTATTTTTATACATGTATTTATGTTATCGATTTTTTGCAGTATCGTATCTACGTGTAAGATTGTTTGTAATCAATCCATACATTTAAGGCCTGTAGACTGAATCAAATGTTGTAAGGTAAAGGGTTATTTTCAAGACACCTATAAGTAATTATTGCCACCAAATCGTGAATGTTTTTATTGTTTTGTGTGATTTGTGTTTGAATAGATGGTTGTATAGGAATTCATTTCCCATCTGTCTCTGGCATCTTGAGAAAATGAGTGTTTTAAAAGGTGTGTCCATTTTGTGACTAGGCCTATAGCACTGGATATGAACTGCACATATTTGGTATGAGTCATCAAAAAACAGTTTGGCATGTTTTTTCCCCAGTTTTAATTAGGAGAGTAATAAATCCCTTTCTACCTGCAGATGGAGGAGGGGGGTGGTCAAGATTTGCAGCGTCATCCAATTTTTGTATCCTGAGTTATATCCAATTCGAATGTTATAAATTATGTTCAGATTCTAGGTAGGCTCTACTTGGAACTCTTGGAAATATCGTATTGGCATATTTACTGATGACGAAATTTCATTGAGACTAACTCTGTTTTTATCTATAGACCTACTTCATATACCATATACGTTTCCTTAAGCCTATCGAGATCGTTTTCGGAGGGGATTTCCTCATTTTTTTTTTTTTTACTTGATTTAAGAGCAACAAATATTGGCTTCTCCCCTTAAAGAAAGCAATCGGACATTTATCTTTATTTTCTGAAAAGGCACACTATATGCTTGTGGATATGGATTGTTTTGTTTATTAAAGAAAAAACATTTATGTGCATGTGGGTAATGTCAAGCCTTTTTTTACAGGCATGAATGGCTTGGATATGAATACCATCAGGTGTAAACAAAGCATTACTGTTGTTATCATTAATATTATTATCGTCTTTATTACCATTATTAATATTATCATTATCATTATCATCATCATTGCTGTCGTTGTTGTTGTAAATCATTGATGCCATTAATATCATTATCATTGAAAATAGTAACATGAATATTCATTCATCTATTATCATCTGCCCTGAAATAATTTCACTGTCAAACCTGTCAAAGTATGAAATTGTGCAAACTACTTCGAAAAAAATACAATGCAGCAATGATGAGATGGTCTTGAATCATACTTCAGTTGGTTCTTGTTTTCATGCTTGCCTTTCTTTGTTTTTGTTGTTGTTGTTGTTGTTGTATCGATCTTCTGTTGGCCTTGTGTGACTGTGTTATGTAGATGCAATAGAAGATCTACTGCATATCCAATTTTTTATAGATAGCCAAAAGCTGGCGGCAGAGCATTAAAAAATCAGGGTTTATATTTATTCAGCACATATGCGCCAGCACTCACACACCATGCTAAGGACCACAAAACTACTACCATTTTCAGACAGGAGGAACTAAGGCATCCTAGGGTGTTCAATCAACATCAAAAATGTGTTTGCACAACTCTGATTAAGGAGCATCTGATAATAATTATACATTTTATACTTCGGGGACCCCATGACAGGCAATTGAGGTTATTTCTGAAATCAGGTATACTTAAAATCTGTTTGGAACTATATGGCCATGTCACAGATAAGGGCCCAGTTTCATAAAACTTGTTATCAATAAGTTGCAATAACTGTTATAAGCTACTGATTTTTTTTTGATTTTTTTTTTTGGCATCTGATCAGCTGAGAACAAATTTGTCATAGAAAGGCGGCAATGTGGCATAGGTGTCATCGTTGACTCCTGCTCGACTGAAATATTTAATCATGTTAATAGCAGTTTTGTCCTTGGTGAGCCACTCATCATTTTTCCTCTTTATAATGATTACTATCATCAATATTCAAACATTTTATCACTGATCAAAACACCCCAACCTAATAGTGGATACGAATTCACCATTTTTAGCGATTTCATATTCACAATGCTTCAGATAACATAGTAGTGAAACCTATTTTTAATTACTTAGAGAGGGTTAATCCTTGAGGTCAATTAACAGCAATGAAATGAAATGAGTCGGAATAACTTGATGATCATTCTTGATGGCAAACATATGCACCATTCGACTCCAGAGATTCATCGGAATTAAACGCATTTTGGAAAATGTTAAGAATATCCAGACTTTGAAGGCTGAGAACAATTATTACAGAGCCGTTCCGAATTCTACAAACACTTTTCGCGATTCGGGTTTGTACCCCAGTCAGAAATTTTCCAGGATATTACGACTTTGAAATTAAAAGAAGGACCATAATTCTTTTTCTCGAGTCGTTTCTAATTCCACATAACTAGGGCTACTTGCCATTTCGAAGTATTTTGGCAGAAGTCCAGACTAAATCTCAATATAAGTCACAAGCGGAGATAGAGATAAGATGACATCGAGAAGTGTAATATTGATTTACTTTTACCTCTTCTGTGGATCAGATGTTTTGAAAGCTACAGGTAAATATTCCGTTTTGGTTTGATTCTTCTAAATTTCATCGATTAAAAGATAGAGTGTACTTATTATATTCATCTCTAGCATTATATATTCTCTGACGGAAAAGTGGGAGAGGGTTAGGGCAGGAGGGAAAACTTTTATATATATATAGATTATTTGTTTATTCCTTCATTTATTCATTCATAACAGTAAATCTTTTTTTAAACATTTATTTATTTGTTTGTTTATTAATTGATTAATTAATTAATTTATTTATTTTGGGTTTGTTTTATTTGGTTTTTATTTGCTAGTTTTGGTGTGTTTGAATTAGCTTCTGCTATTTTTTTTTCAAGCCGTGTCGAAGAAATACAACTCTTCATGTTGCTCTTCGCTTTAGACTTTTCATTTGATCAAAATGAGGAATTCCATAACAGCGAAGAACAGCTGGTATATAAGCAATGAATGAACATTGAAGATAGCTATATCTTTTAACTATAAAATCGGTCTCTTGAAGATCATGTAGAGAAAGTATTGTACATGCATGTTGCTGATTGATTAATTCTAATGACCATTCGGTACCGGGTTTGCAGATATAGGCCTACTTGACAATCTTAACCGATTATGGACAGGACAGGTTTGTAATAGGATAATGATGATAATTGAATGCCAATGTAAATTATGGATGTAATTGTCAATGAGAATAGGAATAGGAATATGATAATGAATTAATTAACTATAAAGATCTACAATTGACTATTATGTGTAAGTGTGAGTGTGTGATTATATATTAGGGCAACTATAGGGTGTATCTTTGTAATCTAAATAAAAATCTCTCTATCATTACCACTATGAATGAGGTTTGACTCTCGCTTTACACCTAGCTGTAGAGTCATCCTCCGAAGGTTCGTTATTCCGAAGGATTGTTATTCCAAAGGTTCGATAGTCCGAAAATGACATAAGGTTCGTTGGTCCGAAAATAACTAACGAACTATTCAACCTTCGGAATAAAGCGAACCTTATTTCGTTTTCGGATAAACGAACCTTCGGAATAACGAACCTTATTTCATTTCCGGACTAACGAACCTTCAGAATAACGAACCTTCGGACTAACGAACCTTCGGAATAACGAACTGTAACCGTTAAAAACACAGGTGGCAATTTAGGTGACGATGCCAAAACCCGCTTTCGCCTTAACTAGATCCCCTCTGCTTTGTGACTTCCTACAGTCACCATGTTTGCTGTGAGTTTGAATAGCCTTCACTCTAAAAACTAAAATGTCCAATCACCATTTAAAGGGGCCGAGGAGTAACTACATTTTCAAAATGGTAGTTTAACACTTTGAACATGCTGGATTCCAACCTTCATAGTGTTGAATCCAGCCTGTTCAAAATGTTATTCCACCATTTTGAGAATGTAGTCACTCCTCGACCCTTTTGTTTGTTATAATCGTACAAACACAAAATTAAGTTTTGTAGGTTACATTTGTTATCTTTTATAAGCAACTTTGACAAAACCTTTTTTTGCTGCTAGGTATCTTATGAAGGAAATCCTTTGGTTGACTGCATGACAGTATAGCGATTCAGAACCAACTGCGCTGTTGGCGGGAAAAAACTATAAAACAACCATATTGACAGAGGAAATTATCTTCCAAACTTTAATCAGAAAAGGGGTTTCAGCCTTCAAATAATACATTTTAGTTTTATATCTATGTTATCAATTTTCACAGTATCGTATCTACGTGTAAGATTTAAGGCCTGTAGACTGAATCAAATGCCGTCAGGTAAAGGGTTATTTCCAAGACACCTAACAAAAAACGACATTTTTTTGGGGGGGGGGTGGTAGTGTTTTAGTGTTTGTGAAAGTGATTTCAGCCACCAAAGCATAAATGTTTTTCATGTTTTATGTGATATATGTTTGAATAGATGTCTCATTTTGAGACAATGAGACAATGGGCATTTGAAAAGGTGTGTTCCTTCTGTTAAGGTGACTATAGCACTGGATATGAACTGCATATGTTTGGATTGAGTCATCTAAAAGCAATTTGGCTTGATATTACTTTCTTTTCCAATTTTAATTGGGAATCAATAAATCCCTTTCTACCTTAAAAGCAGATGGGGGAGGGGATGATTAAGATTTGAAACATCATCCAATTTTTGTATCCTGAGTTATATCCTATTCGAATGTTTGAAATCATGCCCTAATGGGGGGGGGGGGGGGGGCACTGTCATTACAAGGTGGACACCATGCTTGTACATGGACTTTCAAAATGGACCCTAAACAAGTAATTGTCCTTCGATCTCAGAATACCCTAAACCCTAAAGTATTTTCAAATCAAGCTGTGTAAAAGTATACCCTTTTCCCCTGATTTTTGCCATTTTGATACCCTTTTCACTTTACACGCGTACATTGCCCGTCCGTGAAAAACAACCGTTTTTATGCTTTTTTGTGTACGAACAATGGTGTCCACCTTGTAATGGCAGTGCCCCCCCCCCCCCCCCCGAACGCTGGAAATATCGTATTGGCATTACTGACGACGTAATTTCATAAAAACTAAGTCTTTTTGTATAGACCTACATTAAGAAGCCAGGTGTAGATCATTTTCGGAGGGGAATTTCCTCATTAAATTTTACTTGATTTAAGAGCAACAGAAATTGGCTTCTCCCCTTAAAGAAAGCAATGAGACATTTATTTTCTGAAAAGACACGCTATTCTTGTGGATATGAATTGTTTTGTTTACTTTAAAAAAATTATATACCTTTGGGTAATATCAAGCTCTTTTACAGGCATGAGTGGCTTGGATATAAATGCCATTAGGTATAAAAGTACAGTAAACAAACGCATTATAACTATTGTTGTTATCATTAATATTATCATCCTTATTACCATTATTATTGTCATTATATCATTATTATTACTTTTATTATTATTATCATTATTAGTATTATTATTATTATTATTATTATTATTATTATTGTTATTATTATTATCATCATCATCATTATTATTATTGCTGTTGTTGTTGTTGTTGTTGTAAATTATTACTGTGATTAATATCATTATCAGTGAAAATAGTAATGAATATTTATTCATTTAATATCACCTGTTATAAGCTACTGATTTTTTTGCATCTGATTAGCTGAGAACAAATTTGCCATAGAAACAATGTGGCATAGGTGTCATCGTTGACTCCTGCTCTACTGAAATATTTAATCATGTTAATAACAGTTTTGTCCTTGGTGAGCCACTCATCATTTTTCCTCTTTATAATGATTACTATCATCAATATTCAAACATTTTATCACTGATCAAAACACCCCAACCTAATAGTGGATACGAATTCACCATTTTTTAGCGATTTCATATTCACAATGCTTCAGATAACATAGTAGTGAAACCTTTTTTGATTATTTAGAGAGGGTTAATCCTTGAGGTCAACAGCAATGAAATGAGTCGGAATAACTTGATGATCATTCTTGATGGCAAACATATGCATCATTCGACTCCGGAGATTCATCGGAATTAAACGCATTTTGGAAAATGTTAAGAATATTCAAACTTTGAAGGCTGAGAACAATTATTACAGAGCCGTTCCGAATTCTACAAACACTTTTCGCGATTCGGGTTTGTACGCCAGTCAGAAATTTTCCAGGATATTACGACTTTGAAATTAAAAGAAGGACCATAATTCTTTTTCTCGAGTCGTTTCTAATTCCACATAACTACTTGCCATTTCGAAGTATTTTGGCAGAAGTCCAGACTAAATCTCAATATAAGTCACAAGCGGAGATAGAGATAATATGACATCGAGACGTGTAATATTGATTTACTTTTACCTCTTCTGTCTATCAGATGTTTTAAAAGCTACAGGTAAATATTCCGTTTTGGTTTGATTTTTTCTAAATTTCATCGATTAAAAAATATCACTTGTACACCCAGCACGAGGGTAATTGCATGTCCAACCAACTTTGGGCAATATTTTTACCCAATGCTGGAAGCATATTGTCCAGTTGGGTAAAAATAAGCAGTAATTACTTTACAATGGGCAAAATTTCATATTGGATAAAAAGAAATGCCCAAAGAAATGCCCAAAGTTGGTTGGACACATAATTACCCTCATGGCACATTTTTACCCAATATTTTTAGAGTGTACTTATCATATTCATCTCTAGCATTATATATTCTCTGACGGAAAAGTGGGAGAGGGTTAGGGCAGGAGGGAAAACTTTTATATATATATAGTTTATTTGTTTATTCCTTCATTTATTCATTCATAACAGTAAATCTTTTTTTAAACATTTATTTATTTGTTTGTTTATTAATTGATTAATTTATTCATTTATTTATTTTGGGTTTGTTTTATTTGGTTTTTATTTGCTAGATTTGGTGTGTTTGAATTAGCTGCTGCTATTTTTTTTTCAAGCCGTGTCGAAGAAATACAACTCTTCATGTTGCTCTTCGCTTTAGACTTTTCATTTGATCAAAATGAGGAATTCCATAACAGCGAAGAACAGCTGGTATATAAGCAATGAATGAACATTGAAGATAGCTATATCTTTTAACTATAAAATCGGTCTCTTGAAGATCATGTAGAGAAAGTATTGTACATGGATGTTGCTGATTGATTAATTCTAATGACCATTCGGTACCGGGTTTGCAGATATAGGCCTACTTGACAATCTTAACCGATTATGGATAGGACAGGTCCCTTATTGGCGAGCATTTAGATTATTCCTTTAGAAGAGTCAAGCGTAAAATTCATTAAAAACACAAGTAAGTATAGCATGAATTAACAGATTTATTCTCTTTCTCAATTTCACAGATGTAAAGTACAGATGTGACGAAGGCTGGTGGAATTTTGAAGACAGGTGTTACCGAGTCCCGGGTATCGTGTACCCGAAAAAACAAGAAGCAACAAATATCTGTAGCGTGGAAAAGGCTGAGCTATTCGTCCCATCGTCAACAGAGGAGTACAACGCTGTGACATCTTATTTTACCACGTCAAGTGATTCCAATCCCTCACCCTTAGCGGAATTCTGGATAGGATGTGACGATGAGGAAGTGGAGGGGACATTCAAGTGTACAGATGGAACAACGTTTGATAGCAGTAGTGGTACGTATAGTAAGGATCATTGGCGTAAATCCCGGGGGATGGGGGATATATCCCCCACACTTTTTCGAGAGGGGGGGGGGGGGGATGGCGTGTACACATATCCCCCTCATTTTAAGGAAAAATGATATTGTAATTAATCAGTTGGTGAAATTTTACATAAACGACGGTCATATAGTGGAATTTTCATTTGAAATGCTCTTAAAAACAAAAAAGGTGGTTATTTTTTGCGCGCTCGCTCGCAAAAAAAGAATTATATGTGTGTGGGGATCTGCTCGGGTGAGTAAGGGTATGTGTGTTTAAGTGTGAGTTCACGCAAGAAATTTCGGGGAAAAAAAGTCGATCATTCCTCACCCCCCCCCCCCCTCCCCCCTTCCTCAAAACAGATTTACGCCGGTGGTAAGGATAACAAATAAGCCTCAAATGTGTTCATCTTAGATTTCGCTGTCGCTGAACTGTATTATAAGCATGAATTGTTTTATACTCAAATTCAAGAGAAAAAACGTAAAAAAAGGACTTGTTGGTCGATTAGTGGAAGCATCCATGCGCGTTCGCAAAGAATAGTAGGGCGGCTTTAAATAGGACCTGCACTGTAAACATGTACGAGTTTGGTTCAGTGAACGCATTTCTATATTTTGTTTGTTTTGTTATTTTAGTTATTCTTCATCATTGGCGTAAATCCCGGGGGGGGGGGATCGGGGATGGGGGGGGGGGTATATCCCCCACTTTTTTGAGAGGGGGGATGGCGTGTACAAATATCCCCCCCCCCCACTTTTTAAGGAAGAAATGATATTTGAATTAATCTTTAAATATAATTTCAAATATAATTTTTAATAATCTGTCGTAAAAAACCATCATATTTTAGAATTTCTATTTGAAAATGAGATTGAAAACTGGAAAAGCTGTTATTTTTGGCTGGCTCGCTTCGCTCACTCGTCATATTTTTAAATTTTCAATTGAAAATGCGATTGAAAACCAGAAAAGTGGTCATTTTTGGCTCGCTCGCTCGCAAGATAAAAATTAAAATGTGTGTAAGGGGGTCTGTGCAGGTGGGTGAGGGCGTGTGTTTATACTTAAGTGTGAGTTCGACAGAAAAAAAAATCGGCAAAAAAGTCGACCCCCCCCCCCCCACTCCTCAAAGTGGATTTAGGCCGGTGTTCTTCATACTTAAAATGTTCGCTCATAGGATACCATGCAGGTACAGATTTTGAGGTTGATGTAGGTAAATTCGTATTTTGAGGAATTGGTTCACTGTGATTCCCATAAAACGGCAATTACTCCGTAGCAATATGTCGAATACTCGGCTTGCGCGCTTGCTCGACCTGTCTCAGTGGATTATCACGAGAGAGGTGATACCACAATGGCATGAGACTGCAAACTTGTTTACGTTTACAAGACCATCACACGAACAAGCACTATCCAAAACACAGCGCTGAACAACTAAGAAGGGAATAATGCCAAACGTTAGACTGATTCTTATTTGATTGTCATCATTATAATGAGTTATGTATTATTATATCAATTTTTGTCTGTTGAAAGTCATGTTTACGGCGGGTGAATGGCCGCTCCATCATGCCCATGCAGGGATCATGCACTGTAGTTTGGCACTCGTTCCATAGTTATTGATATTTTGTTTTTCTTTTTTAAAAGTATATTTTCCCTTTGTCTGTTTTTTTTTCTTCTTCTAAATTAATCTGTTTGTTTGGAATTTTTTCTTTTGCATTTTCTTTTCTCTTATTTGTTTGTTCTTTGTATGTGGGTGCGTGGGTGTGTGTGCATGTGTGCGTGTGTGTGTGTGTGTGTGTGTGTGTTAATTAAATATTAAGTAAAATAAAAAAGCTTTTAGGTTGGTGGAAACAACGAGACTTGACTATTATGGGAAAAATACATTTATTGAAAACATACGCATTGACAAAGTTAAATTATGTTTCATCCATCCTTGTTGTCCCCTCATGGGTGTATATAGAAATCGAGAAATTATCATTTGATTTTATATGGGGAGGGAAAGATCGCATTAAAAGAAAAATTATGTATCAGAATTATAATTGTGGTGGGGTTAAAATGATAAATTTTGAAATATTTGTTAGAACGCAGCGTATAATGTGGGTAAAAAGACTTTTGTATGGAGAAAGAAATATGGGGTGGAAGTTATTTTTTGATTATTCCCTAAGTTCAGTTGGAGGAAGGTTAATTTTTATATGTGATTATGAAATGAAAAAGATAAAAGTAAGTTGAATATTCCATCTTATTATTTGGAAATGCTAGATGCTTGGCAAGAGATTGATAATTTAAGACATTTTAATGGTTCTAAAAATCCAATCATTTTCAATAATAAGAATATTTGTATAAAAAATAAGATGATATTTGATAAAGATTTATTAGAACGAGGGTTAATTAAGGTTGAACATATCATTGACAATGGACATGTTAAACCAGTCGCATACTTTTTGAACCTTGGTATGGGAAGTGATCTTTTGTTTACAATAGGTGAAATATATCATGCAATTCCAAGTGATTGGAGAAATGATTTAGGTTCGATACAATTTTGTGAGATAGACTTAATTAACTATAATATAAACTTGCTTCTGTTGGGGAGGGAAATTAGCTTTAAGGAGGTACCATCAAGAAAAATATATGAATATTTTATTAAAGAATTGCAAAAGTCATATGATTTACAGATAAGAGATGGACAAAATAATTATAATTATACAGAGAAAGAAATTGGTGA
Organism: Echinometra lucunter; assembly: GCA_029962745.1. Classification (NCBI taxonomy): domain Eukaryota; kingdom Metazoa; phylum Echinodermata; class Echinoidea; order Camarodonta; family Echinometridae; genus Echinometra; species Echinometra lucunter. The sequence goes on from CM057159.1 coordinate 20,915,126, forward strand.
ATGTTTTTTTAGACCAAGAATAACATTATTAATTGGAAGACAGAGGGAATTTCAATTTAAGCTTCTGCATGGGGCAATTTACACTAAAGTTAATTTGTTTAGATTTGGATTTGTTGAAGATAATCTCTGTTCGTACTGTAAACGGGAAACGGAAACATATTCACATATATTTTTGTCTTGCTTAAAGGTCAAACTGATATGGGAAACTTTGATACAGCGATTTGAATTAGATGAAATAAAGGACTTGAATTGGCGGGATATATTTGTTGGTTTGTCAGGCAATACAAATAGAATAAAAAGTTGTAATACTATTATCTTTATGGTAAAATATATATTATTTATATTTAGAAAGGAGGGGGTTTTACCAACCATTGACGATATACATAAACTTATTTTAGAATATAAGGATCAAGAAAAGAAAATAGCTATTAAAATGGGGAAATTAGGGCGGCACTTGCAAAAATGGGAAACAGTAAAATTGTGACAAGGTTAAGTTGTAATGTAATATATGTAATGCTTCTCCCGTGAGCTTGTTATATTCAAAATTGTTCATCGAATTGTTTTGTACTTTTAAACATGATTTATTTATGATGAGTGTGAGCAGATCTTCTGGACAGTGGTGTGTTGTGTGTGTGTGTGTGTATGTGTGTGTGTTTGTGTGTGTGTTTGGGACGGTTTGGTCTTTAAGCATTTTTATAATAACTGATTTCATTGTGTTTTTTTTTAAAAGATATATATGACTCATGATTTTATTAAGTTAGTGAAAAAAAAGTGAAAATATGAAGTGTAAAGTATTATATATGATTTGAAATGATAAATTGAAATATTATGTAACTTTTTGTTCATGAAATCAGAATAAAAGCATTCAAAAAAAAAAAAAGTGTGTGTGTGTGTGTGTGTTTACACGTTCATTTTGAATTACCGTCCCTTTTCCTTGTTGACCTGCCCGTTTTTTTGTAAAGACGGGCCCTTTTTAATAAGAATATTGAACGGCCCGTGGGGAAACTTCCCATGGCCAGCCCGCCAGCGAAATATTTTTTCCCAAACAGTTTTCCCTATAGGCACATTTAAACCTATGACGGAAAAATGTCTGAGAAGTAAGACTAGCAATGAATTCCATGTATAAATGTCATAAAGAACGTATTCTCGGCAAGAGCTGTTCGTGGCTCGATCGGACAGACGTTCGTTGTATGCACGCCAGTTCTCGAGTTCGATTCCCACTCTCGTCAGGGATACATTTTTGGCGTTTATTCCGTCAGTATGGTGGCCCTGAAGTACGCTCGTCAACAGGTCATGAATTTCGCGCCACGGGTCGTGAATTTCACGACCCGCGATGCGAAATTCATGACCTCGGATGCGAAATTCAGGACCCGTGGCGCGAACTTTGCATCCCTGTCGTGAAATTCACGACCCGTGGCGCGAAATTCATGACCTGGGATGCGAAGTTCACGACCCGCGATGCGAAATTCAGGACCTGGGATGCGAAATTCACGTCGCACATGACCTGTTCTCGAGCGTACTTCAGGGCCAACATACGTCAGGAATGGTTAAAGTAGTACAGCTATTCTTGAATCCATTCGTATTTCGCAATTGGGAAAAAATCGCAGCCCGCGCCAACATTGGCACAAAGAGATATTTGGAGACGCTTTCAGTTTTCCAAAGTCATGTTTCTCAGTCATCCGTTGCAGAAAGGTCATGAATACGGTATCATAAGACAGAAAACGAACTACTCTTTTACAAACATTTTGAGGCATGATGGCTAGGAATTTTTTAGTTAGAAGCTTAAAAAAATTGGTATACTGTCTTACTTTGATACACACGTAATGCATGATAATTTGCTGAATTCAAGTATTGTCTGTCCTGTCCCTGCAGGAGGAATGATGCTCTCATCGAATATTTAGAAAATAAATTTGAACTTGAACTGGCAACCACATGCATTATTGGAGTCTTAATAACATATATGTGCGTTTTTGTACACTGATAGGATGGTGGAAGAGTGGTGAGCCTGATAACTTTCACGAGCAAGACTGCGTTTATTATTCTGGTGGCGGACTTTCAGACGAATCATGCGATAGTTGGCAAACTCAAGTACTCTGTGAAGGTATGAAGAGTCGCGTCATCATAATTAAGTGCATTATTCCTATTTTGTTTTAACCCATTTCTTCCTTTTACAATATTTTGTAAAGGTTAGGTTTGATTGTACAGACGGCAAAATTGAGCGTTTCTCATAATCTTCTTCACTAGTTTAAGTCCCTTTTGTTTGTTTGTTTTTTCTTTAAAGAAACATCTTTTTTTTTTCTTTAAAGAAACGTCTTTATTAAGTTCTGCCTTTGTTTCCCTGAAGATGTTCACTTGAAATTATCGTGAGGTAAGGTTTTCGTTCCATTTTTTTAGAAGAGGTTTGATGATGAGGAAAGCTCCGAATGAGTTCGTTTCTAAAATATAAATTTTCATTCTAAAGAATTATGACTGTGGCATATCAGGCACAGGGATGACCACTTGACTACTGCTCCTGTTATTTTACGGAATCGCCCAGTATTTCGATGATTACCCACCCACCCACCCACCCAGTCCCCTAAAAAAAATTATTATTATCTAAATATCCTTGCTGGAAAGATCACAGTGTCACACAGTGTGTTTACATAGTGGACTATGTGAAGATGTGATTCACAATGTTAAAACGCTCAAATTTAACAGTGTGAAGATAATTTCACACTGTGGACACCTCCACAATGTGAGTGTCCACAGTGTGTTCACATAGTGGACTCTGTGAATATGAGATTCACAATGTTAAAACGCTCAAATTTAACAGTGTGAAGATGATTTCACATTGTGTTCACAGTGTGTTCACATTGTGTTCCACAAAGTGAACACACTGTGAACACAATGTGGGACACTATGTTCTTTCCAGCAGGGATATCACTATTTGGGGGTCATAATTTGTTGTTTTTGTGTTTAATGCACATGATTTTCTTTATTTTTTCCAAGCTTTTTTGCCTTTATTCAGATTTTCGTACACAAAATCATAGAGGAACATAATAATAGAATTTTGAATACAGAAAAAGTAAAAATGTAGCAATGATACTTCATATCATTTGTTCAATATAAATTAAGCAATCTGAATAAAGATTTTCTTATGGGTAAACAGAAGTGAAAGGTGAAGGTGCTGCTTCATAACCCACAAAGACAATTCAATATATTCTCATAAAATGACATGGTGCATTTTGTTTAAAATCCTAGACTTTGTTATCATTATTACAGGGTCTTGAGGATTGTAACCATAAAACAAATAGGAATAATAATATATAAGTGTAAGGATCAATGAGAAAGTGAGGGAGTGAGCAGAAATTTCAAATCATATAATCAGCCCTCCTGCCTTAAGGGGTAAACTTTCCCATTTAAAAAAAATGTATTGGCAATTTGTCCTTTATTTTTGCTTTTTAATATTCAACTTTTTTGAGTTCTCTACAGCCTTACATATTTCTTTACTGGTTGGTACCCTCCCATTTTTTCGATGACTGTAAATCATATATTTGACCAAGATCAATACGTGATTTAATAATATATTGTCTTTCATATTTTCTCTGACACCAAGTAACACCTCAACCTTTATCCCGTGTTTATTGCCATACACAGCGCCAGCCGCGGTAACTAGATCAAGTACGTACAGCTCGTCATCTCTCTCTAACCGCTGTCTCCGAGGTTACACTCAAAAGACGGTACACAGGAAATCCAAGACCCGCTGTGCAGCCGAGTGTCTGAAGGAAGACTATTGCGTCTCCTTCAATTTCAAAGATGGCGTCTGTGATCTTAACTATAACACCCGAGATGGGGTTCCTTACTCTGCATTCGCGGAGGAGGAAGGGTGTTCGTACTTCGAACCTTGACTTTCCTTTTTACAGCAAACTACGGTAGAAGGCAGAAAATGTACTCACCCTTTATATTACCTATTGTTAATTGAGGGATCGAGCTATAAAGATGCATGATCAATTTGATTAAAACCCCTGGACAGACCTCGACAAAAACGATAACGATAAAGATCTACAATTGACTATTATATGTAAGTGTGAGTGTGTGGTTATATATTAGGGCAACTATAGGGTGTATCTTTGTAATCTAAATAAAAATCTCTCTATCATTACCGCTATGAATGAGGTCTGACTCTCGCTTTACACCTAGCTGTAGAGTCATCCCCCGAAGGTTCGTTATTCCGAAGGATTGTTATTCCAAAGGTTCGATAGTCCGAAAATGAAATAAGGTTCATTGGTCCGAAAATAACTAACGAACTATTCAACCTTCGGAATAAAGCGAACCTTTTTTTCATTTTCGGATTAATTCGGAAAAACGAACCTTCGGACTAACGAATATTCGGAATTAACGAACTTTCGGAATAACGAACCTTCCGAATAACGAACTGTAACCGTTAAAAACACAGGGGGCAATTTAGGTGACGATGCCAAAACCCGCTTTCGCCTTAACTAGATCCTTCCTGCTTTGTGACTTCCTACAGCCACAATGTTTGCTGTGAGTTTGAATAGCCTTCACTCTAAAAACTAAAATGTCCAATCCGACCATTTAAAAGGGCCAAGGAGTGACTACATTTTCAAAATGGTAGATTAACACTTTGAACATGCTGGACTGCAGGTATCTGGCTGCTAGGTATCTTATGAAGGAAATCCTTTGGTTGACTGCATGACAGTATAGCGATTCAAAACCAACTGCGCGGTTGGCGGGGAAAAAACTATAAAACAACCATATTGACAGAGGAAATTATCTTCCAAGCTTTAGTCAGAAAAAGGGTTTCAGCATTCAAATGATACATTTTAGTTTTATATTTATGTTATCAATTTTCCCAGTATCGTGTCTATGTGTAAGATTTAAGGCCTGTAGACTGAATCAAATGCCGTCAGGTAAAGGGTTATTTTCAAGACACCTAACAAAAAACTACATTTTTGGGGTGGGGTGGTAGTGTTTTAGTGTTTGTTAAAGTAATTTCAGCCACCAAAGCATAAATGTTTTTCATGTTTTATGTGATATATATTTGAATAGATGTCTCATTTTGAGACAATGAGACAATGGGCATTTGAAAAGGTGTGTTCCTTCTGTTAAGGTGACTACAGCTCTGGATATTAACTGCATATGTTTTGATTGAGTCATCTAAAAGCAATTTGGCTTGATATTACTTTCTTTTCCAATTTTAATTGGGAATCAATAAATCCATTTCTACCTTAATAGCAGATGGGAGAGGGGGTGGTTAAGATTTGAAGCGTCATCCAACTTTTGTATCCTGAGTTATATCCTATTCGAATGTTTGAAATCATGCCCTACTGGGGGGGGGGGGGGGGGGGGGCACTGTCATTACAAGGTGGACACCATGCTTGTACATGAATTTTCAAAATGGACCCTAAACAAGTAATTGTCCTTCGATCTCAGAATACCCTAAACCCTAAAGTATTTTCAAATCAAGCTGTGTAAAAGTATACCCTTTTCCCCCCTGATTTTTGCCATTTTGATACCCTTTTCACTGTACACGCGTACATCGCCCGTCCGTGAAAAACAACCCTTTTTATGGTTTTTTGTGTACGAACAATGGTGTCCAGCTTGTAATGGCATTGCCCCCCCCCCCCACCCCCGGAACGCTGGAAATATCGTATTGGCATTACTGATGACGAAATTTCATAAAAACTAACTCTTTTTGTATAGACCTACTTTAAGAATCCAGGTGTAGATCATTTTCGGAGGGGAATTTCCTCATTTTTACTTGATTTAAGAGCAACAAAAATTGGCTTCTCTGAAAAGACACACTATTCTTGTGGATATGAATTGTTTTGTTTATTTTTAAAAAAACATTTATATACCTTTGGGTAATATCAAGCTCTTTTACAGGCATGAATGGCTTGGATATAAATGCCATTAGGTATAAAAGTACAGTAGACAAACGCATTATAACTATTGCTGTTATCATTAATATTATCATCCTTATTACCTTTATTATTATCATTATATTATTATTATTATTATTATTATTATTATTATTATTATTGCTGTTGTTGTAAATTATTACTGTGATTAATATCATTATCAGTGAAAATAGTTACATGAATATTTATTCATTTAATATCACCTATACAAAAGAGTTTGACTGTCACGCTTGTCAAAGTATGGAATTGTGAAAAATACTTGAGAAAATACCGTGCAGCAATGATGAAATTGTGTTGAATCATACTTCAGTTGGTTCTGGTTTTAACGCTTGCCTTTCTTTGTTGTTGTTGCATCGATCTTCTGTTGGCCTTGAGTGACTGGGGTATTTAGATGCAATGGAAGATCTGCTGCATATCCATTTTTTATAGATAGCCAAAATGCTAATGTGAGAGGACAGGATTGCCCTCTCGTTCGGTTGTCATGGCTGCCAGTGGATATTCGCGCTCAATGCAAGCGCGTCATAGGAGCGCTTTGTTTTATGCTGTTTTGGTGTTGCATAACAACGCATAAAGGCAATCCTTTGAATTATTGCAGACGACATATTCGTTATCTCTGAATCTCTGCATCTTTTCTTCTTTACCTCTTTTCCGATTGAGGTAAGCACACGAAAATCGTATTGATATTATTCATTGTTTATATTTCTATATTATGAATGTTTTGTTATTTCCATATTTGCAGTTTATATTCCAAAATAATTGTATTCTGCATAATAGTGCTTGATGCATAAGTTGACTTACGTTTGTCCATGGAAAGAGAGAGAGAGAGAGAGAGAGAGAGAGAGAGAGAGAGAGAGAGAATGAAATATGCAGTAAACAATGTGTTGCGTTTTGCTGGTATAATCACTATGTAAAAGTTATGATTCATTGCGATATATGTGAAATTATAATTCAGCAAATATCTGTAATACTTTTGTTTATTTACTTTATTGTGTAGCCGTGGCTGCATTGATAGAAATATCGTTTGTCAAAACCCGCTGGAGGTGGTGGTCAAGCTGATGTCAATAACTTATTCTTGGTAGACCTGTCTGAAGGTAAATGTTTATGACATGTATGATGAACAATTGTAAACATTCATTTCATATTTTTATGCAACTTTGTGATAGGTGGAAGTACTGGTAGACAGAAGCTAATTCATTATAATTCCTCATTATAATTGTTTTGATATTCGATATCTCGGTTATCGGGAGATGTATTATGTATTTATATTGTCTTGGAAGTTTGCTTCATTGATTGATTTAACCATTATTAATTGCGAGAACAAATACTTTGGGTTCGAAATTTATATTATTTTATTAATGCAGCTTGTAAGCACATGATGTTCACTCTCCATATTTTGTATACATGCTCAAAACATATTTGCATCGTATTTATGATATTTTGTATATTCTTTCTTGTGTTTTTATTCACATTGTAGACATCGTCACGTGCACTGTGCGCCGTGCGGCACGACGGTGCTGTGTTGGTTTTTGTTTTCTGTATTTCCGCTATATTTTCAGTGGTTTTCAGTATTGTAGGTATTTCTATTTTTTTCAGTATTTTGCAGTATTTTCCGTAACTTAAGTTTTCTGTGATTTAATTTCTTTTTGGTCATCTTATTACGGGTCGTTTCCCGACAGTCAGTGACCGTGTCATTTGAATTGCAGTGAAAGTCAATTATTGTAATAAATACCATTATTCATTGGAAAATTTGAACTGCATAATACTGTTTGGATTGTCTTCCTTTTCACCTTTTCTTCATGCGTTTGAGCCAGGGACTTGAAATTGATAGTTGTTATTGGTGAATTTGGTGTAAATAGAGACGAAAACATTACCGTACACTTTTAACCTGTCACACTAAGGACCACAAAACTACTACCATTTTCAGACAGGAGGAACTAAGGCATCCTGGGGTGTTCAATCAACATCAAAAATGTGTTTGCACAACACAAAAATGTGTTTTCACAGGAGCATCTAATAATAATTATACATTTTATACTTCGGGGACCCCAGTGACATGCAATTGAGGGTACTTCTGAAATCAAGTATACTTAAAATCTGTTTGGAACTATATGGCCATGTCACAGATCAGGGCCCAGTTTCATAAAACTTGTTATCAATAACAAGTTGCAATAACTGTTATAAGCTACGGATTTTTTTTTTTTTGCATCTGATTAGCTGAGAACAAATTTGTCATAGAAAGGTGGCAATGTGGCATAGTTGTCACCGTTGACTCCTGCTCGATTAAGATGTTTAATCATGTTAATAGCAGTTTTGTCGTTGGTGAGGCACTTATCATTGTTCCTCTTTATGCTGGTTACTATCATGAAATATTCATTTATTTCATCAATGAACAAAACACCCCAACCTAAAAGCAGATACGAATACACCATATTTTAGCAATTTCATGCTTCAGAAAACAAAGTAGTGAAACCCTTTCTAATTATTTAGCATGTTTAGAGAGGGTTGATCATTGAGATAATATACGATCAATCAACAGCAATGAAATGAAAGAGTCAGAAGAACTTGATGATCATTCTTCATGGCAAAAATATGCACCATTCGACTCCGGAGATTCATCGGAATTAAACGCATTTTGGAAAATGTTCAGAATATCCAAACTTTGAAGGCTGAGAACAATAATTATCATTGGCGTAAATCCCGGGGGGGATGGGGGGGATATATCCCCCCTACTTTTTCGAGAGGAGGGGATGGCGTGTACAAATATCCCCCCCCCCCCCCCCACTTTTTAGGGAAGAAATGATATTCGAATTAAATTAGTAAAACTTTTAATAATCTGTCATGAACAACCATCTTATTTTAGAATTTCTATTTGAAAATGCAATTGAAAACCAAAAAAGTGGTTACTTTTTTGGCTTGCTCGCTTCGCTTGCTCGTCATATTTTAGAAAAATGCGATTAAAAACTGGAAAAGTGGTTATTTTTTGGCTCGCTCGCTTCACTCGCTCGTCATATGTTAGAATTTCTATTTGAAGATGTGATCAAAAACCAGAAAAGTGGTTATTTTTTGGCTCACTCGCTTCGCTCGCTCGCAAAATGAAAATTAAAACGTGTGTAAGGGGTCTGTGCGGATGGATGAGGGTGTGTGTTTATACTTAAGTGTGAGTTCGACAGAAAAAAAAATCGGCAAAAAAGTCAATCATCCCCCCCACTCCTCAAAGTGGATTTACGCCAGTGATAATTATTACAGAGCCGTTCCGAAATCTCCAAACACTTTTCGCGATTCGGGTTTGCACGCCATTCAAAAATTTTCCAGGATATTACGACTTTGAATTTAAAAGAAGGACCATAATTTTTCTCTGAGCTGTTTCTAACTCCACATAACTACTTGCCATTTCGAAGTATTGTGGCAGAAGTCCAGACTAAATCTCAATATAAGTCACAAGCGGAGATAGAGATAAGATGACATCGAGACGTGTGATATTGATTTACTTCTACCTCTTCTGTCTATCAGATGTTTTGAAAGCTACAGGTAAATACTGAGTTTTGTGTTGGTGTTTTCTAAAATAATTTTCTCCATTAAAAGATATCAGTAACATTCATGTCTGCCGTGATATTTCTGTGACGCCTATAGGGAAAGGGGGAGAGAGTTAGGGCAGGAGGGAAACCTTTTTCATGTTTTGTCTATTCATTCATTTATTCATATTTATTTATTTATTTATTTATTTATTATTTTATTTATTTATTTGATTATTTATTAGTTTGTTTAATTATTTAACTATTTATTGATTTATTTATTTATTATTCTGGTTTGTTTGGTTTGGTTTTTAATTATTGGTTTGTGTTTGATTTAGTTTCTGCTATTTTTTTTTTCTGGCCATGTCAAAGAAATTTACTGTTCATTTTGCTCTTCGCTTTAGACTTTTCAATTGATCAAAATGAGGATTCCGTAATAGCAAAGAACAGCTGGTATAAACAGAGCTATATCTTTCAACTATAAAATCGGTCTCTTGAAGATCGTGTAGAGAAAGTATTGTACATGGATGTTGCTGATTGATTCATTCTAATGACCATTCGGTACCGGGTTTGCAGACATAGGCCTACTTGACAATCTTAAGCGATTATGGACAGGACAGGTCCCTTTTCGGCGAGCGTTTAGATTATTCCTTTAGAAGAGTCAAGCGTAAAATTCATTAAAAACACAACTAAGTTTAGCATGAATTTACAGATTCATTCTCTTTTCCAAATTTATAGACGTAAAGTATAGATGCGGCGAAGGCTGGTGGAATTTTGAAGGCAGGTGTTACCGAGTCCTGAGTAATGAGTACAAGTTTAAATCAGAAGCAACAAATATCTGTACCATGGAAAAGGCTGAGCTATTCGTCCCATCGTCAGCAGAGGAGTACAACGCTGTGACATCTTATTTCACCACGTCAAGTGATTCCAATCCCCCACCCTTAGCGGAATTCTGGATAGGATGTGACGATGAGGAAGTGGAGGGGATATTCAAGTGTACAGATGGAACAACGTTTGATAGTAGTAGTGGTACGCATAGTAAGGATAACAAAATAAGCCTCAAATGTTTTGCTGTTCATCTTAAATTACGCTGACGCTGAACTGTATTATAAGCACAATCTATAGTCAAATTTAAAAGAAAAAACGCAAAAAGGACTTATTGGTCGATTAGTGGAAGCATCCATGCGCGTTCGCAAAGAATAGGGCCTGCAATTGTAACCGTGCCCGAGTTTGGTTCAATTAACGCATTGTTTGCAAACTGTTCACTCATAGTGTGCCAGGTACAGATTTTGAGACTGATGTAAGTAAATTCGTTTTTGAGGAATTGGTTCACTGTGATTCACCTAAAACGGCATTTACTGCTTATCAATGTGGATAACACTCGCCTTGCGCGCTTACCCAACTTGCGTGGACTATCACGAAAGAGGTGATACCACCATGGAGCAGTGGCGGCACCAAGGGGGGGGGGGCATGGGGGGCATTTGCCCCCCCCCCCCACTCAGAAGCTTTGCCCCCCCCCCCCAGTAATTTGTAAATAAGTAGATGTTGTCATAAGCATCATATTCAAGCTGTGAAGTGCTCTAAAATACCATTTTCCGCTCTTCAAAACTTCAATTGAAAACAAAAAAGTGGTTATTTTTGGCTCGCTCGTCATATTTTTAAATTTCTTTTCTAAAATGCGATTAAAAACAAGAAAAGTAGCCATTTTTGGCTAGCTCGCTTCGCTTGCTCGTCATATTTCAGAATATTTATTCGAAAATGCGATCAAAAACCAAAAAAGGGTTATTTTTTGTTCGCTCGCTTCGCTCGCTCGCAAAATTAATATTAAAATGTGTGTAAGAGGAAAAAAATAATCCAAAAATTCAATTATTCCCCCCCACTCCTCAAAGTTGATTTAAGCAGGCGACTAAAACTCGCGCTTCACGCTCGATTTTTCCATACACGCAAAAAAAAAAAATTGACTGCCCCTGCCCCCCAACATTTTCTTTTGCCCTCCATTTGCCCCCCCCCCCAACTTTAACAATCCTGGTGCCGCCACTGCCATGGAGCCACCCGTAGGTCAAAACGGCGTCTTGAATAGCGAAACAAATTGCCGACGCGAACGCGAAATACATCTTCTATAAAAGAGAAGAAAAGTTTTGATTTTACTTACCAGCAATGTTCCTGAGGCTCTCAGTTTTCCTCTTTCTGCTTCATATCTGATGAATGAACTGTAAATGGTGAATTTTAAGAAGAAAACTGACGCTTGTAGGTTGACAGCATGCCGTCGAGTAACCAACAGAAAAGCATGCTATGTAGTTCGGTACAGACTTGTCACATTTGCGGGATGAGGTCAATTCATTGACCGAGTACACAGGATGAGTGCCATGGAGTTATTATTGTTTGTAGCTCGCTCCGTGAACTATCCAAAACACAGCCCTGAACAACTAGGAAGGGAATAATGTCAAACGTTAAACTGATTAGGGGCGTCGCTAGACTTTTTTTGAATGGGGGGGGGGGGGGTTGTGTAGAGGCCGGATTGCCGACAAATAATGCCACCGATTGCCGACGACCAACGTCGATAAATTCAACCGTATAAAGCCCATTGAGGCATGTTCAGTTGTGCGCCTCTATCATATTTTCCTTTTGAACTATATATTTGTTCGCCTCACATGCCGAATATGTTTGTTTTCCGAAAACATCCTGTATCTAAATATAATATGAGCGAACGCAGCGATAGAGGAAAAATATACACTCTCTTTCGTACTTAAGTGATAGTTCTTCTACATGGTGGACTTAAAGATATCTAAATTATATATTTGGTCACTTCTTCGTCCTGAATCATTGGGTTTCAAAGACCATCCTAAATCTTAATATTATACGAGCGAGCGCAGCGAGCGAGGAAAAAATCTATTTTTCATGGTAGAAGTGACAATTCTTGACTATGAGATATCTAACTTATACAGGTCACTTGTCGAATTCGTTTGCTTTCCCAAATCCATCTTGTATCTGAATTTCTACGAGCGAGCGTAGCGAGCGAGGAAAAATACATATGTACTCCTTTGCATGATAGAAGTGAAATTTCTTCATCAAAAAAGCATGATGGGCCTTTAAGATATCTATTTTGATTTTGGTCACCTCTCTTATCTAATTCACTTGCTTTCAAAGACTATCCTGTATCTAAATATTATACGAGCGAGCGCAGCGAGCGAGGAAAAATATATATAATCTCTTTTTTATGGTAGGTGTTAATTCTTCGTCAATATACATGATGGGCCTATGTTGCAAAATTTGTTTGCTTTCCCAAATCCATCTTGTATCTGAATATTATACGAGCGAGCGTAGCAAACGAGGAAAAATACATAATCCTTTTCATGGTAGAAGTGAAAGTTCTTCATCCAAATACACGATGGGCCTTTAAGGTACCTATTTTGATATAGTTGGTCACGTCTCCTACCTAATTTATTTGCTTTTAAGACCATACTGAGATCTAAATATTACACGAGCGAGCGCAGCGAGCGAGGAAAAATATACATACTCTTTTTATAGTAGAAGGGATAATTCTTCATCAAAGTACATTATGGGCCTAAAGATATCGAAATTATATATTTGTGTTCATCTCATTTGCCGAATATGTCTACTTTTCGAAAACATCCTGTATCTGAATATAATACGAGCGAGCGCAGCGAGCTAGGAAAAATATACGTACGCTTTTTATGGTAGGAGTAATACTTTTTCATCAAGATACATGATGGGCCTAAAGATATCGAAATTATATATTTGTGTTCATCTCACTAGCCGAATGTGTTTGCTTTCCGAAAACATCCTGTATCTAAATATAATACGAGCGAGCGCACCGAGCGAGGAAAAATATACACTCTCTTTCGTGGTACCAGCATTATTTCGTCGTCAAAATGCACAAGCAAATAAGCCGAATATGGCTCTATTTGGGCACTCCTCTTTTTTTTTTTCTCTCTTTTTTTTCCTCCTTCCTCTTCCCTCTCCTTTCACTCTCTCTCTCTATCTCTTTCTCTTTTTTTTGCAGACAGCGATCGCGAATTTGCTAAGAATTTTGAATGGGGGGTGTCACACCCCCACACCCCCCCCCCTCTAGCAACGCCCCTGAAACTGATTCTTATTTGATTGTTACGGTCATACTGAGTTATATATTAAATGTTATATCAATTTTTGTCTGTTGAAGGTCATGTATACGTATACATGAAATATATACACAATGCTTTTTAAAGACACATTTCCCCCTTAATGTGTTTTTTCTAAACTATTTTTTTATTTATTGTATTTTCTTTTGCATTTTCTTTTCTCCTATTTTTGTTTGTTGTCTGGATGTGTGTGTGTGTGTGTGTGTGTGTGTGTGTGTGTGTGTGTGTGTGTGTGGTTTATACTTTCTTTTTTAATTTATACCGACCCTTTACCTTGTTGGCCGGGTCGTTTTTTGTGTAAAGAATGGGGCCCTTTTAATGAGAATATTGAACGGCCCGTGGGGAAAATTCCCTATGGCCAGCCCGCTGCCACATTCGTTACATCAGCTCAAACTTGGTAGGCCTACAAAGAAGTTTGGGAGACGCTTTCAGTTTTCTAAGTCATGTTGCTCAGTCATTCGCTGCAGAAAAGTCCTGAATATGGTATTATCAGAAGACAGAAAACCAACTGCTCTTTTACCAACATTAATTTTGAAGGCATGTTGGCTAAGATTTTTTTTTTTAGTTACAAGCTTTAAAATAAAAATTAAAAAGGTATACTTACTTTGATACGCTGGTAATGCATGATAATTTACCAATTCAAGTATTATCTGTCCTGCCCCTGCCCCTGCAGGTGGAACATGCTCGTTTCGAATATTTGAAAAATAATTTGGAACTTGCATTGGCAACCACATGCATTATTGGTGTCTTAATAACATACATGTTCGTTTTTGTATGATAGGATGGTGGGAGGATGGTCAGCCAGATAACTTAAATAACGAGCAACACTGCGTTTATTATTCTGGTGGCGGACTTGCAGACGTATCATCCAGTGGTTGGATAACTCATGTACTCTGTGAAGGACCTGAAGGTATGAAGAGAGCTAGAGTCGCGTCATCATAATTAAGTGCATTATTCCTATTTTGTTTTAACCCATTTCTTCCTTTTACAGTATTTTGTAAAGGTTAGGTTTGATTGAGCATACGAGAAAAAAAATGAGCGTTTCTCATGATCTTCTTCACTAGTTTAAGTCCCGTTTGTTTCCCTAAAGATGTTCACTTGAAATTATCGCGAGGGAAGGTTGTCCCTTTTGTTCCATTTTTAACAAGGGATTTGCTGATGCGCCAAATGAGCTTCTTCTTTTTCTTCTAAAATATAATTTTCATTCTAAGGAATCATGCAGCATGTCAGGCACAGGATGGACACTCAACTACTGCTTTTGTTATTTTAGCTGATCGCCGAGTATTTTCGATGATTACCCAGCCTCCCCCCGCCCTGGAATTTCATAATTATCTTAATATGTCACACTATTTGGGGTCATAATATGTTGTTGTTGTCGTTGTCGTTGTATTTTATTCACATGATGGTCTTTATTTATCTCGTGTTTATTGCCATACACAGTGCCAGCCACTATAACTCGATCAAATACATACAGCTCGTCATCTCTCTCTAACCGCTGTCTCCGAGGCTACACTCAAAAGACGGTCCACAGGAAATCCAAGACCCGTTGTGCAGCCGAGTGTCTGAAGGAAGGCTACTGCGTCTCCTTCAATTTCAAAGATGGCGTCTGTGATCTTAACTACAACACCCGAGATCAGGTTCCTTACTCTGCGTTCGAGGAGGAGGAGGGGTGTTCCTACTTTGAACCTTGACTTTCATTTTTAAAGCAAACTGGAGTGGAAGCCAGAAAATGCACTCACCCTTTAAATAGGTGTGTTTATATGACCTAATTTTGAGAAAGCAATGTCATTTTACAAATTTAATAACTTATTATTGAAATTATTATTCGACTCAAAATTTCACCCCAAGAAAACTATAATAATTAAGATTGTTATGTAACAATGTGACCTAAATTGAATGAGAAATTTCTGAGCTATGAAGCTTGGAAATTTAAAAAATGTGTTTTTTTTCTACATCCAGAGCATTTGGGGACTGCAAAGCATAGCCATGTGACACTTTGGTGTTTATTTCGGGGGAGTGGCAGACCTCTTTCCCGAAGAATTCTTTTGTCAGATTTTATATTTTTGAAATGTACAGCCATTCCTTTTTGTTCTGACAAAATATGGCCTTAAAGAGAAAATTTTACACCATTTTAGGGAACTTCTGATAAGCTGTCCCGGCGGATAACTTTTTGCGTTTTGGGTAATATCATACAACTTCCTTCTGACAAAGTTAGATGTATAATGAGTGAAATCAAACAGACTTTAAGGCCCTTTCAGGAGGCCCTGTGGCTATCCCCGGTAGCTGTGTTCAGGCTGACAAGCTTTATGTGAATAAAGTGGATGGTCTAAGTAACTTTAAGGGTTCGAATCTGATTTGTTAAATGGGGTGACTATTGTGTAACAGGCTCTGCGACTGTACATTTCCAAAGGTATTTTTTTGATGAGAATTTTAACTGTCCCATTTCAAGTCCAGTTCTTACTATCCACGTTAATATGATTATGTGGAGGAAAATGCTGATTATTAAAATGTTATACCTCTTATCATAATCATCATTATCATTATTATCATTATCATTACAATGATATCATTATCATTGTAATTATTACCGCTCCTTTTTAACATTCTAACATCACCACCAACATGCACTATGAACATGACGGACAAAGAAAGCGGACAAAATAAACAACCCCTCATTCTACCCTTCACAATGGTTCTGGTGGTCAAAAGAACATCCCTTCACTGCTATTGTCTAAAATATGTGGAACAGGTGTCACATGCATATTCACCTGGAACTACATGATTAAACATAATAGCTGTGAAGGGATGTTCTTTTGACTACCAGAACCATTGTGAAGGGTAGAATGAGAGGTTGTTTATTTTGTCCGCTTTCTTTGTCCGCCTTGTTCATAGTGATGACCAAGTACTACCTTGCGTATCATAAAAAGAATGCAAGGCGTCTGTTCGACCCGTAACTATGATGCACCATTTCTTCTTCTTCTTCTTCTTCTTCTTCTTCTTCTTCTTCTTCTTCTTCTTCTTCTTCTTCTTCTTCTTCTTCTTCTTCTTCTTCATCATCATCATCATCTTCTTTTAAAAACACACATGCACACGTTGGTAACAATATGTCTATAGCACGTCAAGTTATTTGATGTAAGATAAAAGAGCAATGTAGATAAAATGCCTTGCTCAAGGGCATAAGTGCCGTGTCGGGGATCGAACTCCCGATTCTCGCTTTTCCAGTCAAGCGCCTTAAACCACTGGAGCACGGCACTTTGGATCTTGATAAAAACAAAATAATATTAAATTGTTTGGAACAGGTGACTCGGATTCTCACCAAACGAAGCACCGCATTTTTAAATAGAAGACATTCGTCGGTGTGTTCATAACGAAGATGTTAATACACCAATGATTGGAATGCTAATCGGTGCTATGTCGGATAATACCCATAGAGGGGTCGTCATGGATGAATGGGACTGGTCTACGTCTCTTTAACATATTTCGTGTTGAGCATGATTAGCACCTCCGACCCTGATTCCCCATTATGGTCTTTTGTAGCTGTTCAAAACCCTCACAGCGCTGTTCTCCTTATTCGTCTTTACCTATGTGGTATGAAGGCTTGTCTTCAATGGTGGAGATCGAGCTAGCATTTCAGTGCTTATTTTCTTCTTCGGTAGTCATGGTAGTATATAATAACGGATGCACAAGAACGGGTAAGATTGCTCCTGAACGTGCGGAAAGGCGCCTGGTGGTGATGAGAACGATGTATGGTAATGGTGGTGATGACGATGGTGTCGATGGTCGTGATGGTGGTTTCAACGAGGTTAAGGATGATGGTGGCGGTAGTTGTTGCAATGGGATGATTACTGCTGTTGCTGCTGCTGTTCCTAATTATGATGATGTGGTGATAGCTATGATGATGATGATGATGATGATCATGATCATGATCATGATCATAACTGTGAAGATAATGACAAGGGTAATGACAATCACGATGATCATGATTTCAGTCAAGTCTGCTTTGTTTACTTTTTAGCTTGTAAATAGACTGTATTATCATACATCATAATTGTCACTGTCTATATGTATATATTGTGTTTACTAGTTGGTTGTACTTTCATACACTATAGACCTTAATGTTTACATCTTTGTGTCATTATCTATAAAATAATTGTATTCACAAGCATATGCATTGTTAGATATACTTTTTATGTTTGTTTGTACTCTCATTTCCCAAGAGAAGGTCAAAGAGTCAATAAAATTCTAAAATTCTAACTGTGGTGCAATGTTAATAGTGTATGACTGCCATGATACTTTTGGCGACGACGATGATGTTCTCGATTAGAATGGTAACTGGGACGTTGAAGATGATGTTGTGATGATGGCGATTCTGGTGGTCCTTACGATTAGAATGGCGTGGCCCACACGACGCTCTTTCTACAAAATAATTGCTAATAAATCATTACCTGAAAAACCACGGGGTTCCGTTACGTAAAACTTACCAGTAGTGGTAACTTGGCCATCAACGGTAACTACCATCATGACCATCGTAACATTGCTCAGCATCCAATCAAATTCAACTTTTCCAGGGAAGTTGACATTGATGGCAAAGTTACCATCAATAGTAAGTTTTATGCAACGGGGCCCTTATATCATGTATATTGAAAACTCACCATGGTCATAGCCAAAACCATTTATAATGCACAGCTGGTTCTTTTTCCCCAAATCCAAGTCATCATTTTCATATTTTGGTCTCGTACTTTGCAAATTAGTTTCTCTGTCGTTTAGAATCTGAATATCCGTCCTCCTCCCCCCCCCCAACATGTTCTATTCGGCATCAGTACATCATCTAACCCCTCCTCTGTCTGTCCGTCTGTCTGTCTGTCTGTCTGTCTGTCTCTGTCTGTCTGTCTGTCTGTCTCTCTCTCTCTCTCTCTCTCTCTCTCTCGTATACAATCTTAATATCCTTCCTCTCTTTTTTCCCCCAACGTATTATATCCGGCATCATTATTTACACCATCTCCACCCCCTCCCCCCTCTGTCTGTCTTTCTGTCTGTCTCTGTCTGTCTGTCTGTCTGTCTCTTTCTCTCACTCTGTCTCTCTTTCTCTGTTTTTCTCTTTCTCTCTAGACTGTTCCCCCCCCCCGGGGTTTTTTTCATTCCTCTTCCTCCTTCATCTACTTCCTATCCCTATCCCTCTCGTTATCTCCATCTCTTCCCCTCCTTTCTCTTTATCATGTCCTCAAAGACATTCAAGCATCAAATATTTCTATAAAGGAGAATGGAACCTAGGCATCAGTGTGCCTTTAGTGATTGAAGAAGGGCAAGAAAGAGTAGCCAGTGAAAGTTTGAGCAAAATTGGACAATCTACTCAAGAGCTGTGAATTCGAATTTTAAGTAAATCATTACTATGAGGATCCTTTAAGTTGGCAACTCCACCAGCACCTGTAATGTTATTGAGGACAACTCTCCATTCATTTTGTACACAGAATTCAACGTTTTATTCATTTTCAAGCAAAAATACATTTTTTTTTTTATTTACTGTTTTAGTATGACATGGATACAACAATTCTGCAAGCATTCTGCGAAGAATTATGATGATTTTTTGAAAAATTATGCACAAAATGAATGGAGAGCTATCAACGATGACATCACAGATGCTGGCAAAGTTGCCAACTGCCTAGTTTACATTTGGTCTGCGGCCATCGTAGGGTGACCGTATCCCTTTAATCGCACGCTCTCCCTGGGGTGGCATACGACGATCGTACGTTTTTCGTACGGATTCACGGTCTCCGTAGCCTCTACGATTTTGTTTAGCGCGGAGTTATACAAATCGTAGGATCGTACCCCTTAAACACATCGTAGGTAGCATCATACGATCAGCGCAGGGTCATCGTGCGGAGGCCTTGCGCTGATCATGCAGCGAGCGTACAATTTTTTTTTTTTCAACAGGGGAGCAAAAAAGCATCGTAAAGAAATCGTAGGATCGTATGATATCCGCACGATCATCGCATAGCTATTGCAGGGTTCCCGCACGATTATCTCTCGATATTATCGAACGGTCATCGCACGATAACCGCAGGGTCTCCTTACCATTGCTGTACGACTGCCTTGGGGTGATGATTTTTTTTTTTTCAGATAGCTATATATAGGTCATCTTTAGAAGTATTGGATCTTTCCGTTTTCGCCACCGACGAAGTAAAGATGACGTTCATACCAACTCTCTGGCTTCATTTGTAGTTGAGAGAAATGGGAAGAAGGGAACAAGAGGTGATAATTGCAGGCCTTGTTATCTTGGAAGGACAGGAAGTCCGAGATGGTCGTCGGGAAAGGACGGTCTAGGTGAAGCCACGGCATGGCTCATGTGACGCATCACACTTGGACATTACGACACGCTTAAGCGAGAATTGATGCGGGATTTATTAACGTGCCTTTTATCCAATTTAAATAAATCTAAAATAAAAAAATTATATGAAGCATTAACTATTAGAAAATCTAAAAATCCCTCCATAAAACGAGGATGGCAAAATATAATGCTTAACTCCAAGCTCATATCTGTTTGATTTAAAACTCGCAATGCTCCTGATAATTCTTGTTTTGTGGTGGAAGGTGCCAATTAGAATTCCTTAATTATACAAATAATAATGAAGTATAATTAGAATTCTATGTAATAATAAGAAGTACAAGTCGAAGAGGTTAGCATATCCCAGGTGCTCGGGCATTGGAATCACACAAAGGAATTCAAAGTAATTTAAAATTCAAATGAGGTATTGGCCGAGCCCCTATAAAAGGCCGGTGTCTCGAGTGGTATTCATCTTTCAAAGTGAAAATATGTATAGAAAAGGAGAAATGAAAATACATTCTTGTCAAAAGGAATCATTTTGTGTTGTTTGAAAGAATTATCACTGATTGTATTTCACACTTGATTCTTTCATAGTAAACCGTCAATCAATGTTTTGTTCAAAACCTAAGGGAAATGAAATGTACAAAGTACATTGCGGACACTTTATTTCGATAGAATGCTCTGAAAACAGTTGTTTGCAAACAGTAAGAATACTGAGAAGACACAAAAGCAACCGTTTGTCAGCTTCTGTGAATCAGGGAGGGAAAACCGGAACAATGTGAGAAGATAATAAAGGGCGGGACCTCTTCGACTTGTACTTCTTATTATTACATAGAATTCTAATTATACTTCATTATTATTTGTATAATTTAGGAATTCTATTACATAACACTCGTACAAGTCTTCAGAGGTTAGCTTCTTCAAAGCAGCCAATCACAGAAGATGACTCATTTCCATACATGGGAAACTTGATTGCCCTTTTTAAAACTATGAACATGGTGAAGTTCATCTGATTCATTTTAATCATAATGATAAGTGTCGAGATCATTCCTTTCATTTGTTTAACTCTATACATGTTCAATTGATGTAGGAGAAATAATTACAATTGTTCTGTTGATATTTTCTGCTTTCTTCAGTACAGTATTGATACTCCATTTTATAGATATCACTTAAGCACATTAGCTATTTTTCAGTTTCACTGGTACAATGGTCAAGGAGAACGTTAATCATATATTTAATTTGATAATGTGCACTGATGCGAGAAGAGTTTAACAACTCTGTTGATTCAGTGTTGATTACTTTTGACAAGTAATGAGAATGTACATCACAAGAGATAAGGTAATTCGTATTTGGCGTTTCTTCTTATCATTTTGATTCCCACAAATACATGCCGTTGAGTTCAGTTAACGAAACAAAAGGGTGATATGGAATGTATTCGTTTGACGCCTACATTCTTATTCCAAAGTGATCAGGTAATAATCTCCATTCACATCGAATATGGATGACAGCTTTCGCAAAACAAAATTGTGATTTTGCGATATCAATGTTGTCGTAACATAATTACGATAGACCAAATCATATTCATTAATTCAATTTTCATTATGCAGTTTTTAATGAAGAAATTTTGTTGCGAACATCTGAAATCTTGGTTCACTCATGTCTGAAAATGTATTTAATGACTACCTTCAAATCAACGACCGTACAGAAGGTCTGCAAAATGAAAGATACAAACATTTAAGTTTGTCATTGAGATCTTTTTTTCAATTAAATATGATATAAAATTATAAGAATAATGTCATATCATAGACAAGCTAGACTGTTTTATTTGTTCAAGCAAAGTAAGGCCCCTGAATCAAGGCAACTTAAAGTGCCGACGTTTTTAAAACAAAAAAGGTGAACTAGGTATATCTAGAGCAGAAAATACTGCCGTATCATTATCCGACAGATAAGATGAGTGGTCTTCTTTAAAATTTATATATCAGTGGGGGCTCAAAATGAGCAAAGTAGAATTCATTAATATTGTAATGTTCGGCATTCGGGTTTATGTACTTCTGTTTATGTTCCTTTTGGTATTTTGTGTTTATTTTGATACAGTATCACTGTACACGAATATTTTGCTAGCACAAATCATAATTCAAATGATTATTTTTCTTGCTGTATAACATTCTTACAGACGAACAAGAGAATGATAAATATATAAGATTTAATGTGTGTCGGAAGCAAGAAAAATTGCTGAAAATAAGCAATAGTTTATTGTACCAACTGGTCTTGTGAGCAAGTTTTTGGACAGAGTCCATCTGAAATTATGAAACGGAATGACGGCTTTGACGCACATGGTCATTTCAGTCTGATATGGTTTGAGAATACAAAGAAGACTCTCCATAATAAAAGAGTAAATAACCCGTCAGAATGACTATTCTTGAGTGATGTCATAATATTTATACTGTCTTGTATTGCGCTATATACCTGATATATCGCATCAAAAACATTCCAAGGCGCATGATGAAACTAACTAAGAGAGAAAGGATGACTGTTTTCAAGTTTAATTTCAAACAATCCAAAGTATCTACCGAACCGATATTAGGAGGACATATGTTCCGGAAAAACGGAGCATGCAGCAATGCAATGAATCATCTCATCGCAAAACGAAAGCTGTTACTTTCATCTGTTCATCTCGATGCAAAAACGTACCGTATGTACAATAAACCATTCAACAGATCAAGCAATAACTGATCAAAATCATCATGATGTCGTTATTATTGTTGCTGCTGCTGTTTACAAGCAGAAAACATTCAAACACTGTGCACATTGTATTATTTTCCTTTCGAGTCCAACGATATTATTCTTTCACACAATATTGCCAATGTCAGACTGGGCGTGTGATCATTATCAAGTCAAAATGTTTATCATTGTGATTATCATTCAATGAGCAGTCACTTTTTGCAAAATTATACGAACGAATCGCTGTACCCAGTCAAATTATGTGATGAATGGATATCATCAGTGGGTAACGTTATAACATAAAACTACATTCTGCAAGCTAGGCAGTAGCAGTGTATATGTACCACCAATAATAAGACAAACTTAACTTGCTTGGAAAAAAGTCAAAATATGCCTAAAGAGGTCAAGTACCTTGCATTGAAATTAAGGGTATACAAATTCAAGTATTCTTCCTTTGTTCGATAATGCATTGGAGACAGTGGCGAAATTAAAAGCCACGAGCTCTGGATAATTGACTTGAGTACCATAGACACAGGTCGCACACAGAACAAGCATTCAACATGTTTGAGATTCTTTTTAAAATGATGCAAGTGTTCGAAAGTTTTTTTTTTTTTCGCTCATGAATAGAACACGACAAAGGTATTCTAAACATGCTGAAGGGAAACAGTTGTGCATAAAGCATTCTTACGATCTCGAAATTTCAGTGTTTGGTTCAGTGAAATTAGAATAGTATTTTACAGTGCATGGTTGCACTTTCCAAACCATGACAGAATGCATGTCATTGTATTGATTTTTAATGAGTTAACCAACAAGGGCTTTTTTGTTGCTTAGGATATTCGTCAATCATTTTTCGAGGCACACAATACAGGTGATAACATATTCAAGATGTTATCTCAGATGAATTATTTGAGGGAATATCAAAGGTATGCCCTTTCATGGATGTTGTTTAAAAAATGGACACCACATCACCGTAGCCGACGAGAATTAAGCGTTGAACGTCGTAGTAAATTGGCAACTTGAAGAAGGCCTTATTTATCTATTTACTTTCTAAGAATCACGGCATTGAAAAGCTTACATCTCAAAGCTTCATAATGTTAAGTAATACATCTCTTGAAGTAATCAGAACTTTATAAATCTGAAAGGTTTAAGAAATATGAGTTCACTTTTTTCTGCTCAGTTTTTTCTTTTTAATTTGGAGTGGCCCCATGAACAGTACAATGCTCTGCCTCTGCTGTACGTCATAATATGTTTTGAATAATTTAATATTCATGACAGTAGATTCAATTAAGGCTATTAAGCCATAGCTCATAATTATACCTATTTCTCCACAGGAGAATATAATTGCAGATCACAAAGTCTCCCTTTAGAAATTTTAGACCTATGTGAGCAAATCCAAAGGTTGTGTTTGTGGTCCATCTAAAAGAATCTTCCTCAGTCATTACACCATGTGCGAAAACAAGGTTTTTCTTGAAAAGAAGCAAGAATATAACTTGCTGTCTTTTGGTAACATGGAGATCCGTGCGTTTGAATATTATACATCGACTCTCTACATTGACTATTTTGGTTTACTATTTGACGATGTACGCTCTTTATCATGAATAGTGAATCTTTGTCACATACACATATCTTAATTGTACGAGTCATGCATGTACATCCGTGATTATTTTATTTCACTGGTTAGGATTTTCACCGTCTTTGACATGGCTGCAAATCCCGTATTGAGGATTCAAATTGGAATTTGGAAAGGTCCCATCATTTCTCTGGTATGATTCCCTGATACTTTGTAACTGTAGAATTTCTCGATGTGCAGAACATAAATGCAAGCACCGAGAAGTTCACGTAGAGTACGTGGCCTTCATTTGATTGAAGCTTGATTCAATTCTCGTATAGTTTTCCCTGAAAGGAAAGGAGTGGGAAACTGGAACATTTTAAAGAGATGTTGCTCATATTCATTACCCCTTTTCAGTTAGGGTGTTTGTTTTGGTTGGTTTTTTTTTTTTTTTTTTTTTGGTTTGTAATTTTTGGGCCATGCATAGGAGCATTGTATTGTGGGATATTGCGTGGATATCCAGGCCAGTTCACACTTTCCTTTGAGTAGAAAGCAACAATTCGCCTTAACCGCACTTTCGGTCAATTATACCAATAAGTTTGACGAACTGGCATTTTGTTTTTCACCATTTTACAGTGTACAGTCATGTATACTGTAGTTGTCTAATGATGAAAAAGAAGGGCTTCTGAAAAACAAATCAGAAGATAAGAATCGGATACCGATCCCAAAACTCAGTCGGCAGGTTGACATAAGGTCCACATAGAAAGGTTGTGGAAGGAGTTCAGTGGAGGGAATGACACTTTGCTTGCATGTAAATCCAGCCTTTTACACAAGTCTGGAAGAAATAGAGCGGGGCTTCGCCCACGTTCATGCTGAGCCATGTCGCCAAGACATGCAAGGCAACACCAGCAAACTTTTTCTAAAGTACGTCTAGCATCAGGCCTCTCCATGGAGGTGCGAGTGTCGCAAGTCTTTATACGACCAGCATGCCGAGCATGTCTGGATGTATTGGAACAGGCACTATGAACATGGCGGACAAAGAAAACGGACAAAATAAACAACCTCTCATTCTACCCTTCACAATGGTTCTGGTAGTCAAAAGAACATCCCTTCACAGCTATTATGTTTAATCATGTAGTTCCAGGTGAATATGCATGTGACACCTGTTCCACATATTTTAGACAATAGCAGTGAAGGGATGTTCTTTTGACTACCAGAACCATTGTGAAGGGTAGAATGAGGGGTTGTTTATTTTGTCCGCTTTCTTTGTCCTTCGTGTTCATAGTGAGGGCCGCGCCCAGTCCATAAGCCGAGTCACAAAGACAAGGCAAGTTGAGCCGCTGTTCTCTAGCCACCATTGTGACTATACCTACCTGGAGAACAGCCCACTGGCTCCAGCTCGTTGAATTGTAGAAGATACATCTGGTCTGGTCTGTCCGTCACTGCCTGCACACAAGGAAAAGATGAATACCACTCGAGACACCGGCCTTTTATAGGGGCTCGGCCAATACCTCATTTGAATTTTAAATTACTTTGAATTCCTTTGTGTGATTCCACTGCCCGAACACCTGGGATATGCTAACCTCTGAAGACTTGTACGAGTGTTATGTAATAGAATGTATAAAACTGCGAATAGAGTCTGCAATGTTTGTTTATCTATTCCTACCTTGACGGATGTCCATCGTTCACTAAAAACAAAATATGAATATTTTCCTTTGGCGAATACAGATTTTGAAAAAAATGTTTGTATGGACCTGCATTCTCTACATTTTAATCTCCACAAATCATATAACATATCTTTGAAAATTACATAACACTGTATAAAACCAATTTTGGACCAACGTTGGTACTCTACTGAACATAAACATATGGTAAAAAAAATTTGACCAACAAAGGTTGGGCAAAAATTGTTACCGATTTTTGGTCCAAATTTTGACCAACTATTGATAAAAACACCAACAGATGGTCAAAATTTCGACCATGAAATCGCACGATGACCGTAAATAATGTAAACACAAAAATCGTAGCCCGTAGCCACCTACGATGCCCCCGAATCGCAAGGAAAATCGTAGACCAATCCATCGTGCGATGACCGTAGCAAATAGGCATAAGGATCACCATAATAGGGACTTACTTACACTTTCAAACTTCATAACTCTTGAACAGATTGTCCGATTTTGCTCAAACTTTCACTTGTGTTTACTCTTTTTTGTTCATCTTCATTCATTACAAGCACACTGGTGCCTGGGTTCCATTCTCCTTTAATTTTGTTCACACCGGAGTTCCAACATTGCTAGCCCTATCACTCAACTATTTAAAGTATACCTTTAATGAAATGCCTATAGCGCTCCATCTCCTTTAGACTACCAGTGAAATTATGAGCGAGCGCCAGAAGCTGTTGGATGCTGCCCGATCGGCGGTAAACCTGCTTGATGCCGCTCAATCAGCTGTAGACCTCCTCACCGCCGTACTGGGGGAAGAGGAGGAGAACGGTTGTCATGGCAATCTCAGTGAACATGAGGAGAAGAAATGTGTCGTCATGGGTAAGCAGGTCCACTGCATGTAGGCCAATACGAAAGTTGCATCATGGCGTGAAGTTGCTGCTTGTGGAAAATGCCTTCCTATATAAACTTTGACTATTGAAGCTTTTCAAAATCTTTATGAAGAACTGTTTATGAAAAAGAAATAGATAAATGGAGCATATATAGTGCCAGATATCATACTCCATTTTGATGGTAATTATCAGACAAGTTGTCATACGGACACCGGCAATGATTTGTTTTTCAGAAAGCATCCACAAGAGCTAGGAATCATTTCTGTTTCAATCACTAAACAAACTATTAATGAATATTTCTTGAGATATAAAGTAAAACATTAATTATTAACATTAAACTGTACTATACTGACTATATGCAGACATCTGTACGCGCTGCATCAGTTTTCATCATAATGTCCTCTATGAATCAATCATCGGTGTTTGTTTGTGTTTTTTTTTTCCAATTTACCCAAATGTGCCCTCCCAATCTTCTCACTCTATCTTTATCCCCTCTCCCCTTTTTTCTGTCACACTTTCTCTATCCCATACTTTTGCTTTTCTCCTCACTCTCTTTTCCGCCCTCTTCTCCATCTCTCTCTCCTCCTCTGCATCATCGTCTCCCTCCTCGGTTTCTCATTATCACGCTCTTCTTCTTTCTTCCTCTCTCTCACCCTCTCTGTCTCTTTCTCTCTTCCCCTGTCCTCTCTTCCCCTTCTCTCTCTATCCCCTCTCTCAAATCTTTCTCCCCTTTCTCTCCCCCTCTCTATTTTCCTTTCCATCCTCTCCACCCTCTTCCTTCTCCCCCCCCCCCCTCCGCTCTTACTCATTTTACACCCTTCTTCTCTTCTTCTATCTCCTCTCTCTCTCTCTCTCTCTCTCTCTCTCTCTCTACATATCTGTCTATCTATCTTTCTATCTATCTATCTATCTATCTATCTATCTATCTGTCTATCTATCTATCTATCTATCTATCTATCTTTTTTTTCTTTCTTCGTCATTAGAAGTCAAAGATCGCACGAAGCTTCATGAGCAGAATTCAACCCCGTTGAAAATGTTCAGGTAACTCATACAGATTGTATTGAAAAATAAAAATTAAAAAAAACCCCTCCTTATCTACCATGTGTGCTATGTCTGAAATGAATTTATTGAATTTCCACCAAAATCATTAAAATAAAAGTGTACAAAATTATTATTTATGTATGTATATCATAAAGGGGGATAACAAAAGTATAATTACTTCATTTTCATTTCATTTCATTTCATTTATTTTCATATTTCTCATTAACATTTGATTGACATGAAAATAAGGCAGCAAAAATAATACATAACTATTAAATTATAAACAACTGAGAAGTGTACAATAACATAATATAAAGAAACAATCAGTCGAGTTATGGTAAAAGCTTAATTTAAGTCAAAGAAATATGATGGGACCTACATAAAAGCAAGCTTGTAAAACTGCAGGCCCCGGTAAAAAAAAAGTTGTGAGTAATTAATTGTGGAAGACGGATAAATTCAAGACCTTAAATATACATATTTGAATTTTCATTTAAATACAGTAAAAAAAATAATAAAATTCGAAAATAGAAAATTAAAGGGGTCAAGGCAATACAAATTGCTAACATGTGTTAAAAAGATAATATGCATCCTTAAAGAAAGAAAAAAAACCCATATACATGTGTATACATAATTTAGTCAATAATATCTTAGGCCTATATATTTTTGTCGAAATATGCATGTAAAGTTAACATGGTTAAAAAAAAAAAACAACAAATAATTATAGCACATTGCTCAGCTGGTAAACTATAACAGAAATAAAATTTAAAGCCACAGAAAAGCACAAAAAAACAAAACAAAAACAAAACCCCCCAAAACAACTGTGACTTAGTCATGGAGATCAAGATAACGAAGGAAAAGCAGTTCCTTAAGTTTGCGTTTAAAAGAAAAAAGGGAAGTGCATCCTGTTATATCTGACGGGAGAGTATTCCAGTACTTTGGTCCTGTGAATATAATTGTTTTTTGTGTAAAAATTGTTCGAGTTCGAGGGAGATGGTATTGATTACTCTGACGCGTAGGATATGTGTGATATGATTGGTTTTTTTGAAACATATGTGAAAAGATTTCTGGTAATTCATCTTTGGATAAATGATACATAAATATACCAATGTTATAAAAAAACAAGTCAATCACCTTCAGTATTTTGTTTTCGTGAAAAAATTGATCGGTGTGACACAAGTACCCCGCGTGGTTAATATTTCTAATTGCACTTATCTAGGTTATCCCCTTACAAACAAGTAAATAAAAGTACACATGCACATATAAAGCTATGTACGTCTCTATGTATGGAGGGTTTTGATTCAAATGCATTTCACTTTATACATCAGTCAGTATGCCTTAATCCTTTTTTAATTTGTGTTGATATATTTCATCTGATTTGATATATATTTCAGACTGGCTCACCCGGCATAATTATACTGCTCTAAATCTTGACCCTAGCTTGATTGTACACTATAGTCTTGTTTAGAAATCATGCTCCAGTAAGCAGTAAATAATAGGCCCAATTATTTAGACAAATGGCTATATAAAAGAGTGCTTGACATGCTCTAAAAATATCCTTCCCGCCGCCCCCCCCCTTCAGCTTTTATGAACACAGTATAAATATTTATGAAAAAAATTCAAAAAGAAGATGTAAATTAACGTTTGTAAACTTTCCTCTCGACCAAAAATCAATATTGCCTTTGCGATATCCCCGCCACCAAGGTCGAAATGTGTTATAAAAACCCATCAACTCTGACGCACTTTTCTGTCGACCTTTGCTATCAACAAAATTAAAACGATTAAATTGACCTACATTTCATGTCACTGGATTAGAAATATCCGCCGACAGGCACCGCCTTGATTTAGGTGATGCGTTGTGCTCATTATGTTCGTCGTTTGTTTCAGAGCAGCGTCGGTTACCATAGCAACTGATGATGGAGAGAAGGGTGAAATTGACAGCCAACCAGAGATGAAACCTGAGAAGAATGAGACTGAGTGTAGATTCAGTAGGACAGTCAATCGAAGGATCCCCTCACAAGGCAATCATGTTTTACTAATAAAATGTTTTCTTATTTGTGATTTGACTTGACTATAAAGGTTGCAATTTGCTTTAGACGTTTTGAGAACACTTCCGAGGCTTGTCTGACGTAGCACCAATTAATGTATGCACGATGGAAATTTTGACGAGAAGGATGAAATTATGTCATCAAGAATTGATATCTCGTTATGAATAATGAATGATGATAATGATAAATTTAACTAATATTGCGCCCAATCATTTCTGTGGAGTGTTCAATGCGCATATGATATGTAGAACTAATTAGGAATGGAACAGAAATGTTTGTACATGATTTTTAAAGGATTCAGAGGTTATACACTTTTTGATGTCTTCAGGAAGGCTATTGTGTAAAGTCGGACACTCGTGAGCAAGAAATCTTTCCCAAAGTTTTGGTATAACAGGGTGCTGATTTGACGTACATGTAGAGTTTTTTTTAATGGTGGTCTAGTATCCACATGTTATTAGGAATAATATGAAAACACAGGTTCCATGATGTTTGGTCCGATAATTGCTCCCATGGAAAATATGCACGTTAAGTAAAACATAAAACCTAACCCCGAACCTAACGCAAACCTTGATCCTTATCCTGAAATCATTCTAAACCAAAACCCTAACCCTAACCCTAACCCCATTTTTTCGAGACATTAAGACAGGAGCAATTGTCGCAGGAGCAAATGTAGTGTCACCGAAAATACATGATACCGGCATGATACTTGATTTTTCAGTCTGTGACGAAAAATGACGATTTTGTGTCGTCGTTAACGTCTTTAAAACAACAAAGTAAGAAAGGTCTCCTTTCCCTTCACATGCATGGAGAGAATAGCAGAAATATGTCGTGTTCCAGTGTGGGCCTATACTCTAGCAAATAATTCACATTTTCATTCAATTAGAATATTAATGATTCACTTCTGCATAATTAATGTTGTCGATCGCTATCGGGACTGCTTTCCATAATTGCAAACGTGTTAAATGGGTATATAGCAGTTTGATATGCAGCATATATTTATAATTGATATTTTTGATGGGGAGGATGGGGAAAGGGCTGGAAATAGCTCATTGGCCATAATTAATTGAATGAGCCTAAGCGTTCCCCGCCAAAGACTAATTTCAAAATTGCTCTCACATTGATAGATTGTCATTGTCTGGTAAATGTCGTCGTCTGCTGTAAATCATTTATTATTATCTGGGCTATTGTCAGTGTGGTTTTTTTTGCCCCTCCTTTTTCACAATGTTGTTTTTCCTTGATTATGTCGAGCAACCTAGAGACGACTTTTAACTCGAAGTTTGAGCATGCAATGAAATTTTCCAACATAGAACCAAATGAGAAGCAACTATACCTCTAACTCTTAGAACACTCTCTCCATAAAGATGTTGTATTATCAGCTTTCTTTTTAAGCATATATTCTTTTTAAGCATAATGAGGAACTATAATTCCAAATTTCTGTGGAGAGCGTTATTATTTTTATCACTAATGAAATTGAAAGAGGAAAAGGTGTTTTACATTACTGTTTTTATATATTTTTGTAAAATATAAGGATTAGGCCTATTTTGGATGTTTCATTTCGCTTTGAGAAAAATATGATATCTCGATTAGCATTTCCACCTTTGTGTCATTTTCTTATCTTCTTTATATTTTTTTTTTCATTCATTCATTTATTTATTCATTCATTTTATTCTTGACCATGTCAAAATTATGTTTTCACTAAATGGAAGAAAAGACACCTGCTGCTTGTCTTCCTCCTTTGATTTCTTAACGTCCGTATCTCAATGCGTTCTTTTCTTAATATTAATACTGATAATTAGATGAACTAATATAGCGCAGCTACTATACTCTACTAAGCGTCTTAAAGAAAGTAATGAAATAGAAACCAATACTGAAATAATAAACTGCTCTGGACTTATTTTTCATAGAAATAGTTACTTTGCAATATACTCATCTTCCTTTAATCCCTATAGATTTTCTGACGGAGTGATCGTGAGTTTATTTCTCCTCTTGAATTCCCTTTTCAATTACCATTTAGTTGCCAAGGTAACACCGCAGCGGCCAATCGGAAAGCAAGATGACGTCATGGGTGATGCCACTGGTGGTTGTGGTGATGGTGGAAATGAGGGATGGGATCATGGCTTTAATGAGTTTGTCATTGAGCAGGCACAAGCGAGTAGTATTCTCATTCTGGAAAATGCAAAGGTATGATAAGGCGGTTATTTCTCCACTTTGTAATTATATAAAGCACCGAAGGCAGAGAAAAATAAAGCTAATGAAATTGAAGAGTCTTCTTAATACCACATAAAACTGAGATTTAAGAATTCTTTCACAAAACTAAGGAAACAGGCCTATTGAGGCACAATTCGAATTGTAGCTTTTGAGTACATTTGAGAAAGAACTGTTATTATTCTTAATGTAAATTGAATAGATTTAAACCGCCGAGAAATTGAATCTGTCCTTCGAAATAGGCCTAGTTTTGAATGAAAATCTTAAATCTGGTCCTTCTTTCATCTTCTCAAATCCTCCCAATGTCTGACAATCACAATTCTGACATTCATTTAACTGCACTTCGTCAATCAAAGTATGATGTAGCAGTAAGCATTCTAAATAATGGAATTGTCTATTTTCTACAAAAATGATATATTTTTCGTCCATATTTCACAATTTTCTGTATAGCTTAGAGAAGAACTTCAGGAAGCCAAGAGCGAGGTAGCAGCATTGAATGAAGCATTATCGATGAAGGTGAGTACAGTTTGTCCCAAACAAAATTACGATGAACCTATCAGTATCAGTTTAAATCATAACCATTTCTTTACTAGTCAGTGAAGACCCCGTCTGATTAGGTCCAGTAGTCAGAAAGAAATAGGGATTTTTGTAAACAATGTCATAAGTCCCTTCTGTAAGTTTGAACAAAAGGGACCCTCAAATCACTATAGACATATTACACTCCTTTTGAATCATTTGCATAAGACATCACTATTTTCTTTTCATTTGTGCTTTAGTTGTGATGAAAACAATTTATTGTTCTTCATCATTCTTGTTATTTTTGTTGCTGATGTTGTTGTTGCAAATGAAGGAAATGTGGATATGTTTTTCCATAACAAAATAAATTATGAATAACAAAAGATGGGCAGTTTTTAGAGTTTTTAAGATAGTTTCTAAGTACACTGTAAAAACGCTGCTTAAATTGGCGATGTTTAAAATTGTGTTGTTTAAATTTTGAACAATATTGTTTAAAAGACATACCCTGTATTGTAAACATACGTTGTTAAAAGCATCGAGCGAATTTCCAATGATATTGTTTAACAGTTTTAAACAATATCGTTGGAA
The DNA here is from genome assembly GCA_029962745.1 of Echinometra lucunter. Lineage (NCBI taxonomy): Eukaryota > Metazoa > Echinodermata > Echinoidea > Camarodonta > Echinometridae > Echinometra > Echinometra lucunter. Next base: position 20,948,239 of record CM057159.1, read on the forward strand.
ATTCGCTATAAAATATTAAACAACAAACTGTTTAAAGTTTAAACAGCATTAGTTGTTTAATAGTTTAAACAATAGTTGTTAGAGTACTTGGATTAAACAGCGCTGCTTAAGATGTTTAAATAGTTGTTTAAAAGATTTTTTTACTGTGTAATCAATTCAGTGATTATAAATCAAAATTACACGACTATTTCTTAAGTGCCTTGTCTTGATCTATGAAGAGATTTTTATTTTTTATTTTTGCTTATCATCATTATTATTTTTTTTTTCATTTTCTTCTTCTGGAACAATCTTTGTTGAAATAGTATGTATAAATTTGAATAAATTTGTAAACTAGTCTCCTTTGAACAAGATATTTTGATTTTGTGTATGCCAAGGACACTGTTGATAAAAGATAGAGTAAAGTGACCAATGACGCCCTTTACTAAACTCCCTGATCCTTTGACTATTGGACTACAGAGAGCATAATTACCTATGATAATACCACCACTGCAATAAAAATTGCAGCAAATCAAAACAAAACCGCGATTTCCTTTGTAAACCATTCAAAGATTAGTGGGGCTATCCATTGTGCTTTGAGTTCTCCATCTGTCCAAACTTGGACGGGAAGGACCTATGACGTCCTTTAAAAAAAAAATGTATTTCTTCATGACTACTGGACCAAATCAGACGGGGTCTTCACTGACTGGGAGAGGAGTAGTTATATTTTCATAATTTAAAATGATTTTTCATTTGGCAATATGATTTCTTTCATTATCGATACTTAAAGGCCATCGTAATTTTGATATAATTGATCGATGCACCAATGATCATATCAGATATTTGATAAAGTATTCTTAATCTGGGATCTGTGATGATTTCATTCTGACAAGAAGCATGATGCGTGGAAGAGGAGCAGAAACCCATCATGCCTATGGTGCCACAAGCTAAGCAGCAATAATGGCTTCAGGTACTAAGAATAGATATTTGGAGAGAATGTTCAATGTCAGTATATTTTCTTCATTGCTTGCTCGACAGATAGCCCCTATTCCTAGCCCATGCGTTCACTTTTTCCCAATTGTTGGGTGCATGCATCCATTACCAGTTCAGTGGCGCCGAGGAGGACGAGGTATAGTGGGTCAGCCAAATCTTTTAAGTGTACCATACGTTACCCAATTGGATGTATCTGATGACTGCATCAAATCGATATCCTTGCTAGAGCTCGAATCAGAGTGAAATGATTAAGTATCAAATGAAAATTAATGATATTTCATATCACTTCACGTTCGCAATTTCATAACGTGAGTCTACAATTCAGTAACACTTGGTGACGTCCATGTTGGGGACACACCTTGCATTTGCCCATATACATGATCTCTATCTTGATGTTATTCTTCACGATACCTTAGCATTATCTAATGTTCTAATCTTCAACCTTCCTTTAATTACTTTTCATTCCTTATCAGATGCAGGTGAATAGGAAAGATACAGAGGTGCAGACAATTTGCACTCATGTTTTTGGTGATAATTTCTACCGCGTCTCCGGGTTCAACGAACTTACATCAGATGATGAGGACACCGAGTACTTGTAAGCTTATATGATCTCACACCGAGCCCTTGATCCTCCTTCTCCTCCTGTCTTTCTCTCTTTCTCTCTCTCTCTCTTTCCCTCTCTCTCTCTCTCTTTCTCTCTCTCTGTCTCTGTCTCTCTCTCTTATTCTCTCTCTTTCTCTTTTTCTCTATTTATCTATCTATCTCTATCCCATCCCCTCTTTCTTTATTTCTTTCTTTCTTTCTTTCTCTATCTCTCTTTCATTCAATCTCTTTTCCGGCTCTCCTTTCTTCCCTATATACTCATTCCCTATCTCTCCACCTCTCATTTCCTCCCTAACACCTCTCTTTCTCTTCCCCCGGCCGCTCTCTGCACACCTTGTTCATTTTCCTCCTAAAGACAGTCGTATGTGGGATGGAAAGGGACGGGGACTTCCACCTTGACAATTTTATAAATATCAGTGTTAGTGCAACCGTCTCGCTTTGTATCAGGGATCGCAGATAAAACAGAATATGTATTTTTGATTTTTAAAAAAGGCATCAATCGGTATTTTACCGAACTTTTATTATTCCATAAAAAATGTCTTTGTAGAGGAATCACAAAATTTATCATTCCCAGCTTCTCATGCTCATTTAATTATCCAGGCTTCAGTGTGTACCTATCAAAAAGATCATTCATTCTAAATCCTTTAATTTGCCCTTTTTATTAAAGGGAACAGGTATTTTCATACCAAGTTCCATTTTAGAATTGAATATTTACTTCGAAAGAAGCCTTTTGGTTTAAAGTTTTATGTTTCTGTTTTCAGGACGACCTACAGCAATTCATATCCTGACAGACGTTACACTCTACAAGCCAACAGATCGGACAGCATGACTGGAAAAGATGGCGCCAACGTGTACTTCTGTACCCCTGCCTCGAACGTGTCCACCCCCGGGACTCTAGGGCGAACATCCACCGTTTCCTCGTCGGGAGGTGGGCTCATCCGAAGGAAACTGGAGCTACCGAAATCACTGAAGAAAGGTAGATTTTTGTGTGGTCATGCAATAGTGCCAATTTACGAGATGGCATGGAGGTACGCACATGGGGGGGGGGGGGGGGGGCGGCATGGGGCAGTTGCCTCCCCCTCCCCTAAATTTTCAAAACACCACTTTTTCTATTTTATCCTAACTTTTAAGAATCTCCCACAATTCCACCCAAAATGTGCACCAGATCGTTCAGTGTCAATTCTAAAAATACAAAAGCTCCCACTCGGTCGCTTCGCTCCCTCGCTTGTGTGTTCCCTCAAATATTGAACATATATAATTATTCATATTCTCCCCCTCCCCTCCCCCGGAAAAAAATCCTGTGTACGTCCTTGCGAGATGGTTAATTTTGAACAAGTTGTGTCCCATCTTTGTAAGCTGATAATTAGGTTAGTTTGCGTAATCTCTGTGCGGCTGATCTATAACTTGCTTTAAAAGAGAGGGTGAAGAATTTTTTTATTTTTAGTTATTTGACTGTTCAGAAATCTTTACACAATGCAAAAGACGAGGAGAAACGTAATTCCATATCAGTCATAATGTTGGATTTTACTTTCCTTCTTACATAGAGGAATGGCCTTAAACAAAATTGACAAATATGCTCTAGTTTCTGTGTACATATGTTTCATTCAGTCTTTCCTAGATAATTTTCATCCTATTCCCGACAATATTTCTCTCTCTCTCTCTCTCTTTCTGTCACTCATCTTCTTCTTTCCTTCTGTTTCCTTTCTTAAATTTGTCATTGCCCCCTCCCATTCCCACACCCCTCCTTTCTCTCTCTCTTTCTCTCTCTATGTCTCTTGCTTTCTCCTTTCGTCCCTGTTCCCTTCTTTCCCCACCCATTTTCTGTCTCTTTTCTCTTTGTCCATCTCCAATTTTCTCTATCTCATTCCTCTCCTTCTTTACCCCTCTGTCTCTCATTAATTCTACCCATTCCCTTCCTCTCTCTCTCCCTCCCCATCTCTTCCTCTCCTCAATGTCTCTCCCTCTTCTCCCCTTCCTCTCCTCACCCTCTCTCCTCATCCTCTCTCCCTATCTCTCCTTTCTTTCTCTTGCTCTCTGGCTCTTCTTTCTCTCATTCTCTCCCATTCACTCTTTCCCATTTTCTCCCTCTTTCTGTCTCTCTACCCAAAATTCCACCCCCCCCCCTCTTTAGGTGGAGGATACCTCAGTATCACCAGCTACGAGCCAATGACGTCTGAAGATGATGAGAGTTCAATGACCTCACCAGGATGCTGTCCCTTTGCCTGCTTTAGGCGTCTCCATGGGAGGAAGGTCGCAAGAAAGTAAATGTACATGATGAAACTGACATAATTTCATGGCAATGGAAGTATATATTCACTGACCACCGAGTATGAAATAAAATTGAAATACGGCTTGACAAGGATTTAAATTTAAGGGAATTCAAGTAAGATGAAAATGAGCATACCATAAGCATCTTTTTTTTTTGGGGGGGGGGGGGTACTTAGTTTACTTTAAAAAGAGCATCAATTTTCACGGGCAAATGTAAGGATTCAAAGTGACTGAGTCTGTCAAGAGAATTCTAAGAAAATGTGAATTAACTGAAAGTTTAGCATATAAAAAGAGAAACGGAACAAAAATATAAACAAATCAAAGAAAAAAGTCCTGATTTCGGGAAGACATACTACAATATGATATCCCTTTGAAGATGCATTTTGTGTTATTCTTGTTTGCTTGTAACAAGTACATGTATATATTTGAATACTGGTAATACTAATATTGAATTTTTTGGTGTGTGCCTGGCAGAATGAAGGAATGAGCGAGCTTCCAAAGGGTACGTTTTCGAGAGAAACCTAAAATTTTGACCTTGCTCAACCTTTTGCCAATGTATCATATCTCCATCCTGATCGTCAAAATTTCACACTAAGCAAGATTTTACTTGCGAAAGCTTATTCAGCAAGGAGATGTCCTCCTGGCATGAAGTTTGGAATTCACGTGCCCAAGTTGTTTTGCTACAGGCTATTACGTCCTAATGACGTCAAACTGAGATCTGAGATTGGTATCAGAAGGAAGAGCACAAAATTCTGAACTGTTTTATGAGAAAATCAGTAAATCAAAATTCTGACCAAACTTCTGCCATGCACACGATGAGTTGATTGTTGTTGTTGTTGATTAATATGCTGTAGGATGCTGAACACTTGCACTTTTTTTGTTGATTTTAATCTGAATTGAAGATCATACTGAAGAAAATCAATCATAAAGAATCACAGACTTAAGAATAAAACAGTCAAAAAAGGTATTATCGGTGAAAACGCAATTTTATTTTTGAAGATATGAACATCAGTTTCTTCAGTTTGCATACAGAGTACAGAAGGACGGCATGTTGTGACTGTGAATAGGATTATACAAAGTACGTGTGGGTAAGACACATATATATTCATAAGCACTTTGGAGTTTGGAAGAATCTTCCTCCAGTTGCAGTAAAGTTAAACGATTATCCTTTCCAAAATATGTACTGTGTTCTCATTTTGGAAAATCAAGTATTTTAAGTACAAACTTGACCAAAAAAAAATCTATGAAAGAAAAATAGAATTCAAAATACAAATTACACTGAAAAAAAAGTAGATTGCTTGAGATGTGTTATGAATTCTATCATTTGTATTGTCCTAGGTTTGTGTGCTGTGTGCTTATGCTGTGACTACAACAGGATATAACCAGATGAAATGCAGTATCCTAGAGTGTATTTTGTAAAGTTTAAATATCACAAATTCAAGTAACAAGGTGCAACTGCAGCAAATTTCCCCCCTATATTTCATTCCCAAACTTGTAATTTTTCATTTCCCACTTATTTCTTCAGTTCCCTCTAAAATGATTACTATATTCATTCCATAACTACACAGAACAATCCATTGGAAAGTGCCGATTCCGAATGTCAGCAATATAAGGCCGTAACAAGTACAAATTAGTCATGAACTATAACTGATGAATACAATATTTTTCATAGATATATAATAAGATTGGGGTAAATTGGTTGCTGGATGGGTCTTCAGCTCGCGCCTACTTTCCCAGTCTGTTTCAAGTTGAAGCCTCCACCTGTGAATCTAGGGCCATCTGTCCGTTGTGGTTGGATAGGGGGCGCCCCAGCTTGTGCTAAGGCTCTGTCCCGCTCCCTGTAATGAAAAGAAATAAAAAAATGTGAATTTACAGATACTAAATCTTAAAATAATGCCTCCAGCACCCACCTTCGGTCGGCGGAGGCATAAAAACATGAAACAAGAATTCAGGAAAAAAAAAATAGTGCAAACTGAAAAGACCAAGCTCTTGCCTTTTTCCCCAAAAAACTTACTTGGAATTTAAATAATATCTAAATAAAATTTCCTGCCTTGATTTCTCTGTAAATGAATTTGCATACTTTGAGAATAGAAAGACAACCTTTAATAGTAGTTGTCGGTGTGTAAGCAGACAAATAAACATGCACACACATGAGTTCCTTTGATAATCTGAAGAGCAGGAGACATCCCTTTGGCCACTAAGAAGAATATTTTGAATTCTGATCGATTTGCAAACTTCTTATCTGAAAAGCTTGACTTTCAAACTTAACATATTCTTTTTTTCAGCTTTCCTCTCAAAATAGCCTTGTCCTTCAATGTTCATACCGTAGGCATATTGTCTGCATCATGACTTACCTTGCCTGTTGTTCCTTTCGTTTCTGTGCATAGTACTTCTTCTTGGCATCTTGTAGTTCCTTGGCGAGTCTCTCTATCTCGTACTTGTATTCTTGGACCTGGGATTCGTACATGTTCAGCTCCGATGCCATTCCCTGCAGCAGACACAACAAAAATTGTTTGAGTCATGGGATCGATTTGAAATATGCCAAACTTCTAGTGAGACACAATCTGATTAGAAATACATCAAAAAGATGAGTGACTGCTCGCTAAAATTTCACAAGAGGAGCCAGATGGGTGTTAAGTCTGTACAGAATGATATGAGTTAATGCCCTTCTGGCTGTGAAGAGACGATATGCTGAAGTAGTCTTTTAACTGGGAGTACCCAGGTACGGAACCAACTGGATGCGCTAGTGCCCTTTGGTAAGGTATTAATCCTCATTATCAAGCCCCTCGGTGAGGACTTAAAGCCATAAGTCAACTGTTTGCTTATTTACCAGCATATGCATGCTTTCTTGCAGTCAAATAAAATAATCAACCAAGAGCAGGTGAATGAAAAACATAAATTAATTTTCATGATGAGTCTTTTATGAAATTGCTTTTAACAACTTTTAGTGGAAGGTTGTGTAATTGTGTGCAAATTATTAGGCTTTAGAGACATGTACCAATTAGATGACATCATTATTTACATGTTGGGACCAACTTTGCTTTCACCATCTGACAGACCTGACTTTGTTTTAAAATGGAGTCAATCAGAGTCAGCATTTAGGCACAGAAAGAGAGCTAGCCATACTCCCAGAGTCCCTAATCAACTCACATCTCTAAAATCAGGATTTGTGCTTAGCCTAGACCCCAGGTTTTAATGAGATTTTGATGCGCATCAAATAGAGCCTATGCACGCTCACTACGATCATATCTAGCATGAGGAATGGTCAAATGCTTTTACCTTGAGCTGTTTGGTCTTGTCTTTGAGGGTCTGTTGATAGATCTGTAGCTGTTCAGCCACCTCTGGTCCTGGTTGGCGGGCAAGGATGTGCTTCAGCTCTACGTACAGCTTCTCCTTCTCCTGTAATTGAATCAGTCACTTCAGAGTTTACATATCCTGTATCACCATACCATGGTATATATGAAGGCATCTAAATTCACTGTCAGATTCAATCTGGCTTTCAATGTCTTTCCAAAAAATGACCCCCCCCCTTCCAAAATAGCACAAACTTCTAGTTTATCAAGAAATTTAATAAATGTTTTTTAGCAAAGCTGTTCATGGAAGTATCATAAATATATCATTCTGGTGTTAGTAAGTAACAGTTGTTAATTTCACCCAGTCAACCACTTAAGTTCACTATCATAATATATACTGCAACAGATATCTACAGGCTGAAGAATATGCAAAAAGTATATTCTGTGACACTTTCTTTTTAAAGGAAACTTGTTTGTAAGACAGACTGAGTCAAAAAAGATGCCAAGCCGAACATTGGGGCATTGTGAAAGCATAAGTATTATCTTGTAAGTTCATTTCTTAGGGGTGGGGTGGGGGGGGGGGGGGGGGTCACTCGAGGACAATCTCTGCTTACCTGAATGAGGAGCTCCTTCTCCACCACCTCCTCCGTCTTCTGGATGAGCCTCTTTTGGAGGGTCTGGATCTTCTGGATCATCTCGTAGGTGCTGGGATCGGAGCCCTCCAGCTTCCTCCACCGGTGGATGTTCATAGGGTTCTCCAGCTCCTCCTCCAGGGCCTTGCAACGGGTGCGCTCCCGCAGCAGCTCCCTCTGGAGGTGGTACACTTCACGCCTGCAGACCAGATATATATATCATAGAAAATTATAATTATCAGTGGCTTTTCATATCTTTATCTCACTTTTAATCATTAAGTAATGTTCTTCAACAAGCATAAATCAGATAGTGGTCTATCAAAATATAATTTTTTTCCTCCATTTTCTCAGATAACAATTTTTTTTTTTGGGGGGGGGAGGGGGGTGAGGGGTCGAGGGGGTAATTTTTGTACGATTTTTACTACTTTCAAATATCCTGCATGCTATGCAGAGGGAATGAGCACAGCTCACAAGAGCTCTATGCTGATTTATCCTGTGCTGAGGTCATGGTGCTCTGACACATGCCATAGCAACAATTACTCCAGTCTCTATTTCATCAAAAATATAGGGATAGGGTTGGGGTCAGGGTTGCTCATTTGATTTTAGATTACATTTAGATCTAGAGTTGTAATTTGGTTGACAGTTGCACAAGACACATGGGCATCTAAAACCCAAGTCCAGACTCCCAGAGTTTCATAAATTTTACATGCAGGTTAAGTAAGCAGACTATATAATGTCACTCAGGATCCCTACTACGTTTAGGGTTAGAGTTAGGGCTACGGCTGGGGCTAGGTTTCAGGTTAAGGTTAGGTTTACGATCAGGGGTAGGGTTCTCGTACCTGAGGTCATCAACGTTGGCCACGTTCTTGTTCAGGATGTTCTTCTCCCTGCGAAGCTTCTTGATCTCCAGCTTAAGAAGTCTGATGTCCTCCAAACGCTGGCGATACTGAAGCTCTCCCTTGCCCAGGGTAGAGTGCTGGATCTTGATCTTCTCATAGAGCAGGGCCAGCTCGTCGTTGCGCCGCACCAGCTGGGTGCCCAGGATGTCACGCTCGCTGATTACCTGATGGTAAAATGGGCAAAGGATACTGGTGAAAGGTCACAGGACAGGAACATTACAATCTTACAGTTAAATTGCGATGAGAAGCCTAGAGGGGATAGATAGTTTTTTTTCCTTCTCTGGCTAGAGGCGATTATTGATCAGAGATAAACACGCAAGTCAGAAATGCCTTGAGTTATCTTTAATCAACTGTTACCCTTTACATCATAGTTCTGTTTCATAATAATTGCTAAATACCAACTGCTTTAATTCTCTAATAAGCTTTTTGCTCACAGTCTATCACATACAATTAGAACAGTTGCTTATGTCGATCATAGAAACTTGTCATTGATTCATAAGTACTACACAACAAGATTCTGATCTAATTGCTTCATTTAGCCTTACCTGATCCAGTTCCTTCTTCTGCCTGAGCCTCTCTGCATCTGCCTCTGAGATGATCTTCAGGAGTTTCCTCTCCTCTGCCTCCTGAGCCTCGATGTAAGCCTTGCTCTCAGCAGCTTGCTGCTTCATACGCTGCAGCTCGGCCTTCAGGGCTTCCTTCTCCTTCTCAACCCTTTGAAAAATAAAGTAAAATTGTATATCATCAGATACTTTCTCTCAATGGCCGGAATTACCAAAAGAGGTTTAAACCCCTCCAGGGTCTTTTACGTGTACATGCACACAGAATCCCATCCAATTATCTGTTTTCTTTAGAGGCATTGGTTAACTTTGTGAGTAGCTGATTTAAAAAATTCTCAAACTAAGATGAAACATGTGTATGAGTTCTTGTATTTGTACTCAAAAATCCTGAAACCAACCGTAATTTGGAATGAAAAAGTGTGAGTTAGACGCAAACGGCGCTTTTATTATCCTTCGTCTCACAAGACAATCACTAAGAGGACCACTTTGCTTGAATTTGGAAATGCCGTTATGTGCCTCCCGCCACATGATACGCCAATACACACAGTACGGTAAGGTGAGTCATACACGCATGCGCACTCCTTATGTGTATTCTGTGCAACCGATCCTTGTATATTTTACAAACATTGGTTCACATTTTTTATATTCAAAAATACTTCCTGTGGATATTATACTTTGAAACTTTCAGACTGGTATTTTTACACTTTAATCCCTATGTTTATCCTATTTTCAAGTAACAAAACAAGATTTTTTAAATCATAACAATGTTGACCAATGTCTTTGAGCTTACAACCAAAATACTTAAGAAAAGCAAGACAAGTAGTCTTCAGTAACATTAAGCAAGAAATGCAAACTTCATTTCTTTTTTTTTTCTTCTTCTTCTTTTCTTTTCTTTGTTTTTTTTTTCTACTTTAGTCTGAATTTTCTTATTCCAACCTCCATCTCAGACACATATATGATTATTACAGTTTATTTCACTAATGTTACAAACACTTGTGATTACTAATTATTGTTGCTGTTCTTACCTCTGGTGATCGAGATGTTCCTTGACGAGGGCAGCCTCTTTGGCGGTGATCTCCTCCTTCAGCTGGTCGATCTGATGGTTCATGATCTTCAGCTTCCTCTTCATCTCAGTGATCTCATCCTGGGTAGAGAGAGGCAAAACAAAATGAATCCTTAGGATTAAGTTTGATTTCAGTTGCTACGGAGTTGAGGCATGTCACTAAGACCGGCATATATATCTCTAGCTCTGACAGTTCTCTGACCACTCCACTCTCTTTTCATTCCTTCATTTCATCCCTCTTATCTTCCCTTCTTCTTTCCTTTTCTGTCCCATCCTCATTTTAGCTGCTGGTTTATTCTTCAAGAACAGTACTTGTCTTGCATAGACTTCCTATTTGTGTCCATTCCCTCATTCTTCATCATCATCTTTTCCTACTACAAGTCTCCTAAATCCTTTCCCTCTCATCATCCTCTACACATCTCATTAACATTCATTTTTCATCTACAAAAATTTCAATCTTTTGCATTTACTCTTTCCTTTCTAATTCTAACCTTTTAAAATTTTTTCTTCCTTCATGAATCTCGACTTTTTTTTATTCCATTTCATTCTTCCCTGGACTAACTATCACATTCTCAATACAACATTAATCTTGTTTTTTTCTTCCCTCTTATCTTCACATCCTTTTCCTGCAGATTTCTCAACCATCCTCTTGAGTCTCCCTCTTTCTCTGAAAGAACTTCTGAAAGGTATTGTATCTCAGTGAAATCAACCTACTTTTGTTCACAAGTCATCACATCATTTATACCGATGCAGCCCAAATTAGCTTAATGATTTTCATTATTTCGGCACCATGCAGCATGGATGGTAAATCCATATTAATCACTCAGTGTATCTTACCTGTGACTCGATGAGGTTCTTGCTGTAGAGGTTGCGGTCACTCCTGACGGCTTCATAGAGGTTCTGCTGCTGCTTCAGCTTGGTCTCGGCCTCGGCAATTTTCTTCTTGTAGTCAAAGATCTGCATCTCTCTCACCTTCACATCCTCCATATGTTGCAGAACCTGAACAAGGAGATCATGGGTGAACTTGATTATGACCCTTTTCTTGGGGGGGGGGGGGGGGGGTTGATTTATAGTAAGACTTGCCTTTACAACTGTATGTGAAGTCCAATCTTCTCCTTTCTCTTGACAGGCTACTACATCCAAAACTGGTTTACAAACCAGGTTTCTTTCTAAAAACTGCAAATTTGCACAAACTGCTTCTTTTGCAAGTTTCTCAAATTTGGAGATGTAATTCTACCAATCTGCAGCATGACACTTTCATGAATTTAGAAGGTGCAAAAGCTTCATGTATCAAAATTTGTATCATACTAAGTGTTGGCTCACATATAACTCACAGCCCTATAGGAAGCAGATGGCTTCTATATCAAACCTATGGGAATTAAAGAATTCAGTTTTCATCAGGATATAATTACTCCAGTAACACCCCCGTTGTACCTTCTGAGTAAGATCGCTGGCCTCGTTGATGTAGCGGTCCCTCTCCTTCTCCAACTGGTAGATGATCTTCCGCTGCTTCTGAGCTTCCTCTTTGTAGTTGGCAATCTCCTGCTCCAGGTTCTTCTTGGACTGCTCGTGCAGCTTGACCAAGTTCAGCTGCTTCTGGGTGGCACTGGCAGCCTGTGTGTGAAGAGGTTTGCAGAAAACAAATCAGAACATTTAATGCAATCATAGCTGGCACTTTGCAGTGACTCATTCTTCTAGTGTCAAAAGAAAATTCCACAGAATCGCTAATTACTGGCTGGTAAAAAATATGATAATTTATTGCTGCTTGTAATAGAGACATTTGTTGCTCAAAACATGCAGTTTCAGAGTTTCATAAGCCTGAAACGCTGTTTTGTTTTCTCTAATATGGGATCACCTAGAAATTTTCAGTGTACTGCCTGACTTACGTTTCAAGACATTCGCACTGTAGTCATGACCACACAATCTTTTATGCAGAGATGCATTCTCATGTGGATTACTGATGCCAAAAACTCCTTTACTAACTTAACCATCTCCTTGTTGTATTTAGAGGTAATCCTCCAAGGGTCTGGTTCTGATGATGGACCTACCTTGAGCAAGTTCTTGTTGAGGATATCCCTTTCACGAACAAGGTCATCAATGGCCTTACGATCCATCTCAGTCTGTTTCTTGTTGGAATCAATCTCTGTAGAAGGAAATTAACATGATGGCATCCAACATGTAATAATGCAATATCAATAACAAAGAATTACATGAAGCAAAATGATTAAGAAAATAAACTTGTCAAGAATTTCATCAACAATCATGTCAAGTTCCAGCCTACATTTTCCTTGGGTGTTTGAAAAAACTGATAACGTACGATTAAATAGGACCATATCCTGCTTGCTGGTTGCTTACAGGGTTTTGCTTTGAGGGTAAAATCTACACCAGTCAAATGATAAACTGTTCACTTCCAGGGTAAAATCTACAACAGTCAAATGATAAACTGTCCACCATCAGAAGGCTTCACTACCTAATTTTCACAGTTCAGCTCTCAAGGGGAACTTCAGGATAAACCTATCAAATTCTTCTGGAATTTGGACAAACAAACCCCTGCCATCATAATCTTTCAGAAAGAGGCATACCCATTATGCATTCTATCACAACCTTCTTTTATTCTGGGCATCCAATGAAACGTATTTCAAACTAGATGCCTTTGACCCACCTCTTTCCAGCGCAACAATCTGAGACTTGAGGGTTTCTTTGGCTTGTTCTGTCTCTGCCTTCTGCTCCTCTACATTACGCAGCTTGCGCTGGATAGTCTCCCGCATCTTGGTGAGGCGAGTGGTGTCACCCTTCAGGTTCCCAATCTCATCCTCTTTGGCCTGGATAAACAATGCAAGGGAGGGGAAGGATGGTCATGAGAAGTGGTTACCAGTCCAAGCAAAGGAAGATGCTATCATGCATATTGACATGCAGTAAATCCGATATGCCATTATTCATTCTGTACCCTGCAAACGGAACTTCTCATGAAGGGGAGGGCCATTATCTTTAAAATCAGTCAAACTGAGAAAGGGCCAGGTTTAATTGTATTCATTTATGCACTGGTGAAGAACAATCAATAAAACACAGAAAGTGGCATGTATCTTTACATCATGGTGCCCTTGGAAAGCAAGGAGACAGGAACTGATATAAATTTTAGCTAATGTTGGCTGCAAATACAACATTTGTATAAAATAATCAACATATACAATTAAGCAAAATACCATCTTTCTTGGATAGGGGAATCACCGTGTTCTTGCAAGCCTTTGGCTTTATAAAGCGACTCCCCAGCCAAAATTTCATTGTACTTATATGCCTCTGTATTTTAAGAAATTGATAAAGTGAACTCAATTGAAATTGAATTGAATTGTATATGTAACACACATTTATGCTCTAGAGAACACCATGTATGAAATCCCATTTCCTTCACACTTTTTTTTTGAGGGGGGGGGGGGGTTAAAACAGTTATATTTTATTATATAAAGGTTTAATGACCTCACCCTAAGTTCATTGACCCTGTGTTGATTTTCTTGAGCCAGGCTATCACAGTTTAGGAGTTGGGTCTCGTAATCTTGCTGTAGCTTGGTAAAACGAGCATTCAGGATGTCTGTGTCCTTCTGGGTGCGCTCATACAGGATCTGTAAAGCAAAAGGACGATAAAGTGTTATTCAATGACACTTTTCTGAGAGTACACAAGTTTGAGTGTACTTGCACTGACCTGATAAGTTTCCACAGGTTGTTACATTATTCATCATCTTTTAGAGTTACACAGTACATAGATTACTTCATCTATTGCTCAATCCTCTTGCTTACTCGTAACCTGACCTGTCTCTCGTTTATTCTACTGTAATGATTCTACTATTACCTCTCTATCTCTCATCAACAATCAACTTTTGTCTCCATTTCTTAACCCGATGTCTACTGGAACCAGGTGGGTCCTGTATTAAACCTATTGGAAATAGAAAATTCAGTAGTCGACTCTGTGTGTCACTGGGGTTCTACAGACTCGTATCAATCAGATACGATTATTTACATTTGGGACCAATCTTAAACCTCACCACCAAAAGACGTGGCTCATGTTCAAACCAAGGTCCAAATAGAGTTAGTTTGCAGGTGAAGACAGGGAGCTGACAGTGGTCATTACCGCTAGACTAACTCCTGCTCCCTAATTTCTTAATGAACTGTTTGAAGGGATTATTTTAATTAATATCACCTCTTTGTTGTAATAATCTGTATAACTACTCTTTCCTTCAGCTCTTGTGTGCCAGAAGGTCTAAATGTAGAACTCCCAGAAGCATTTCTGGAAAGCAATTCTAAGAAAAGGTTTAGGATAAGAGTATACCTTCTGTTCTTTGAGCTGAGTCTCCAGACGTGAGATATCGTCCTTGTAGCGGTGGGCCTGGGTCGACATGCCCTTGATCTCGTTGGTCTTCTGCTCTAGCTCCATCTTTGATTGCTTGAGCTCCCGGTCCAGCTTCTCCTTGCGACGCTGCTCCCGCTGGGCCTCATTGCTCCTGACCTGGATGTCTTGGTTCAGCTGCAAAGGGAATGCAAGGGAAGGAGATGGAAAGGTCAAGAAATTTGGAATATGTGTCCCAGGCCATCCTAATTAACAATGTTTATGAATTACAGAAATATCTGAAATTTGCATAGCAGGATATCACCAAGAGAGCAATATTAAAGCAATGAAAAAAAAAAAAGAAGAAAAGATGACAATCTCTGTTCAATATGAGATATCACTAGAAAATAAAGTGGTTAACTTCAATACTTGAATTTACCAGAAGAAAGATTATAGCCATAAAAATTACTAATTTGTTACATTCACAATTTTTTTTTTTTCTAAAGAGGACATTCATTTCAACTGAGTTTCTATCACATCCATAAAAATCTAATATCTACCCCCTTCTCTACCCTTCATTTTCGTAAGAAATTGATGGACATTACTTAGCTTTTGGAAAGGCCGTATGTCTGCTACAAAGAAACCTATGCAAGTGATGGAGAAGCAATGCTCGAACTATGTTTGACATCTGAAGATCATGCAGGCAACAGAGAAAGAGTAGTAATATAGTTCTAATGGTATTTTTTCTATCTTGGAATTGTCTTACATTCTCAACCTTGTAGGCCTTACGTGACTCTGCTCAACAAAGGATAAAAGTAGAATCCTACACATGGGTGTGTTCACACTCACTGACTCACCTCAGCAATCTTGCTCTCCGCTTCGTTCCTGTCCTCCTCTGCCTGGGCCTGTTTCTTGCTGGCCTCAGCCAGGGAGTCTCTGAGCTTGACGATCTCTCCAAGCTGTTCATCCCTCTCCTTGGTCAGGTCTTCTTTCACCTTCAGTAGCTCATTCACACTGTCAGCAGAAAAATTCAGGGAGAGTGGAGTTGTTATTTCTATAACATTTCATTATTCTTTTCACCACTTCTTCACTACCATTCTATACTTCTTGTCAACTCTCACTCCTCTATTTTTCCTTTGTACAGTCTAGTTTTTCTATTTTATTTTCTCTATCTCTCTCTCTCTCTCTCCATATGTGTACTTTTTCTTCTTCTTCTCACTTTATTCCCTTTGCTACTTATTACTCTTCTAATCTTTATCTGTAACACACTCTCTCTCTCTCTCTTTCTCCCTCTGCATAATACGTTTAAATTCTGTATATGTCTCTCATATTATCTACGTTACCACAGATGTATGCTCATGTGTTGTACAATGTGTTTTATAAAAATAAAAATCCCACGTAAAATTTCCATATTCATTTCTGAAACTGACAAAGAGAATGAATTGAATTGAACCATTGATAATAAACCTGGGGGTGTTTCACAAAGACTAAGATTGACTAAAATCGCAACTATGGCTGGCCATTCATGCCACTGTTTTCTTTCACCATGGATCTCTCTAAGGATTTGCAAATTATGGTCACAAATCTGCAGAATTGACATTTTTTTTTTATAGTTCATTGATGAAGAAAACGAAAAACGTTAATTCTTCAAATTTATGACAATGATTTGCGCATCTCTTGAGAGACCGAGGGTGAAAGCAAACAGTGGCATGAATGGCCTGCCATGGTTAAGAGTGATTTGAGTCAATCTCAGTCTCTGTGAAACACCCCCCCTGGATTTACCTAGCCCTTAATAGAAAATAATGTCTCAAAGTTCTTATAGATATCACTATTTCTCCAGTCATCAGATTTGTTCATGCTCATAATCTGTGCACCATCTTCACACACTGGGGAGCATTTCTATAATACATGTTCATCAAGAGAAATACAGTTAATTCTATCACATACTAGTAGGCTTTCATCACCTACTAGGCCTATATGTTGCTCCCTGACAAGAGGTGGAAAATGTAAATTTATATACTTCCAAAGGACAATATTGCTATGACTCTGCAGTGTGTTTTGTTAAAACAAAAGGAAATCCAACTCTCCACAGCACAATTTCACTGAATAAATTTATCTGGAAATAAGGTAATGCATCATGATAAAAAAAATGCCATTTCTTCTTCTTTCATTTAACACAGTTTTGAAGAAACCCACTGCAACTTCCTTCTCTTATACTTCACTTTCACCATTTTGTCCAATCCGTTTGATTTTACTCCTTGCAGTGTTATTGTACATTTCCACCTGCATTACCGTTTAGTGTAGGCCTAGTTTAGGGTACTGGTACTCTCATCATCATTATCACCTGTCAAGTAAGGGTAACCCAATCATGATCAATGACACTGAAAGATGATGGATAAGGATCTGTATTCAGAATACTTAGGATGAAATACTGGTCCAAAAATTCAACTAACTACAAAAGCTTGAAAGGATTTGATACCCCCCCCCCCCTTCCAAACACCGATACCTATGACTTAGTTTTGGAATGAAGCAGATGTGGGCTGGATCAACTGACTTACCTGTGTTCTTGGCCCATAGTGAGTCCTGCTCCTTGTTCCACTAGACGACTGAGGTTGGTGATCTCTAGCTTGAGAGACTGGATGGTCTCTCTAGCTCTCTGTTCCTTCTCTTGGGATGCATCCACCATCTTCCAGGCTTTCTCAATCTCCTGAAGGGTGCAGGACAACAACATATAAATGTTCAATGTGCATGACTGAACTGTTTGGCTTCATTCATACAGAACGTGACCAACAGCCTACAATTTTGTCAATTAGAAAAAAAAATCATCACATCACTGGGGAAAAAAGAAAAACAATATAAATAATGAAGAAAGCTAATTTTTCTTTCATAATCCTAAGATGTTACTTTCCATACATATTTATAAATTTTAAATACTGTAACTACAACCTAAATTTATCTATAGTACATGTATTTTACAGTGACAAGTAAGAAAATAGTAGAGAAAATTGAATCATACAGATGATATTTTTGGTTTGGTTACCCTTACTTGGCAGCAAATAATTCCGCGGTATGAAAATCTAATGTTACGTCTTTTATTTACTTGCATGAGCAAGTCTTGGGTCTCATCCTGCTAGGATTCTGCCCACTCACCTTCTTCAATTGTGCAATGGTTGTCTGGTCTTCTTGTGACAGCTTGAGGTTTGGTTACCCTTACTTGACAGCAAATAATTCCGCGGTATGAAAATCTAATGTTACGTCTTTTATTTACTTGCATGAGCAAGTCTTAGGTCTCATTCTGCTAGGATTCTGCCCACTCACCTTCTTCAATTGTGCAATGGTTGTCTGGTCTTCTTGTGACAGCTTGAGGGCAGTGGACACCTTGGCGGAGTTGGCAACAATCTCTGCATTTAGCTCCCTGCATTTCTGCATCAGCCGCTTCTCACTTTCATGGGATTTCTTCAGGGCTCGGTGGAGCTTCTCGTATTCAGACCTGAACTTCTCCAGGCTCTTATCTCCCATGAGCTCGTTGAGGACCTCCTGGAAATCCTTCTCCAGGGCCTCAAAAGCAGTGTCCTCAATGGCCGCTTTCTCCTTCCCTGCACTGTCATCTCGTTTCTTTTCCTAGGCAATAACAAACAAAAACGTGGAAAAGAATTATCAATCAAAATCCGACTAGGTTCTATCTTAATTCAGATCACATTTTATTTTAATTTCATGATGAATTTGCCCCAAAATTGTGCCATTTTTCCCCCCTGAATCACACGCTTTTAAGCTGACACTCTTCAGTGTGACTTCAGACACCCAGCCTTTGGCTTTGCCCATTCCAGCCTACGGGTGCGTTGCCCCTGGCCTGGGCAATTTCATCCGCAGCTTCCTGTGTGTGATGAATTCAAGATTCAAGATGCCCAATGTTGGGGAATGGCACAATTTTAAAGTCAGATCAGAACTTTAACTATATGACTTAGTTTGACTTGGAAGTTGCACTTAACGTTAAACTTTAACTGTTAAAGTTAGCTTAAAAGTTTAATAAGTTAGACTCTATCTAACTTATGGCAGAGTGACCTAACTTCGCGCAGGTCCAAACTTCGCGCACAGGACCATATCTCAAAAACTAGAAAAGATTGTGAAAAACCGGTGGCACCAACGGAAAGAGCACCCTAAAATTACCCTGGAAATTACTTTCCTTTTGAAATTAGAGAAGGAATTTTGAAATTATGAATTAAAAATCGGCAAATTTGGCAGCGTTTTGCGTTCGTTCTGACAAAAACTGGACTTGTCGACAAGGGTCTAGAATTCCTCTTTTCGAGAGACGATGTCATCAAAATTGTAAGTAAAATGTGATATCAATTTATTCAGTGGCATTTTGCCTTCCTGGTAATGCAATTATCTTACCTTTTATGGATCTCTATTTTGTATTAATCACTTGAAAACTGGTGTGCGCGAAGTTAGGTCTCGTTATTTTTGTAACACTTTTCCAGGTCCAGAGCGGTGCGATACGACATCGAACTTTGCGATCGCGATATCTCGGGAATTCTTCGTAAATAACATGTTCTTCTTGCGCCCATTTGAAATCTAAATCTTTGCTTTGCCTTTGGTGTCATTTAAATCAGAATAATTTTTGGTAAAAATTGAGAAATTATGGATCGAAAATTGCCTTCATTACAAAATTAAAATGTGCGCGAACTATGGTCCCCCCATCATACTGCTTAGCTTAGTCTCACTCGACCATGTCGACAGGCTTAAAATAATAGATCTATAATATCGACTCCATTTTCCTGACTCCTTACCTCTGTCATTTTGTTAGACTGTCTGGCTTAAGTTTCACGGTGTTACCATCAATCTTTTAATTTTGCAAAGTCGCTTGTTTTGATTCTGATCAGGTTATTCCATGCACGCACACACTGACGTTATAGCTGGCTTCTTCTACTAGATACTCGCGATATTACAGCAGCATTCATTCATCACACGTATGTACGTACGTTGCTGTGCTAAATGTTGATTCGTTTCTAAGCCGCATTACTCATTTGCATTGGTATATACATCCACCCTAAGAAAGAATAATTCTCACAACACCGAAACACTGGGGTTATTTTCAATCAACTGAACATCGTATCTACTAATTGAAATATAGAATTAATCTACAAAACATCTCACCATCTTCAATACAAATTTCATGTCGAGAAATCTTGTTTTGTTCAGGAATTAAGATGTTGAATTCGGACCCTATTTTATGGACACAGTTTTTCGTTCTGTTGCCAATTTTCTACAAGCGTGGATCATAGAGATCAACCTAAAAATGTGTCTCACAAAATCATTATGAGTTTATTTTCTTCTGTGATCGATCGTATATTTGTTCACTCATT
>CM057159.1:20968706-21273884 GCA_029962745.1 Echinometra lucunter
TTGTAATTTGTAACTGTTTTTTCAAGTGCTACACTACAGTCCATATATAATGTCGATACAAAGCATCAGTAGTTAGGTATAGGATCTAGGATGTTAGGATATAGAACTAGTATAGGACGATCTATAGGCTAGAACATTAACAAAGAGAAAACGTCATAATGTTGTATACATTCTAAAATATTTTATAAACCAGCATTAACGTCTTTATGACGTGATTTTTACCAGTCTGCGAGCTTCCTTTAGGTTGTTAAGACATCATAAAGACTTTTTTTCTGACCATTATGATGTAAAATTGACTTAAAAATATGACGTCTTATTTTACGTCGTGTGCTGGTGCAAAGTATCGTCTTAAAGACGTATATACAATACGTAAATAAGACGTATGACACGACTTTAAAAAGACGTAAATATGATGTTATTTTTACCAGCCTCTGCTATCAGGGATATTGGCCATTTTTGTTGATTTACTCTCGCCCCCCCCCCCCCCCTTCATTCGTACCGTTGGCTTTGTGCTGAAAAGGTTAATCTAAATGTTGGCATTACATAATATCAACCCTACCCCCTCCAAAAAAAAACCAAAACAAATAAATAAATAGATAAATAAATAAAATTCAAAAAAACAAAACAAGTAAACCCCCCCCCCCCCGAAATCCATTTCATTTCATTTGCTAAACCGGCAACGTGACGATTGTCATGCAATTTAGCTTGGTTCAGCTGAGGGACTAATAACTTGAAGTATTATGCTTATATCAATCCGCATATGAAAGTTCAATACACTAATTTGAGAAAGTAGATCTGTCTCACATGTTGCAAAATGGCAGCCACCATGGCCTTACGAATACACAGCAGAAATCTACCGATGTCTTTGATTAACATCATCTGCCGACGGCATTTAAGCTCTACTAGGTAAATATGAAATCCCTTTGTATGTTAAACCTTTTCTGATGTTTTGAATGTGATTGAATGCCAAGAAGGTATGGAATGACTGTATTTTGTTACATGTGTAAGTGCACGCGAAGAGCAGGCCGTAACACCCGCAACCCCGATGATTGTTGCATAAGCAAGCCGCGGCTCTGCGTGGCGGCCGTGCTGCTCCTAATCTTCTCGCGCTCGCCATGCACGTCGTTCGGCGTGGAAGCCATCCAGAGCCAAAGGCAAAGCCAAAGATAGCTATAATCAGTCAAAAATCAAAGTTCAAATAAAAAATATGATTCTCTTTCCAAATGATAGAAAAGATGTGGGCAAACCCGGAGAATACATGTAGGGGACCGGAACGCGCTCGCATGCCATTCGTACTGTGCAAAGTTCGGCAGAGACAGCCGAAAGTCAGGGTATGTGACTAGTCCATAATCAAGTTCAAAATGACTTTAAGATATGTTTTAATCAGGTTATTATGTTCTAATATATTACATTGTCCTCTTGGCTTTCAAATGTGTGATTATGTGGTGAAAAATATTTTTGATTTTTGCCAGAAATGTTCTCAACTTACAAATGTTTCATCCATGAATCTTGTGCAGATCGTTTCCCTCGCCGCCAACTCCGCCGCTGCCACCGTACCGGCCGGCTGCATTTGTTTGTACACAAATGAATATGTGCGCGCGTTCCATTCCCCTATTCTCCGGGTTTGCCAAGATGTGCATTAAGACATATTTGGCTTTGGAACAGAAAAAAACTGCCAGTAAATCTAAATGTGTTAAAATTGAGGATAAATTCAGCTGTTCTGCCATAGACGAAAAAAATCACTTCCTGGTTATAATTAATTCAATGCGGCTCCGTATGCGTCCTGGTTGGCCATTGTTGTGCTTCGAATTAAGTAAAATTGCCTAGTCTCACTGCAATGCACAATTGTATTCCAGTGCATTGAGAAACACATCACACAAGTATTGCCGTGGGGTTGCAGTCACTTACTTTTCTGTAAACGCAGATCACCAAATGAGTACACCAAAACGCTCTCCAAATATGAGAATTCAAATGAACTAACACTGGCTTTTAAGTCTGTCCTGGACCTTGGCCAAAATATTAAAAAAAACTGGGAGGAATCAACTTACGGTTGCTCCCGACGTCGACATGTGGACACTATGTCATATACAGTAAACATAAACACCCTATATCGCTAGCGCTAGCTAGCTGTGTGTGAAAACCCCAAACCTGTGTGTGAAAATGTGTGTTCTAGCCCCTTTCTAGCACTTCCCACATGAGATGAAATCAGCTGCAAACCATCCATCCCAAGCCCATTCTATCTGAGTCGGAATTTGGTCATTCATAACGCGATTCATATTTAGCAGCCGACCTTCTTAGATTTGGAGAAGATGAAGGAGAAGGAAGGGGCCGAGGGAGAGAGAGATCGAGAGAGAGAGAGAGATGATATGTGTGTGTGTGGGCGTGTGTGCGTATGTCTTGTAAACACAAATTCTGGTATGTTATGATATGATATACGATGTATGATATGATCATATGATATATGATAAAAACAAAAAAATGTTGATGTTGACCTGACCATTCAATTATTTCAATTTGTGAATTTCTCATTGTGTTTTCATATCTTCTTCATCTAAGAACTCGTACTCATTGCCTGCCTCAATTTCACCTTGTCCACATGCATTTGATTTGTGTCCATGACATACAACTCTGCACCCCTCCACTCTATATGAACCTTACTTTTTCTCCTTTCTCTTCTCTCAATCCCTCCCCCCTCCCCCCTCTCTCTCTCTCTCTCTCTCTCTCTCTCTACCTCTCGATACACTCTATCATGTACACAGTACTCTCTTTCTCTTCGGGATTCATGCCGATGTTACCGACCTCCCATAGTGTATAATTTATGTTTGGAAACAACGAAATAAGCCAGACATGTTTTGGCACCGAGGAGTCTGTTGTTTTGAAACTCTTGACCCAGAATGATTTACGACCACATCGGTCTGCTTTGAAGTTGTCATTTTCACACACTAGTCTTTCTTGCTAATGTTCTGCAACTACTGGCTGGAATATCAGACCAATCAGAGAAGGAATTTAATATGGAAGGCATCTCATTGGTTAATCCCCCAACAGTCACGCCTTTAGAAATCCAACAATTTCTCTGGACCAATTGGGAGTCTTGTGATTCTGAGTTGTGAACAACTCTGCCCCTCCCGCCCATACTTTTCTCCGCATGTACATTTAGCAGGTGTGTACTGTGCATTGTCAACGTTTCAGTTGGGAAGGTGGGGTGAAATTTGACACGCACATGATTAGCTACGTTTATGTTGACAAAAATAGTTTTTGAAAATTGAAATAAAAACGATCATCACATTTTCAGAACACTTTTTATTTTAAATCTTTGACAGGGCAAGAACTCATCGCCCTGCCCCCTCCACATGTAAACATTTAACATGTATCAGTCAAGATAAACTTCCTTCAGTGATCCATGAATGTGGGCACAGGCAGGGATTGACTCTGCAAAATCAGAGCCCACACACCCAGACGATGGCAAGGTAGCCTTGGGACTTGAAATAAGACTAGCAGAACGCAATCGATGAATGATGGAAACATTCTTGAAAACACGTGTTTTGCATGACATTTGGCAACATGATCATGAATGAACATGCTATCACACAGCATTGAAGCACCCGCGGATTCGCACAATAGGGACCTTTTGTTCACTTTTTAAAATTAGCATAGAACACAAAGGAGCATCGCAGAGAAACCAAATCTTGTCCAATTCTTGATTTGCAAGCTTCATTTTGAGTCTTGAATTTCATATGTATGCATTGTTGAGCATTGAAAAGATGATTGTGTAGAACATTGAAAACACTTCAAGTGCAGGTTAGTTGATGATTCATTAGAGTTACTGATGGTTTCGGGTGTGAAATATTAGTTTGGTGAAAAAGAAAGTGAAAAAATGTGAGCTGAAATTTCAATTGTCCATGTTTGAAAAGGAATAAAACAAAAGTTAGCATATATTTTCATTATATTTCATGCATCACACTCTGACAAATTTATTTCTCTGTCGATACAATTGTAAAAGACTTATGCACTGTTCGCGTGTAGTTCAGGAATACCATGTAATTTGACCCTTCATTTTGCCGACCTTAACACGTAACCTGATGCGCTGTGTACAAGAATGAGCTGAATAATAAACTGCGTCCGCGCTCGTCTTTGGTTATACCTACCAAAGAATATATATTTACGAAGAACCCTCAGTACCAAAATAAAGCACGCGTACGTTGTAGTCTAGACCGAAGTGTTCTGTCTCTAACTTAAGTGACTAGTTAGGGATGCCGAAAGGCCAATGAGCTATGAGAGTGGCATCCCGGTCTACGGCTACGCTTAGCCCCTCAACGCAATCTCGCATCATTCAAATGAGTATCAACGAAAAAAATTAGTAATTAAAAATGATAAATACCAGAATTGAAGATTAAAAATACCATGGACACTCGCTCAAAACACAATTTGTCCTTTTCCTGATGTTTCCAGTTCAGATGTAATACTCGACGACATGCTGTCGACCTACGAGTCTGATAAGCGTCAGTTTTCTTCTTAAAATTCACCATTTTCAGTTCATTCATCAGATATGAAGCAGAAAGGGGAAAATTGAGAGCCTCGGAAACATTTCTGATAAGTAAAATCAAAACTTTTCTTCTCTTTTATAGAAGATCTAAGTCAATGTATTTCGCGCCGGCAATTTGTTTCGCTATTCAGAATGCCGTTTTGACCTACGGGTGGGTCAACGCTTAGCCCCTCAACGCGATCTCGCATCATTCAAGCTACATGTAGTATCAATGAAAAGAATCAATAATCAAAAATAATACATACCAGAATTGAAGATTAAAAATATGATGGACGCTCGCTCAAAACACGTTTCGTTGCTCCCCACCGCTCCCTCTGAAATGAAATCCTGGCTATTCCAGTGATTGTTTTTAGTCTTGTTATTAATATGATTATCATTAATGTTAGTTATTTATCTTTCTTTTTAATTTTCAGGACACTGTTCATAGAAACCAAAGAAGCCAACAAGGAAAATGGAAGCAAACCTGAGGAAGAGAAGAAACTGACAGAACTTGAACAGAAGTTGACGGAGGAGAAGGAGAAGCTGATAGCCCAAGTAGCAGATTATACAGTAAGGAAATCTGCACCTCTCTTTAATTTTTTAACTAGACTTTCTTTGACAATGAGTGGAGAAAATATAGCGAGTTATAGTGATGGTGGAAAGCCAGTATGCATCGCCATGGAAAGATGATCTGTAGTTAAAAGTTAAAGGTCATGAAGGTCAATTTCTGAAATTTCAAGGTTTAGCCTTAACTCATTCATGACATGAACTATTTGAATTTTAGTTGATCAGATTTACTTATTCAAATTGGAAACATCGGTATATTGTTTTATTGCTACATTTTCTGATAAAAAGTTGCATATCTGAAATGAATAAATTGACAAAAGCATGTTTAGGACTTTCAAAGTTGCCAATTTGAATGGGAAAGCTGTGGTTTTAAACTATATTCCCTGTTACCAATTCTAATGATTTTGGTACATATTTTCCTTTGAAAAAATTTCAGCATCAAGCAACCAGCAAATGTAAGCGAAATGGACACAATATGTGTAGAATTTTTTGCTCTTTCTGCCTATGTATTTTGTATTGTTTTAGGCTCTGCCCTCAGTAGTTATTGGGCCAAACCACATAATGTGGAATTCATCATGAATGGGTTTGAATTATTCTTTTTTATGCCTCCGCCCACGTACATGTAGGTGGGTGCCGGAGGCATTATGTTTTCGGGTCGTCCGTCCGTCCCGTTTTCGTTCTCGCGATAAATAAAGAACCGTTTGACGGATCAGTTTCAAACTTGGCTCGTGTATGCATGGGAGGGACAATGATTTGATTCGATTTTGGGGTCTCAAGGTCAAAGGTCAAAGGTCATAGAGGTCATTATGTACATAGAAATGGTTCGTTCTCGCAATAACTTGATAACCACTTGATGGATCAACTTCAAACTTGGCTCATGTATGCATATGGGAGGAACAATGATGTGATTAGATTTTGGGTCTGAAGGTCAAATGTCAAAGGTCATAGAGGTCATTTTGTACATAGAAATGGTTCGTTCTCGCAATAACTCGATAACCATTTGATGGATCAACTTCAAACTTGGCTCATGTATGCATATGGGAAGGACAACGATCTGGATCTGACTAGATTTGGGGGCTTCACGGTCAGAGGTCAAAGATCATAGAGGTCATTATATACATGAAACTTGCTTGTTCTTGCGATAAATCAACCACTCTGTGACGGTTCAACTTCAAACTTGGCTCATGTATGCATATGGAAAGGGCAATGCTTTCATCAGATTTGGGGGTCACAAGGTCAAAGGTCAAGGTCAAAGATGTCATTGTATAAATGAAAATAAATCAACATGAAGTGCCATATATTTCTGATTTGGTGATGGAGGAGGCATAAAGTTCGACCACATGTGGTCGAAGATTCATCTAGTCTTGTCTTGTTTCCACAATATTTCACCAAGAATTTAAGTTCTTTACTGAGTTTTGTTGGAAGCATATTAGATACACAGTCAAAGTTATCTTTTGATGCTTCTGTCCACCGAAGATGGGGCAGGAGTTGCATGTCCATCTGTCGTCCTGTTCCACTTTTTCATAAACGCAATATCTCAAAAAAATGTCTGAGGTACATGTATGAACTTCAAACTTGGAACTATTATATGCACCTCCGTAGTGACACGAATTAATTTGATTTCAGTTTAAAGGCAAAGTCCACCCCAGAAGTTTCACTGTTTCATATGCGAGCAGCTCTCCATTCACTTTGTACATGAAATTTCACATTTTCTCAATTTTCTTGGAAGTTACACATTTTCTAATCCCCATTGTCAATGTACATGTATGTTCAGAAGAATTGCTTTTTACATAACATACTTTGCAGAGCCGAGAGTAATTTACTAGAAAATGTAAATGAGTGTAATTTTCTTATTCTTTGACTGATTTTGCTATTTTCTTTTTTCAAATGCTGTTCAAATTTATCTCCTTTTATTGAAAAAGTGAAACTTCTGGGGTGGACTTTCCCTTTAAGTACTAGTAGGTCAAAGGTCATAGGTCTCAGAGGTCAGTAAACATGAATTTAACATGTTTTTTTTTATTATTTTTTATTTTAGTTTCGTAAATTTGTTATTAGCAAATCTCAGACTTCATACTTTTGTACTGCATGCATCACCATAGTGATACAAAATGATTAGATTGCAGGTTTAGTAGGTCTACGAACAAAGGCCTTATCTATAGATCAACATGCATGAAATTAAAGATTTGTTTTCATCACCATATCTCACCTAATCCCATTTTGTATGCATGATTATGAGAAGACAAAGTGATCAGACTTTTTGGTTGTTAGGTCACAGGTCAAAGAGGTCAAGTTACATGTAATTGTAATATTTGATCAGCTTCATCACAGCTATCCTGATAAGACTCTCAAGTATTCAAGCAGTATCCTCCTACGTTGTACCTATTCATTCATTTTGATGGCAGGTGGCAAGTATAGATTGATATGTTGCCAAAAGATGTTAGAACTGTTGCAGGGATTCATACCCTGTGTTCCATAGAGGGGTAACTTTCCTTCTAGACCATGACCCCTCTACCAGTTAGGAGTATCCCTTGGCTATTGCACATGCACTTTCGTGTTTCTGTGTTGCTCCATGACTCTCTCTTTCTTCCCCTCACGTAGGATAAATACAAACGAGCTCTTGCCGAGACAGAGAACGTCCGTATGAGATTTACCAAGCAGCTGAACGATTCCAAGATCTATTCCATCTCAGGGTTCTGTAAGGACCTCTTAGAGGTTGCGGACATCCTTGGCAAGGCCACCACCAGTGTTCCTAAGGATGCTGTCGCTGGAGCTGATGCAAATGGTCACCTCAAGAACCTGTATGAGGGCCTCGTTATGACAGAGACACAACTACAGAAGGTATTTTTAGAATTAGCATTAACAGCGATGGTAGCAAAACCGGAATGGATTATTTTGTATGTTTATCAGAGGGTACTGTAGAAGATATCTTTAGATGCTTTTGTCTGTGATTTTGACAAGTTTTAGTGTAAATAGATGAAAGATATACCAGTCACAGTCGTTGCAGGACCTTACTGTCATTTCATCTCCCTTTCAGAGCATATCGATGCTATTGGAATTTAAGTGCTTGGTTTAAATGTATAATTTTGTTTGTTTCCTGTCATCTATACCATTATTATGGTTGCTAGTATCTTGCTGTTTATGAAATAAATCTGTCAAGTTTGTTTATTTGTTTGTTTGTTTGTTTGTTTGTTTGTTTTTTGGGGGGATGACTTACCAAAAGCATGTATGAAGTTAAGAGACAACAAAATACTTCAAGCAAGTTAGGTTTTGAAGACTCCCCCCCCCCCCCCCCCAAAAAAAAAAAAAGGGAAATCAAAAGAAATCAAAGAAAGTGGTTTGATTGGTTGAATAAAATGGGAAAAGAATATTAACAAAGATATATAAATATTTGTATGTCAAGTACACTCATGCGTAATTTTCATCTAAGTTTTAGTCTTTGTCTATTTGATCGGTATTAAGAACTAGCAAAGAAAGCTCACAATTTTCTCTTTTGGTAGAAGATTACAAATTTATTGAATGTGTAAACCACAAAGTGTTTATTTTTTTTCTCTTTTCCCCTCCCCCACTCCCAGGTATTTTCTAAGAACAAGCTAGAACAAATTAATCCTGTCAATAACGAGAAGTTTGACCCCAACATTCATGAGGCTCTCTTCGAGCTCCCTGTTCCAGACAAGGAGCCGGGCACAGTAGCCGTCGTTGAAAAAGTAGGATACAGGTTACATGAAAGGACTCTTAGACCAGCCCTAGTAGGGGTTACCAAAGCTCCATAGGACATGGCCTTTGAACTTTGACCATGATGATGCTGAGAGAATAAAAGAAAGGAACAATGTAATGCAATCGACAGAGCCCCACCTCTAGTTTGGAGAGGATAACAACATGGTACAGCTATTATTGAGACCATCATGCGGTAAATGAAAGGAGGGTAACAAGGTTTGGACTTACTAGCCTGGACTAAGCTTGGTGCAGAAGTTTGTACGTCTTTCATCATGCAGGACCAGGAACCTTTAGGAGTGGTGTTGATGCTGGCCTATACCTCTGTTGAGATCATGATTATAATAGATTCAATAGATTTTTGTTAAAAAAACCCACTGATTGTCGTAATTCATAATGTCGTGGAGCTTGTTAAATCACAAACAGTCAAGCATGTGTATAAAGACCATCCACAGAAAAAAAAGGGGGGGGCAGTCTCTATGAGCAGGTGGTTTTTAGGTACAGGTTCCTTTACTACATGTGTGTTTAAATAAGAAGAACTGTAACAAAAATTGTGGTCTTTGCAGACAGCTGGTCTTTCTATACAGGTTTGACTAACAAACTCATTAAAACAAGATGGTTGAGCTGACCCTACTTTTGTGTATTTCTATTGTCTAGCCCTGGTGTAACAAGGTCATGATATGATATGGTAATTTTGTCAGTCCAAATGAATCGCAAGGTTCCACTGCAATGTCATATTTTTTGTTGAAATGGTAACCAAAGCCTGATTGCCCAATTAAAGAATATTGTTGACTTGTGTCATTGATCAAACATTGATAAAACATTGGTGAACCAACATATGCTCTGGTCAGTCTGGTGACAATTTCTGTTAAGGTTAGGGTTGGGTAGAGATATATATTTAGGTAAGGGTTTGGTTTGGTATATGGTCCAGGGTTTAAATTTGAGTATTCGATTAGGGTACAGAATGGACATGGAATGACCATCACCAGAGCATATGTCATGCAAGTCCCATGATTCTTGTGAAACGAAACACTGATCGTCTCAATTTAGAATACTGTCGTCTGTCTTTAAAAGGAAATTGATTTTCAACTGTAGTAATAAAAACGAGTCTGATGATTTATAGTAAACACCCACTGTTTAATACAGTCAGCAGTTGTTATAAATAGGAATTTCTAATATAGAAAATTTGATTGTAAATTAATCTTTTTACGCCTTACTTATCATGGAAATTTAGTATAGGTAGATGACAAGGTTATATTGAATATCCCTTTGTTGCATAAATTTCCACAATTTTTTCCCATTATTAATCCTATTGATAATAAGCTTATATATTGATGTCTGGAATATAAATTAGTTATAATGCAAAGAGTGCACATCTGATGTCATATAGTTTATATGTCCTGCCAGTTTATTTTGTACTTAATCTGCCGCATTAAATAAATCAACTTATGTGCATGGTCACATTGGTCAGTCATTTGAAATAAAGATGTTATAACATAGCCCAACTTTCTCCATGTTAAACTGGTTAATTCTTTATATTGGTTACTTACTATTACTCAATTTTGATTCAGAAAAGGATATAAATTGAATTTGATAGACTCATGTTGTAGGTAAAATTTCATTTTGAGAACAACCATCCTATACATGTACATGTACTTCTTGTTTTCACATTTTGCGTTTCTGAGTTTGTGGGGCGCTTTCATTTCCTGCTTACTTGTTCACATGAAACAAATGGACGTACATGGATTTGATCTTTCTTTTCCACATTCTGTTTATAAAGCTATTTCTAATTACGAAAACAGTGATCTAACCTCATGTTTTGAAAATAAAAAGGTTTTTTTTTTTCCCCCATTAATTTTTTATTACCAATCATAAGCTTATTTCCTGCCCACTTCATCCATGGAAAATATCCATGGTAACCACAAGTCCTGGGTCAGAAGTTGCTTGCATGTACTACCATTTTCTGACAGACGGTGCCCTCTTTATTCATGGCCCATCTAACTTCAGCTTTGAATTTGAAAAAAATGAAACCTTACGAAAAATTCCTTAAGATATAAAGTGAACAAGAAATGGGATTAGATGCTAGTACATGTAATTTTTATGTATACTAGTATCTAATGATTAAAAGGTTGAAAATAATGAATGGTGGAACAAACATTCAATGAAACTGAGCACATATCGTCTGTTTATTCATGTCTAAGTTTTTGTATGCTATACATGTTAAGCTTTGTGGCATTTTCAACGAATTGTTAATGTTGTGTCAGAGTGGTCCTAGAACATAAGCTCTGGCAATAATTGGTCTTCGGTTCCATTTCTGATGCTAATAAAAGTCGCAACCCCAACACTGGACCTTATAACTACCCACAATAAAATTCAATGGGCCATTTCCAAAATGTATTCAAATTTATACATCCCGAGTGAACACATGCATGGTTTTTCAAATAGAATGCACATTGCATATGTAAGCATTTCTAGGTATGGTAAAGATTTTGCTTTGCCTGACCTAGCAACACCTGAGGTAGGCTGTCTGCATTCTAAATATTGAAATACCAATCACTTGTAATGGTTGAATTATCATAGGGGTGTTGCAGTAAACTCAAGATACGATTAATTGAAAATCGGTTGCAAATTTTGCGCGTACTCCTAAATCCGTCGTGCTTCATTTGCAATTGATTGCAAGACTTTCCTGTGATAGTTGTACTTTATAACATCAATGGCAACTCTTTCCTGCAACAAGATCAATCGTAACTTGCAATCATTAGCAAATTTGCAATTAATTATCTCAAGACTTAACTAATAATTTGAGAGATTTGCAATTGATTGCAACTTTCTTGCGCCACCCCATGTTTGTTGCATGGGATTTGACATAGAGCAATGCAAGAAAGGCCCACTGCAACCCTTATCTTAAAGCCGACCGCACACTGTATGATTCGTCTTTGGAAAAATCGTTATCTCACTTGATATGAATGTTCAAACATGGGAAGTCTTAATGATCAAAATTTTAGGCAGTCATGTTAATACTTAATCTAAATTCCCAGATATGGCGAGCCTCCTCAGTGAAGACAAAGCGAAATCAATCATGAATTGTAGTGATGTTATAGAAGCCTTTGCGACTATCCATAATTTTAAGCCAATTTTGCCTTAATACGCAGAGTAAAAGGCTTGCAGTACACCAAAATTTCAATTTCAGTATTCCTGTCATTATGCCCAATTTCAAGAAGGATTACCAGTATTGCAGTTTTTAAAGACTCTGTATTTAATACAAATTTTTGTATAATGTGCAGTGGCCTCATCCCTTTTGCATATGGGATCTGGGTGATCCCTGCTAATGAAGTCAATTGGAGTAAAGAATTCACTGGTCAATGGGTTAACTGTACGGATACTATTGCCACAGCATGCCTTTCGATCACCATCAGAGTATGTTATTCAGTGATCTGAAAAATAACAAGGAAATAATATATTATTCATGTATTTCTATCGTCTTTGTTTTTTATTTCATGTAAATACATATACCGGTTCATGTATTTTGTACCTGTGTCCTTTAAGCTTAGGCCTGTCAGCACAATCTAAATTACCCTTTTATTATTTTCTTTTTCTAGCCTTCCTTACGTTATTCTTTGTACCTGTCATTTCCTTCCTTCCATGCTTTACAATTTCATTTTCATCCTTCTACTGCTTCATCATTCTATTTTCGCCTCTTCAAATTCTTTTTTTTTTCCTCATCCATTTATTTCTTTTTTATGTGGTGGTTTGTTAGCATTCTTCATCCTTTTTGTTGTATTTTTCCTTTGGTTATTTGTATCCTGATATCATCTTCTATTCTTCAGTATGTAATGCCTTGTTAGCATTATCCCATCTTTCTCATTCTGTTTCTTCTTTTGTTAGTCTTTTTTTCATCTATCCTATCATCTTTTCTTTCTCTTTCCCAATATTACTCTATACCTTCATCATCTTCTAATTTCCCTGTTTCCTTCCTTCAGTTATCTTCTCTTTCTGTTCCATTTTCATCCCATCTTTTTTATCCCTTTTCTCTTCATTTTCATTGTTCTCTTTCCTTGATTCTTTTTAATCCCATTCTCTTTCTATCCTTCCTGTTTGTTTTCATTCTATCCTCTCTTTCCTTGTTTTTATCTTATCTTTCCTTCCTTACGTCATTCTTTGCTTTCACTCTATCTTCTATCTTTCCTTGTTTCTCTTTATTTTGATATCTTTTCTTTCCATTCTTCCATTTTCCTTCTGTCTTCCCTCACATTGATCACTTTTATCCTATCATCTCTTCATTTTGTTCTTCCTTGTATTTTTGTTTTCTACTTTTATGGTCTTTTCTTTCTATCTTCCTTTTGTTCTTTGGCTTTATCCTTCTCCATGCTTTATCATACATGTATAATGTATACAGGGTGTATGTTTTTCTTTGATTTTCAAGTTATCTTCCATTTCTACTTATTCCAAAATGTAGTGAATGCTTTTCCTCTTGAACTCATTCTCCCGTGCAACCTCACACACACTTCCAGTTATAAACCTTCTGTTTACATTGCCTCTTACACCCAATACCGACACACCAATTGTACGATGTACTTTTTAGTCATGGGAAGATCAAGAACACAAACATAGAAATGAAACATCAAACTTGTAGTCGATTACAATCCTTTATTAATCTTACTTGTTCTGATGATAAACTAAGATGGCTATAATCCAGAATTGGTGATATCTCACATATAATAGATAAAATAATGATCTCAAATTAATTCAAACAACATTAACTGGCCAATCAGAGGGATACAGATATTTGAATGCTTAGTTTCTCCTGTGAATAATTTTTATCCAAATACATATTTCATCTCGTGATTCTCACTTTCCTTGAGAAAATTTAATTTTTAATGACAGAATTAAGTATAAACATTTTTTCCAAAAAATAAATTATTATCAAACATGGTCAACTTGCGGGAAAAATAGCATCTTATTCTTACTCACTTTTCAACACAATTCTTTCACAACAAAATGCATCTATGTTAACTCAAATTCAAATATATATGATAGGAACATCCATAATTCCTACAGAAGAAACAGATGTACTACAGATTAGCATACATGGGCAATTTGGTAGTAGGACTCTAATAGACATTTGACCAAGATAACGATGCTTTCATGTAGTTTCAATTACAAACATGAATGTAATCATAATTGAACTTCAGTGATACATGTTTCATATTAGAGGTTAAATTCAAAATGAAAATAACAATTTTCCACTTGTCTGTTTTCCCTGGATTGCCATTGCTATGGCATAAACATAAAATATTTTCTTTTCAGCATTTTTAAAGTATCCTCTCAATGTAGTAGACCTTACAATTCATCTTAAAACTATATGCTTTAAAAAAAAAAAAAAACATTAATTCACCTTTTTTTCCAAATCCAATACGTGTATTAGAGGAATGATGTATACTTTCAAAAACTTCGACAGAAAAATGGTAAAGAAATTAAAATTATTTATGGTGATGACAGCATTATAAAGCATGCAAGATAAAGGACAACAATAAAGGGGAAAAAAGATTCAACTAAATGGGCCTACCGAACTTAACAACAAGTTGGCACTTAGACATGGTAACTACCTATCTAACGCTTAACAGTGGTCCATCCCTCCTCTTCTGGATCTTTCTTGAGCTCTTCTCTTGGTTGGTTACCACCTCTATCCCCACCCTTATCGCCACCCCGTCCCCGCCAAGGTCCTTCATCTTGACCCCTCGATCGACCCTCGGGAGGTCCTCTCTCACCCCTCATTGGACGAGACGCCTCCCTTGGACCTCCTCTGGGTTCACCTCTGGGACCACGGTCATCACGCCAACCCCTGTCACCACCCCGGTCACCATAACGGTCACCGCCACGGTCGCCATACCGACCACCACCACGCTCACTGCCATAACGATCTCCACCTCGATCATACCCACCACGATCTCCGCCTCGATCATACCCACCACGATCACTGCCTCGATCATACCCACCACGATCACTGCCTCGATCATACCCACCACGGTCACCTCGATCATACCCACCACGATCACCACCACGGCCACTTCTCCATCCTCCTCCATCTTCATCCCTTCGAGGCCTCTCAAGACGCCTACCACCTTGGTAGTCATCACCACCTCTTGGTTGTCCACCACCTCCTCGCCAGCTACCGCGGTCATCTCCATCTCGTCCACCGTCTCTTGCCCAGCGCTCATCCCGACGACCCCCATCTCTTGGGCCAAGATCTCTCGGTGGTGGACCATCATCTCGCCTTCCGTAACCGCCTCGTGGGCCATCGTCCCGCCCATACCCACGTCCCTCTTCGCGGCGATTGAAGTCACGCCCTGGTCGACCTCCAAGATCTCTTTGTGGGCCATCTGATTTTCTCCAACTACTACCTCTATCATCTCTAGGACCACGATCATCGCTCCTCCCATGGTCATCTGGATAGGGACGCTCACTTCCACCTCTGTCACGGTCACGGACACCATCAGGTTCATCGAGACGGATGTCACGGCTGGCAGGTCTTCGTATTTCTCCCTCTTCCCTGGAAGCTTGGGCACGTGCTGCTTCCTCCGCAGCCTCCCTGGCACGCCTTTCCTCTCTCTCTTTAGTGGCTGGGTGGAACTCTCCTCCTTCCTCAAAGCGGATGTCACGGCTGGCAAAGCGGCTCCGGTCAACTTTCCTCTCCTCCCTCTCTGGAGCTGGTGGGGCTGCTTCTGGTTGCTGCATCCTCTGTTCAGCATCTGCCTGCTCTTGAGGTGGAGCTTCCCTCTCTTCCTCTTCATGTGGTTCACGATTAGCGCTCTCCCTACGGCGCATCTCTTCACGTTGCCTCTCGCGGTCCCGCCATCCCCCTTCTTTGGAGACAGGGCGCCATATCTCTTTTGGCCTGAGCAAAGAGAAAAGGTAAAAAGAACTGCTCAGAACAATCTGCAACCAGTACATGTTTTCACAATGACTGGATGTGTTCATGTTAATTAATACTCAATCTCAGTCAACAAGCTGTTATCAAACCTGGGGGGTGTTTCATAATACTGTTCGTAAAGTTAATAATGACTTGACGAGCGACAAACCAAATAGGATTCTCAATCATTATAAATCGCAACTGCTAAAGATGAAATATGCAGATGTAGATTAGCTTTACTACTGCTTCCAAACATTTTTATTGCGAAGTATATTTTTTGCCACAATTTAAATGAGATTATGGGAAATGCAGTCAGACTTTGTCCAAAGGTTCGAAAACATTTTTTTTCCCCATCCTATTTGGCACTTCATATTTAAGTCGTTTGTAAAGTCATGTGTAACTTCACAAACAGCTTTGCGAAACAACCTCACTGTTCTCATAAAGCCTAAAGTCTTTAGTAAAACTGAATTTCATTTTTAAAGGAATATTATATTTACATCAACACAACTGGACCAAAGGCAGAAAAGAAAACTGTAGAGCTGAGAGTCAAAAAATCTTTGAGTGTATCAGAGAGGGCAAGTGATTTCCTCATGAAGTACTCAGAAGGATCCACTAGTTTGGTTAACATCATGTACACTCAAAGATTTGGTGACTTCATAACTGCTTGCAGTATTTCGTCTGTTCCCAAATCCACATATCTATTGGTTGATCCTAAATTCCCCAATTCTAAATATCTTTCTTTGCGACATTCCATGAGACATTCATGTTCAATATTATATTTTTCAAATTGATTAATACATACCATAAATACTGCCACAGAGTTCAGTTACAATGGCTACATCTTTCAAAGAAAAAATTCATAAATCATTCTCAATATACAAGCAGTTAGTAAAACACATGTTTGTTTCATACAGTAAGTAGAGAACCAAATCACTTTAGTTTTATTAAACAATTAGTCCTGTCATTAAATAACGCCAAAGTTTACTTACTTGTCATCACGCCAAGTCCTTTCTACTGTCTCTGGACGTTTGCTCTCTTTCATGCGCTTCTCTTCAATTTCCTTCATCCTGGAGAAAATAAAAAACAAAATAATTGTCACTCTCATTACGATACTCCATGTCGGTATATCCCCTGCAAGTATAATCGCCTCCACAATGGCTCAAAAGTAATAATGCTCTTGTTCACAAGGACCAACAAACTATCTAAACTGAAAACAGTCTGATGCACATAGACCAAAAAAACAAATTTAAATTGTGGCAGAAAAGTGTATCTCCCAATGCTCTTAAAAACAATGGCTTGAAACTTGCTGTAAACTTTCATCAATATTTTTCAAAATACCTTTAATGTACAACTATTGTATGATTGATTGGTTTAAATAAACTTGAACTTGAACTTGAGCTTGGAGAATCATTCAAAAGTCAAAAGTTAACCTTAAAACCATTGGGCTTTTGGGGGTGTCTTAAACCACAGAGGAGGGGCCTTTCTCCCCACCCCAAGATCTCAGCCGTCAATCGCGCGATCACTTTGAACATTTGCTTAATGGTAGGGGCAATGTAATTTACATGACTATGTAGTTGAATTCTATGAAATAATCTTATTTTATATAAACTTATGTCTCTTTATATGAGTTTTGGGTAGCAAACCTTGCATCATGAAACTAACCTTGCTATTTTCTTCTCCTCCTGCTCTTGGAGTTTCCTAAGGTGCTCTTGATATTCAGCTTCAGCCTGTTGCTGTTCTAGTTCACGGACTGTCAACAAAAACAACATATTGAAATGAATAAAGTAAAGCCAAAAAGAAGTAAATATCTACAGAGAAGAGCAAATCAACCAGGAAAAGGCATGATAAATTTAACAGCTAATTCTCTTCGTAACCTGTGAAAAAAGGGGCAAGTAAAATGGAAAATACTTAATCAACATACGTTGAAATTACTGATGACACAAAAATCTTGGAGTGTATCAGAGAGGGCAAGTGTTATCCTCATGAAGTACTCAGAAGGATCCACTAGTTTGGTTAACATCATATACACTCAAGATTTCCTCAGTCGGTCAGGGCATGCGGTTATGTATGCCTTAAACTCCTGACATAAAGTCATAGATGATCACTCCAAACACTGTTACTGACTCCCCCCCCCAAAAAAAATACCCTTTATTTAAAGGCACTGGCTAACTCTGTGAGTAGCTGATTTAAAAAATTCTCAAACTAAGATGAAACATGTGTATGAGTACTTGTATTTGTACTCAAAAACCCTGAAACCAACCATAATTTGGAATGAAAAAGTGTAAGTTAGACGCAAACGGCGATTTTATTATCCTTCGTCTCACGAGACAATCACTAAGAGGACCACTTTGCTTGAATTTGAAAATGCCGTTATGTGCCTCCCGGCGCGTGATACGCCAATACACACAGTACGATAAGGTGAGTCATACGCGCATGCGCACTCCTTATGTCTATTCTGTGCAACTGACCCTTGTATATTTTTCAAACACTGGTTCACAATTTTGATATTTAAAAATACTTCCTGTGGATATTATACTTTGAAACTTTCAGACTGGTATTTTTACACTATATTTTTCAATATAGTCAGGAGCTGCTTAAGTACAAAATGCCCAACGAGCACTTTTAGCCTCCTATTCAGACCTTTCCAGCATGTTTAAACTGATTAGGGTTTTTGCTTGCAATTTCCCTTTCACTACACCTACCTCTCTTAGCCTCTTCATCCTTGCGTTGCTGTTCCTCCTCAGCTTTCTCCTTCAACCACTTGGCCCGTCGATCCTCCTTGCGTTTGATCTTGCGCTCCAGCAGACGCCTGGCCCTCTCCTCCTTCACCTTCTCCTGGAAGGAAGCCAGCTTCTCCTGCAAATGTCAAGAACATACACGTACAATGAATCAACCCTATCAACCAAATCAGAGATTGTAGATTTCACAAAAGATACCAGCATTGTAGTTTATGTTTTATTTTATTTGACACTTACAGCAACAAAATCTGGCCATGGGAAGCTGCGAACAGTAGCATGTTGCTCATTAAAGTCCAAATTCCCTATGATGGTGAACACTAGGTTTGGATGAATTTCCCTGTACCAGTTTAGAAAATCATTAAAACACCCCCCTCATCCTTAACTTGGGCAAAGGCAATTGCCCATGCTTTTTCAAAATAGGCTACTGTTCAATCATCCATGATCCAGTTTTAATCAGCAGGGTATAGAATTTCACCATTACATTTTAGCAACTCTGCATTATATAAAGGCTTGAATATGGGTTTCCTTCCTTTTTAGAATTTTCATTTCACTCGCAGGTTTTAAGCCCTGGGATGTCTAGGCTATTTCAAAACTTTTTATATATATATATTTCAAAAATTAAAAAATAAAAAGAAAAGACATTAAAATGCATCTCCACTATCAGGCTTGAACTTGAGATATTAGACTGAACATTTCTCAAAAGGAAGTGAGAAGACTGAAGTTCTCGGTCTCCAATAACCTAAGTCCATCAATCACTGTTTACGAGATAAGCTTAACCCTAATCAGGCTGGGCTTTTTGAGCGATGCTATACCTGGGGGGGGGGCTGATTCCACCCCCCTTGAGATCTCGGCTGTCGATCGCGCGATCGCGCCGAAAATCGGCACACACATCACCCGTGACGTCATCTACCAATTTCCGTAGTTAAATTTTACGAAATAATTCATTAGGTAATTAATTATGCTAATTTATACGTAAATCAATCTTTTTGCTATAAATCACTAGCTGAAGCTCCAAATAGTCTTATTTTTGTTGTGAATACTCTTAGTAGTGTTGTTAACAAGTATACATGAAAAAAAATTGGAATCAAATTTAATTTCTTATGTATTTCATTGTTTTGGAAATTTATGTATTTCTTTGTTTTTCGACTTTTTGCTTTTTATTGTTTTTTCAACAAAATTCATCGCCAATACTATTTGAATCATAACCAGGCTAAAACTAATTGATTTTGATCATTAATAGTAAAAATAATCATACATTTCTGAATTATTGCTGAAAACACAATTTGTTTTGGATTTGTACACGAAATCACGTTTTTGAGCAATTTTTGACCGGACATGAGAGTGCAAAATATTGCATAACTTCGGAACCGCGTACCCGGACGTCATGAATTTGGTCTCAAAAGATAAGTGAGATGCTACAGAAAAAAAGTCATGCAGCATCGCGGCGACATCTATGCGTGTTGTGGACATATCGTGCGAAACGTCGAGGGGGGGTGGATTCCACCACCCCCCCCCCCCCCCCCCCAGCCTTTTTGGGGTTAAGCTTCAGAGCATAGCAAAGCACACCGTGCAGTTCAAGTGTGTCTTTGCCTGGAAATCAGCCAGTGACATGTTTCATCCACAAAACTTTACTGAAGAGAGAAAAATCTTGAGTGTATCAGAGAGGGCAAGTGTTATCCTCATGAAGTACTCAGAAGGATCCACTAGTTTGGTTAACATCATATACACAAAAGATCATTCTGAGAACAAGCCATTATCTGCTTATTGTGAGCTAGTAATCACCTCAACGAAGTGCCAGTTGCTATTGGGTGTCTTCAGTAGTCTGTAGGAATTGGTCACCAATTGGCTAACCTGATAGAGGGTGAGTCGAGTTGCCTGAACATGATGACAAAGTCATCTCTGTCATCAATGATTGCATTCCAAGTCCTTGGATGAGAATTTTCTCAACTTCCCTTGATTCAGGAAAATTGCCTTAAAGAAAGGAAGCTTCCTTGTAATTGAAAACAGCATGGGCTTACCTGATAGAGGCTGAGTCGAGTCTGCCGGAGCATGCTGAGGAAGTCCTCTCGGTCATCGTTGATGCGAAGTAAACGACGCTTGGTAACCAATGCCATCTCACGCTCTTTCTGGAGCTGTTTGACCTACCATAACAAAAATCAAAGAGCTCGCATTATTCCTAATCCTAAGCAGAACAACTTTATGACAACTACACAAACAGAGGGTGTGAAACAAAGCATTTGTGTATGACTGTTGCTCTTAAAAATTCATAATATTGCCTTCTTTACTAAGGGCAGCCTCAGTATTCATAAAGCACTTTACAGGCCCCTGCAATTACTTGTGACCCAGCATAACACAGTGCCCATTCATCATACCTTATTTGTGTGGGACAAACATGGGTATATCACCTTGTCCAGAGATGTACGCACTTAGCATAGATGAAACCAATAAGCTCTCCCTAAACAAGTCAAGAGCCTCCATTATTTTACTACAATGCTCCCTGTACAAAGAGCTTCAATACTTGACTGTAGTATTGGAATGGTTTGGACAGAATGATTTTTTCAAAGGCTTTGTACTTTCGTAGCCCCTGACCTGCCAACCCTGGAAGTCAAGAAAGAGGGACAAATGATAAAGAAACTATCAAAAATAGGGACATTCCTGAATTTCTTATACATTACTACAGACAGATTTTTACACAAATAGGGACACAGGGTCGTCAAGGGTGAAAATTACTCTTTCCTGATCCGCAAAATAAGGACCGTTCCTACTGAATAGGGACAGTGGACAGGTATTAAGCCCACATGGAACCCAAGGACATATGGACACTTACCATACACATATAATAAATTTGCTAGACGAAAAGCTGCACGCACGGATATCATTACGCGAATGGCATTTGGCCCTGCTTCTTTCAGGTCATTTGAAGGGGCCGATAAGCACCCGTTATTGCCATGATATCAATAACACTGTTGCATTGTTCATATTTATTGCGACAATTGCATGTATCATTTTTATTGTGACACTTTAATTTAATGCACATTTGTTGCACATTTATTGTGCATTAACTGCGCATGCGGTAAGCTGATGCGTGTAATGTTTCATAACATGTACAAACAAATGCTTCTAGTTGGAAGCATCTTACAAAATGAATTATTCATTTTTGATCATGAATACTGATGGGTGCTTAGGTCGGCCTTCTAATGGATCTGGACAAAATAGCAGAGCTTTAGGGGCCTGACACTCACCCTCTCCTCTTCGAGCTGGTCCCACAGCTCTCGGTCTCGAACACTCAACTGAGAAGCATCCTCCTCCAGGAGTGGGATCTCTTCAATACGCTTGGCACGAGCAAAGTAATCCACCTGTTATAAGAAAAAGATAAAAGATAGGTCAATTCTGATGGATTCCTGACCCATATCATATCATATACACTCCAATTCAGACCTCTACAATGTGTTTCAACTGAGTAGATCAAATAAAAGATGATTCTAAGACACACAGAAAAGGGGTACTTTTCATATTATTAGCATTTATTTCACAAACCACAGTAATTTAGAATAAATAGATTAATGGGCAGTAAAATTAAAGACCCTAGGTTGTGGGCTTTCATGGGGAATTTGACACCATGGGTGCTTACCCAGTAACAGGTGGTGTCCATCACTGTGAGTTTTATGACCAACAGACCTTATGTAATGCTCTGTATACTTCACCCTTTCCCCATATGGCAAAGTCATTATCTCACTTTCCCTGGCCCGAGAATGCCCGAAGCAGGCCGAAGAATGTTTGTGGTGGGACAGCTTGTTTTGCTGTGCTCCAGAAATGAAGCTCTATTACAGGTATTTTTCACAAAGTCTGGTGTCAACAAATTATGATCCATTCCCCATGAAAGCCCACGACCTAGCGTCTTTAATTGAGAAGGGGTATTTCTCAATCAATCAAAGTTTATTTCAATGACCAAAGTAATCTAGACTCAGGGGTAATTTCCTTCTTAGAAGGGGAGGCAAGGAGGTGTAGAGAGAGAGATGAATCCTGGATCAGGCATGCAGTACAGGGTGAACACTCCTCAGCTACTAGCACTTAATCACAACGGCCTGATAGCTCTCCCCCCCTTCCCCCCCCCCCCCCTTTCTGGCCTTCTTTATACTTCCGACATAGAAACTAGGAAAATAATCCTATAATTGCAAGATTAGGTGTAGGGTGTACAGTGTTGGATGTACTGTAGGGTTAGGTAGGATTTGTTTTTGGTACAATTCAGTTCCATGGGCTCCAGTAGAGTTATCTCGGGATTAGGTACTCGACAGGTTAATCAAGGCAGTCTTTTGCCCTCTTTTCTGTCCTTTCTAGCTTTCTATTTATCGTGGGTTTAGTGCAACAAAGGGCTATCTGCATTATTCGGTCAAAATGAGGTTTTGATTTCAAAATGATCAATAAGAGACCAGGAACCCATTGGTAATAATGGTTTCTACAGCAAACTTTGCTACAGCAGGGTATCACCCAAAGTAGGTATGGCCATCTGCAATAAACCAGTGTTTACAACATAACTTCACTGCAAGTTTTCTCAAAATGGCCAATAACACAGATAGCTCTTTGCTGCACTTAACCCTCAATATGTGTACCTTTGCCATCCATGATTTTATGCTTAAAAGAAAAACATGCTCATGAGGGGATAAAGTTGGCATACAAGAAGCTGCCTGTGCTGACTTGGCTTGCATATTTTGGTGGCAGAGGTATAAAGAAAGCTAAGGAGATCAGAGAATAAAGCTAGCAAGCAACCACAGAAAGCAAAGAGAGGGAAAGAAAACAACCATCGGAATCTTTACCTTTTTCTCCTGGGACTTGAGCTTGGTCTGGAGTTCTTTCTTCTCTGCTTCAAGCTGTTCTACATGCCTCTGCATGATCTGATCAGCATCGAGTTTCTCCAATTCCTATGACAGGACAGAGAAGCAAAATAGTACAGATCAAGGACATCTATATCAACATCGCCAACATCACTACTACTGTCATCATCGCCATCATCGTGATAATCGTCATCACTGTCATCACCACTATCAGCATCAACATTATCGAAAGTATCATCATATTTGCAATCATTGCCAGCTGGAACCTCATCATCATCATCATCATCATCATCTCATCATCATCATCATCATCATCTCATCATCATCATCATCATCATCATCACTATCATCACTACCACCTTCACTATTGTCATAATCAAAATCATCAGCATCATCCTCTTCCTCATCCACCTCATCGTCTCAGCAAAGTCAAAATTCTAAAATTCCACCTACCTCTTCTTCGTACATGGAAAACACTCTGGATGCAATGCTAGAGGACTTGATGGCATTGATACGTTCCTTGGCGTGTTTCCTACGAATCTCTTCCATATCCTCCTGCTGCTTCCGTCGAGCTCGCTCGGTGGCCTCCCGCTCCAGACGCTGCTGTTCGGCATTGCGCTGGGCTCGCTGCTGCTCTTCTATCATGTCCTGCTCTGCACGCTCCTGTGAACAAAAGAAAGAGTGGAGACCAGTTACAGTTGAATTGCTTCCAGGTGTTTACCTACGTAACAGGGTCAACACAA
Organism: Echinometra lucunter; assembly: GCA_029962745.1. Lineage (NCBI taxonomy): Eukaryota > Metazoa > Echinodermata > Echinoidea > Camarodonta > Echinometridae > Echinometra > Echinometra lucunter. The sequence goes on from CM057159.1 coordinate 20,992,730, forward strand.
CGCATTTAGAAAATATAAACAACTTAGAATAAGCCTGTTCTATCAAGACTGATTTTTACAACTTGATTTTGAAATATCGCACAACCCTAGACATATACTCTATCAGTACATCAAAATAAGGAGTTTTTTGTTAATTAATCCCTTTTTAGGGAGTTTTGTTAAGGTGCAAGAATGTCACAATCTGGGCAAATGAACACAAAAGAGTGCCCTTCAAATACCCTTGTATTTCAATTACAGTCCACATTCTTATGCAACATCACCACTGAAGTCCCACATCTTGCTCTACAGTCTTAACTGAAGCAAGATTGATTTGATTTGTATTCATTTTGATCATTCGAAGATCCAAAATTTAGAAAAAAAAATATAATGCCTCTGGCACCCATCCTTGGAGGGTGGAGGCATAAAAAGTGAACTGATCTGCTTGACTATCAACCTTTCTTGAAATTTTGGGACAATTCCTTTCTCATCGCAACTGCAGAACCGGTGCTCAACTATATCTTGATATAGAGAACACAAAGAAAATGTAGGACTCACCCTCTGGACAGTAAGGTTTTCCAGTCTTTCCTTTCTATCCTCAATGATCTGTCTCCTAACCTGGATGGCTTCATGATCCTTGCGGGCGGTGCGCTGGTAGTTCTGGATGACTTGATGCTTCCTTGTCACTTGGTCCTCCTGGATGTACAGGTGATATTGGAAACAAAATTGGTTTAGAAGGAAATACCATTCCTAAAGTATGTACTTCAACATTGAGAATGATGGTGGAAAAAACACAGGTTTATTATATGAACAACACAGACTGGTGTTATGGACTGCCAAGTTACAGAAACAAGAATAACAAATACATATTTTCTCAAACTTTTCTCACCCAAAACAAACATCAAAAAACAAAAAAAGATGTTCATAATAACAAAGAGAACATTGTGTTTGCTTCTAATAGCAAATCACAATCAACAACATCATAAATATAATATGGAAAAATTGTTACAACAATGGTGTTTACGATCAATACTAGGCCTAAGTCAAAACATTTAATCGACCGCCAGAAGCAAAACCGTTTACCGTTTTGTAAACGGTTAACCGTTAGAAAAAAAAAAACAGAAAAAAAAACAAACCTTCCAACTTCAGAAGTATTATTAAAATTAAGATGTCACACATGTGAAATGACCTTCCAATTTCCAAGTTTCCTCAAAAGTATTCTAATTTGGTTGTAAATTAACAATATAAAGAGAAATTATCAATTACTTCTTGGCTCTGAAAGACCGAGTTTTTTCAAGCAACACGAATATACACATGTGGGAGTAAACTGCAATTTTTAGTGGAGTTTCGAGGAAACAAAGAATAGACTCCAATTTTTCCTGGTGCAGAAATTTACATTTTATTCCACATTCCACATTCCCCATTTGAAAAAAATAATAACAATCAAGAGTTTTTGATACCTACTTTATCAGAGCTTTTGGCCACAAATTCTTGACTGAAAAAGTGAGCTAAGGCATTGTGGGATTGGGCTGAAAAGTGGTCAGAAAGAGTTTTAAAAGATATACAAGAATTTCACATTTTTAGACAAGTGAAATTCCTTTGTCATAATCTAAATTTTCATCATTAATAAACACAATGACTCTAAACTCATGGGAATACAGATGATGACAAGGAAATTTCCCTTATCTGAAATGTGAAATTCTAGTAAATTTTCTGGCAACTATGTGACCACTTTTCATCCCAATCCCATAGTGCCTCAGTTGACTTTTTTTCAGTCAAGAATTCGTAGCCAAAAGCACTAAAAAGGTAAGTATAAAAAAAATCTGATTAGTATTTTATTCTAATGGGGAATGTGGTGTAAAGAATGAATTTCTGCACCAAGAAAATTGAAATCTATTCTTTTTTTCTCCAAACTCCGCCAAAATTGCAGTACAGTCTTACGTGTCTATTTTCATGTTTGTTGATGTACTTGGTCTAATACAGTATGATTCAAAACTTGGTCTTTTGGAACCAAGAAGGAATTTATGATATCTCCTTTTATTGTTAGTTTACGACTAAATTAAACCCCTTTCAAGAAAGTTTGGACATTGGGAGGACATTTCATAGGTATAAGATGTGAATTTTAGCAATATTTGGGCAGTTGTGAGGAAGGTTCATCTTTTTTTTTAAATTTCATCTTTTCCATGTACTTTTAAACGGTTAAACGAAACCGCCCGTTTATTTAAAACGGTTAAACATTTAACCAAAAAAACATATTGACTCAGCCCTAATCAATACCAAATGATTTAGAATTCACTATCAAATTCACATTAGTTAAAGACTGTTCGCATCGCATACATGCATTTGAACAGATAAGACAGTGATCACTGCATGTCTGTACTTCATTAAAAGAACATTTTGTGGAAACAAATAGAGACCAAGGAGAACCAATAACAGTCAACTGGAAATTTATGACCTACTTCAATCTTCTCATGATCAATGAGGCGCATGGCCTTCACAAGGGCGCTATTCATCTGGGTGAGCTGGTGACGGATTTGCTGAGAGGGCATGTCCTGGATGTGCGGTCCCTCCGGTTCTTGGAGCTCATACTGAGATGAGGACAGGTCCGAACCAAAGACCAGGCACTGCCGGGCATGGTCAACACGAACCTAAACAAAGTCATTCATAAGGGATTTATAACAAAACTTCTTTGCAAATTGAGCAATGCTTCCTAGATATGTTGCAATATTTCATGTACCGTATTTTCCGGCGTATACGCTGCAGCGGTGCATAGGCCGCACCCCAATTTTGACAACTCATTTGAGAGACAAAAAAAAAAAATGCAGGAAAGAAAAATCACAAGAAAACTTGCCCCAGAAAATACACAGAAAGGAAAGTAAAAATGCTTTGATTTTTTACTGCATTGACTTTTTAAAGACGGTAATTCAAAGACGTCTTTGCATTCTTGTCAGTAAAAACTTATTACGAGGAAGAAAATCGGAGGTAATAAAACAGCACACACGTACACTACTGTAGGCCCGGCTTTTGTGGTATGTGCATGTAACTTTCCCCTATTCGAAGCTCAAATACGAGTGGGACAATCAGCCGTCCATTCAATTCTAAACTCGTGGGAATCATAAACAGAATGGAAAAAAATTTTACACCTCAAAAAAACAAGTAAACATATCTTGCTTGGATTGATTTTTCCTCAAAACTAGTTTTTAAGAGAATTGGGAAGACAAAGTAATATGAAGAGGCCGAGGGTTTCGACACGTTGTGTGATAACCAGCCGACTCAGCCGAACTTGAAACAACCACTGAGAACTCGAACAAGAACGTCTAGAAAGATGTTTTCCTAGTTCAGTGCAGCGGAGACAACATATACACAACGTTGTTCGTGTGCACGCACGTGCTTGCGCATGGCACGCGAAACACAAGCTTGAATATGCATGGCCAAGTGCACGGCACGCAAAACACAACCTCAAATATGCATGGCCAAGCGCACGGCACGCGAAACACAACCTCAAATATGCATGGTCAAGACATCAACCTAGTCTTTGTGCGCTATAAAAATCCGCTGCGATACTTGCCTGCTCACCATACGTAATGCACACATCTCCTGGAGGGGACCGTCGAAAGATACAAATACACCATTTGGCGCGGTGGTTTAATGCGCGCTCTGAATATACAGAAACCATCGACTTACATACAAAGAGGGATTGTAACTCTATGACAGACCTGATGCATTACTGAAAGAGCCTGTCTATAGTGTGTTAAAGTATTCAGTGGTACTTACTTTGCCTTGCAAACATTGCGTATACGTTCTGTCAGCGCGAGAGTGCTAGTGATACTAGTACAGTTGCGCTTCGTATATCGAGTTGAGTGCCTCGTGCTCGCCAACGTCTGGAGATCATACCAGGTTGTTTATTTCCGAGATTTATTTATTTTTCTAGATCTTATTTCAAAATTTATGATAAACATTTTAATGCTTGAGTAATAATCACATTGATAGTCCCATCCCATCCATACGAATTCTTGCACTTTCTACAGGGGTTTGAAGGAGGGTCATACATTGTCTGTGGTTGCGCATAGGCCGCACCCCCGACTTTCCACCTCATTTGGGGTAAAAATAGTGCAGTGTATACGCCGGAAAATACGGTAAATCATTGCTAACTTTATCATTCTCCGTGTTCTGTTGGCTACAAGATCTAATTTTTGTACTTTCACTTATGTGCAGAAATATGAACAGAACAATTAACTTTCACACATAACAGGTAATTCCTGTTGCTAGTCATCTACAAATGTGTTCATTTTGTACCTGATGCTACTGTTTTTTGTTGGTATTTCATCAACATTTGAACAAAGTATGCAATCAACTACCAATAATATTTATACATCCCTTACTAAAATGAGACCATATATTCAGCAAAAAGAAATCTTTTACACACTGCTAAGGACAACTATTTTTGCAGCAACAATAACTGTGAAATGCAAAAACTACATGCAGAGTTTCAAGAATTCCAGAGAAAATAATTCATACGATTCTGGAAAATCAGAGAAATAAAAAAAAGCTACATAGACTTGAGAATTTCTGGGTTGAAAGAAAGAGTTCATACCTGGACAACCCCATTCCTAGCAGCATCAACTACCATCCTCTCCAAGTGAAAGTGGGAGGCAAACTGGACCAAGGAATAGATGCGAGACATCTCAATAGTTTCATATACCTCAGATACCTAGTGGGGGAGGGGAAAAAAGAGATGGTTTAAAAAGGTTAAGAATTCATAGAAGTGACCTCCTGTACCACAGAGCACACCATGTCAAAGTATCACAGTGTGGATTACAATTTATTCTCCATCCAAAAAAAATTAGAACGCATTTCTGATAATTTAAAAAAAAACAGACATCTTCAAACGGCTGTTCATCATACAAAACGGTGTTTCCTCTACAAAACTGGACACCCTCAGAACTGTCCCCTATCTGCCTAATATCTCCCTAAGACCCGGCTACTTCAGAAGTGACACGTTCTGGAATGAAATATCTCCATGAAATCATCAGAGACACCTTTCAACTCGCAATTAGCAGTTTCACATCAACAGACATTGCACTAAACACATTTTCATTGAAGAAATGACCCCAAAAAGGACACATGTCAAAACTTTCTCAGAGTTTTTGAATACATCATTTGCAACGCACCTGTTTCAAGAGTCTCATAATGGCGTTATCCTGGAGAGCAGGTACGTACTGAGCCATGTCAGTCTCCTTGCTCTCCCTCAAGAAGTCCAGAATTCCAGATACCCTGTTAGACAGATGCAGAGGGTGAAATTCCACCTCAAGCCATTTGAAAAGGTCATGCAGCTGAGGGATCACATGGGGAACAACGTTGTACTTGACCTATGTAATGAGAGGAAAAGATTTTTTTTAAATATGCTGTAAACTCTTTATCAGTGACATTACAGAACTGCTGATAAATGTGTAAAAGTAGCTTCTTATCGATCAAGAGTAAAGATGTATTTCAAATTGAAGTTGGCATGATCAATGTTTCAAATGGCTCCCAAAATCATGTTATTGTAATATGGATAGGTGATAACATATACAGTCAATGCAGCACAGCCTGAAATTACGAAAAGGATAATTTGAACATGGGGTTCCTACCAGTTCTTTAACGAGTTGGCGGCGGGTTGGGGAGGACTGCAGACCTAGCAGGTTGGCAAGCTTGCGCTGATTCTCTGCTGCAGTATTGCCCATATCCAGCATGTCTCCGATGTCATTGCGGGGAGGAGAAATGGGGACAGCCAGGGTAGCAAGCAGCACTCGCGAAGCCATCCTGCAGAATAATCAAACGTTTGAAACTTATGACTTGGAGAAATGAAGTAGTCTACTGAAGGAAAGTAAGCCAATATTTACAACAGTGCATAAGTATGGTTATTTTAAAAGAGCAATATATTAAATACAATATACATCAAAATCCAAAGTTCATGACCAAGCCCTGTATCATTGGCAAATTCCAATTATTTTAAATCATCTTTCTTACAGAAAGGATACCATCCGCATTAAACCATATCACGTGGCTGAAAGAAAGAATTGACTTTGAATAGGATGTTAGCTTAAAAGATTGTTTGCAGGTCTCTATCTGCTGTTAATTCATTTCTGAAAAACATGAATTGATGAAAATCAATAGAGATAGTTAACATAAACATAAAGAAATGGAGAAGTAAAAAAGCCTAGAGGAACATAAGTCAGCCATTAAAACAAAATTTCCAAAAAAAATTAAAATAAATTTAGAGAAGAGAAAAAAGGGACGAAGACCAACCATGACAAATCTGCCTTAGTCAGACAAGGCATATGGTGATGGAGGGGGTGCAGATGATATAAGGGAGAGGACAGCATTTATTCTGCTATTCATTTTTCTATCATAATCTCAAAGAATGGAGAATGAAAGAAATTAACAAAGGTGCAGGGCCGGCCAAGGCGAATGTGGGAATCATAAGAAACAAAGAGATGGCGGCTATTCTGCTACTCCCTTACTTTTGAACCTCCTCAGTTGTCAGGTTCTTCCTGTGCTCTCTGGACAGCTGAAGCAGGCGGTGCAGGGCGCAGGCATGGAACAGACCATTGCCAGACTTCCAGAAGACCAGACCAAGCTTGTGGTAGTAGTTGGCCATCATCTGGGGCTTGGGCGACTTCTTGGAACGTCCCATCAGATTATGGATGTCCTCAACGGCCTTGTAAGCCTCCTATATGGCATAAGCATTGTAATTTATAATAGGGTGCTAGAAGGCTAGCAGGCTTCTGGTAAAAAACATAAAATCTCTTAAATTTGGAAGCCACGAAAGCTTCTATCAAAGCCTTCCAGGGCCCTTTCATTTATCAAACAACCCACAAAGTTTAAATCCAATTATGTGCCAAAAAATGCAATATTTTCATGAAATATCAAAATTTACCTGAACTGCACAAATGCACAAGTTAATTGTATTTTTGCAAATTTTTACCCAGAGTGGAACTTTTATTATCTACTATGAGACAACCTTCAATAAAGTATGAAATAAATAATCATTTTTCATAATAAGTAAGACAAAATTGGCATTCAGTATGGATAAACAATGCATGACAATCACTTTCATTATTTGTTAGTCGCATTACTCAGAAAGTGGATTATTATCCCTACATTACCGGTTGCTCAAGCAATGTGAAAATGTTTGAAGCAGTGATACTGAAGAGGGACTCACCTGCCAAAGTTCCATACTGATAGCTGTATCAAGCTGGAAGAGGCGGGTGTCCAGATGAAGCTGTTGGCTCTCTGGGTTGTTCAGGTTGATGGACGTCGACTGGTTCTGGTGCTTCTCTATCAGGTTCAGATGGTTGCGCAACTACAACAGAGAGGGATGAATACACCATGCAGTTATGATTGCAGATACAAGAACTACCCGTCTATTTTATAAAGGACGAAGGCTGATGTCGGTAACTTAACAATGCCAAATGATCTTCTCAACATTGTTGAAAATGCTTTCTAAGCATTCCTCTACGCACACTGCCATTAGCTGCCGTCCCTTTGTTTATCATGTCTCAACATTGACTTTGGGGCCGTTTCATCACATATGGTATTTCCACAGGTCTAACAACGCATTATTTCAGAGTTCAATTACTAAACTGCAAATGCATTCCAATGCCTCACTCCTTTTACTCCTACTTTTTCAATACTTACATTGTCGCACAACTTGCGGAACTCTGTCTTCCTTTGATACTTCTGGCAGAATCTGAATGCTGAGGATGCAACAGGGAAAGAGCTCCTTCAGAAAGGTGATCACATCAAGTGTTCATTAAAATTAATAAATCAAACTTCATGCAATCAAATCAGACCTTAAAGGTAGGAGATCCCTTTTGCAAAATCTTCGAAAATCCATACAACTTGACAGGAGTTTAGGATATGCCCTTCTGATACTGTTTATTTAATCTTACGGTCATACAAAAATGAAAATCTGGCTACCATCCTTGAATGAGCAAGTCGGATCAGCTCACCGGCAGAAGTGAAGCCAGCTAGCTAGCTAGCTCAGCCGCGCGCAGCTCGCGGCCACCACACGTACCGCATAATAGCAGCGCTGTACTGTATGTAACGTGAATCCTTTTGTTGTGCGCTATCTCGAGAAAAAAATCTGCTAAAATTTTTGGTCCAAAATAAGAAAAGAGTTATCAAAAATGTTAATTATTCAGTTAATTAGCCATGTACAATCCATTTTTCTTTCACAGAAGTTTTCAATAATCATTCTCTCATAATTGAACACATATTCACACATCTTAATATTTTAGAGCTGCAAAAGGGATCTCCTACCTTTAATATCTTTTCTTCAGCTATCAATATCTTTGAGCACTCGCTTTGTTAACTCTTCCTGATATCACCATTTCCTGTTAATATGTTAAGGCATCTTACTCACTCAAATGCCAGAGTGTAAATTCCTGATCCAGTTCAACATTATGTAGGCAACACCACCATGATGGAGTGATCACCACCGTTATACATGTACGTGTACCTCTGAAGATAAAAACTATCACAAGTACTCTTCCTCCTCCTTCTCAATTTTTTTTTGTTCTTAACATGTCTAATGGACATGTATTGTATACGAACTTCAATTACAGATCAGATTTAGCCACTGACCCAAGCTGATGGAATCATCATCGATATCATCATCAAAATCATCATCCCTGAACCTACCATCTTGGGCCACATCCTGATAGAGCTTCTCCAGGCGGTTGTTGTTCCTCAGTAGGTCCAGGCACTGTCTGTAGGACTCCCAGAGGAACTTGACCCATGGAATCAGGACCACACGGTCACTCCTGGCCTGGGCATCCTCTCCACTTACAGCACTCAGCAGAAGGCTAGAGGTAACACAGAGGAACATCAAGTTACCAGTAACACTATGAATAACCCTGCTGAAATAAGGACCCTACAATGCATGCCCCGACTACGTATACTTTGGCTTTGCATAAATTTGTTAAAAAATGAAATTCTTAACTTCATGCCTCCAGGGACTTATTAAACACTACATCTCATTGCAACACCGACCCTAATCCCTACCTCTTTCATGAAATAAAGTCTGAACCAAATGTTTTGGAGGTACGTGTCCCATTACCAAAAGTCATGTGCCTTATAATGTCTTTTTGAACTTTGGAAAGACAGAGAAGGTCTATCTCTCTAAATTGGACTCAGATGTAGTGATCCCATATATTGCATGACATGAATGCCAATTTCTTACTTACAATTCCAATTTTTTTAAAAACAAGCACAAGAAGATTCATGTGAGTAATCTCGCGGAAACAAATATTTTTGCCAGTATTTTTGCCAGTATACACATCACTGTACCTTTCTGGAGTGGTGAGATTATCCAGATCATCAACATCGACACCAACTACTGCCTCTGAGGCTTTCCTTGCCTCCTCGGTCTTGTCTTCAGCAAGTTTCAGATATTTCCTCACAACATCTTCCAAGGACTTCACATTCACCTAAAAATGAACAAGAAAATGCAGGCTGAATACAGATGAAAATAATATAAATCAATACTCAACAACTGATAAGCTTTTCCAGTCTCATCACAAATAACTGAAACTACATAACTGCTTTTGGGTATTCACTTGACAAATTGGTAATACATGTATGTTGATATTATCTAGGGCTTAACCGATATGGAATTTTGCTGCCGATCCAATCCCTGATGTTTTTACATCCGCATCAGCCCGATTCGATTCTGATGCAGCACAGAGTGCGGCTAAAGTAGAGATGAGTAATACAATAACAAAAATTTAATCCCGTCTGCTACGCCCGCAATGCAAAACAACATAGGGTCTAAGTGTGATTGTAACCGCCAAACATCTGTTGCTTGCATCAGTTCCGCATCGGCCCACCATCAAAATATTTACCGATTCCAATGTTTAACCGATGCGGCCAAGAATTGGCAGTCACCGATCTCCGATGCGAATATCGGTTAAGCCCCAATATTATCCAAGCACTGAAACAGAGCTTATACACATATCAATGAAGAACCAACATTGTGTTTCCAAAATTGATTACTTCAATTAACACTTTTCCATCAACTACGCATCATATTCTCGTTTACCTCCTTCTATACAGAAAAACTTGAGGCAAAACAGGACATTTCCTCACAAAATATTACTGTCATACATGCTCTTTTCCTTCTTTTATTTTCTTACAATTTTCAATTCATCTTTATTTTTTTTTTTGGGGGGGAGGGGGTTAGTACCTGTTGGCAGATGATTTTGTACTGGTATAGGCCCTCCTTAGCAATGTGGCTCTTCCTGAGGTCGACACAGAGCTCCAGGTATTTCTCCATGATAGGTTCATGGATCTTCTGCCATGTTCGATGTCTCTTGCTCTTGATGACATCATAGAGGGCGTCCAATGCTGGCTGCTTCTTACCGACATCAATGAATTCTGTAAAAGACAAGACCTCTTTTTTTATCTTTTCCAGTTCAGATTACTATATGGGATTCAACCATTAACTTGACCAGATAACTATTACAATTTATTTGTTTGCCTTTTCTTAGCTTTTACAAACCGTAATTAGGTTTCAGGGGATTTGGGAGAGTCACAGGGATTTCAGGGACTCAAAAATGATAACTTTCAAATTATACTGTACACTCCATGCTACTAGATGCTGACCTATGCACAAGAATTCTACAGAACAAAAATACTGTTTTCCTCAACGTTCTTCGCCATGGGTAAAAATAACAGCTAGCAAAAAGCAAATATTTTGCTAGAATTTTGCTGATTATTGTGGTGATTTGTCATCGACTTAGATTACAGGTCGACCCCCCCCCCAACAATTTACAGTATGCGCAGGTGTTGCAGTGTAGCCCAACTGCTCACACGAAGACGAAGTAACAAACAGCATCCCAATGTACTTAATGCTCCCCTGTACTTACAGCCTTGCAAAATAATATACAATTAAATAAAAACATCAATGCAAAAATAATCCAGGAAAAAATTATTCTAAAAAGGGACGCCGCTAGAGGGTGGGGGGGGGGCACTCACATATATCGGTGATACGGGGATGTGCCGCTTTGACGACCCCCTTTTTCAGACCTCGATTTCCGTTCCAAAGCATAGCATTTTCTTCTTATCAAGAAAAAAATAAGAAAGAAATCCGTTCCAAAGCATAGCAAGTTTTTCGTTTCACCCTTCTGGCCGCATTGATCCGTTACAATGAGCTTCATTTTTGGTGAAAAGCAGCCCGTACAGTACCGCGCATCTAACACAAAGGAGTATCGTAGAGAAACCAAATCTTGTCCAATTCTTGATTTGCAAGCTTCATTTTGAGTCTTGAATTTCATATGTGCGCATCATTGGGCATTGAAAAGATGATTGTGTAAGACAGTGAAAACACTTCAAGTGCAGGTTAGTTGATGATTCATTAGAGTTACCGATGGTTTCGGGTGTGAAATATTAGTTTGGTGAAAAAGTAAGTGAAAAAATTTGAGTTGAAATTTCAATTATCCATGTTTGAAAAGGAATAAAACAAAAGTTAGCATATATTTTCATGATATTTCATGCATCACACTCTGTTAAATTTATTTCTCTGTTGATACAATTGTGACAGACTTATGCACTCTACGCGTGTAGTTCAGGAATACCATGTAATTTGACCCTTAATTTTGCTGACCTTAACCTGTAACCTGATGCGCTGTGTACAAGAATGAGCTGAATAATAAACTGCGTCCGCGCTCGTCTTTGGTTATACCTAGCCAAAGAGCCTCTCCACGGCAGAGCAGGTAGCCTGAAAAGGCTCTGTGGAGAGTGAAAAGGAAAAAGATGTGATGCTACTGTCCAAAGAGCCTCTCCAGGCTAGGCTAGGGGAGGGAAGGGGAAAGGCAGCTGAAGACCTGCACATAACTTGACCAATGATCAAGTCAATTCAAACGAGTCATGAATCAGGAAAAAAATGGACTATAATTTGCTTTTCATTAGTTTTACAGCATGGAATAGCTACTGGACATCTATCACACAATTAAAATCATCTTAAAATGAAAGGCATTCGGAAATTAATTCAGAAAATAAAGATATGAGAACAGGAACTCATGAACATATGGCAGACTCTCGCGCCCGACAACACATTCATCACGGCCCACACTCACAGAACCTCGCAGTCGGGCGCGCGACGCGGCATACACAGTAATTCTACGCTCATATACCGGTACATAGCAAAATGGACGAATGAATGAATGAAACATAGACCTGAGACTTGGTTACATTTGAAGTCGCAAAACTGCTTACCATTAGCTCTTTTCAGAGCATTCTCTGGTCTCTGAAAATAGGTAGGCATTTTCACAGCCTACGGTGTTCTTCTGAAATTGTGTTATCCGGTTTTCGGTGGCAAGGCGGAAAAGTTTAAAGCCAGGCCGAAGATATCACCACAAAGTAATATGGCGGCTGTGCAACCCATGTGGGTCGTGACGTCACTAGTGCGCTGGAGCGGAGACTAGACTATACGGCAAAATTCGTTTTTCCCAATTTTTTCTTTTTTTTTTTTTTTTTTTTAATTTCAACAATAATATATAAGGCGTAAATATTCACAACTGAATGGTAGTGCGAATGAATGAATAAATAAATTAATCAATTAATCAATCAATTAATTAATGGATGAATAAGCAGATAAATAAATAAATAAATAAATAAGTGGATTAAACATAAACAACCGCCTAATTTTTTTTAAATCAAGAAACCCTATAGCGCCATATAATTACTCCGGATTAACTCTATATCGCGCAGTACTCATGCACTTTTTGCAAGGAAACATAGTGAGGAAAATAAATTTGAACAGAAAATGATGATGGGCTCATTATGATAAGTACAGTGAAAGGCCCTTGAACAAAAGAAAACAAGAATGAATCTGTTTTATGAATAAAAATTATACCATATCATGTACAATGACTTTAATATAAAAATGTATCCTTCAAAAGCTATAAAGCATCAAATTGGCATCATTGCTATAATGTGGAAAATTTGGATGGAAACAATGACAACAAGTAGGTTGAGAATCTATTCCTCATTAGATCACACTGAAAAATATACTGAAACATAAGGCAATTCTGCTAATTAAAAAGTCATGTCATTAAAAGCAAGAAATGCCCGCTCTACATAGCCTACGTACTAGAATTTGAAAAGATAAGATGAGTCTGAAAGTCAAAAGTTGCCAGAAATAAGGAAGGCATATTACGGAAGACATCAAAAGTAAAAAAAAACACCCAGAAACAAAGACTTGTTATTTCTGTAATTTTTTTGGACGATTATACAGAGATTTCTGCTCCCTTGAGTGCATGGCGCATCATGATTCAGGAGCCTCATTACTTTGTACACAATGTGCACGCTCTCTCTCTCTCACTCTTCTTTTTTTAATAACCAAATGGAAAATTGATCATGCACTACACTACATACAACTCCAATGATCAAAATCAAAGAAATTGAAAGAAACAACTTCATGGAATGGATAAGTGTAAAGAAAATTATGATCAAAGTGATGTTAGGTCTAATCTTCTGTAAATTAACATTTGAGTACTCTTTAAAGATTTTAAATTTACATAATCATAAAGTTTGGAAATTAGGCTATGTCAAGCTGAGCAAGGGCATTAAAAATTAAAAGCTCAACTTTCTCCCGCGGTACTGACTTGCCTTACGCTTATCAAATTATCTCAAATCATGTTCATTATTCAGTCAGTGCCCCCACCCTATATTATTTGCTATTTTTCTGTGACAATAAGAGCTCTTAGATTGCAGAAAGTACAAATATCATCAAATGCTAAAGGTTTCACGCAAAATGATTTCGAAATTCGGTGAGTTGCTAGAGTCATCAGAATCAAATTTCCAATTTCATTTTCTGCGTTTTTTATATAGTGTGTTTTTCTGTATACAAACATACAAGGTAAATTGACTTTGCCGACATTGAGGTAATATTATAAAAGTTTTTTTCGAAGTCCGTTTTAATATTCAGCATTCATCCCTTCTCGGCCTTTTGGCGAACATCATGAGTAGTTATGGCAGTATATATATAGTTTTGCTCCAAGGTCGCAAATCAATCACCCATCCTTTCAGATCCCCCCCCCCCTCTCTCTCTCTCTCTCTCTCTCTGTCTGTCTCTCTCTCTCTCTCTCTCATTCTTTCTGTCTTTCTGTCTCTACAATAATTATAGCCTATCGCTTCCCTTCACTTCCCCTCTCTCTCCTTTTATCTTGCCTCTTTCTCTCCATCCCCTCTCCACGATTATTATCCTTACGATCTGTTTCTTACTTCCCCTCCCCTCCCCCTCTCTCTCTCTCTCTCTCATTCCTTTTTTGTTATTGTTGTTGTTGTTCTTTTTTCTTTTCTTTTCTTTTCTTTTTTTTTTTTTTCCGTTAGTTTCATTCATCGATTACTTAATGCTGCCAATATTCTGCACCAGCCTGAAAGAGTCTGCAGTCTTTGAGGCTAATTAGGCTTTAAAATCTAATTTTGTGACTAAAATACCCCCAAAATAAGGCAATCAAATTAATTAGTCCGTGATTCGACGAATAACATACGTTTCAGGGGCATTCGTTCGGCCTCGTGTTAATGTTTGATAATTCCAGCTGGTGATAATAAAGGGTGGGGGACCTTTACTTTTGGGATTGAATATAATTATTATAACGTCCATGAACTTGAAAAATTATGTGCCTGTTGATTCCAACGCCTAAATCAAATTTTCGTGTGATATTCGGGGGGGGGGGGGGGTCTTCTTCTTATTTTACTATGAAAGTCAAAACGTGTTTACAAACTATACTTGCATGCGATAGTGTGGTCCTAAAAACAAATCTAGTCAAATGTGACTGCACTAGTTCTGTTCTGGGCAAAAATTTAAAAAAATACAAAATTCTAGTTAGGATGACAAGATTCTATTGAAATGATTTGACTATAAATTGCCGGATCATACAGGCATTTAACACTAACTTGACGCGAATTCTCGTAAAAGTTTTGTTCAGTTTTTCTAGTCATTGTACTGGTCATTTTCACCATAGAATCTAGTCAAATATTGTACTAGAATAGTGCAAGTGCCAGTGGGATCCAGTGATCTAGTCAAAATTATTGCACTCAATTTTTACTAGAATCTAGCTGGTGCAAGTCTGATCCGGTAATCTAGTCAAATCGGTCTAGATTGTATTCAGCGAGCAGGGAAAAGCGGATATCTAGAATTGCAACATTTTTTAACGAAAGAGAGAGATAGACAGAGGATGGTAAAAAGAATGAGATGGTTTTTTTTTTTTTTTTTTTTTTTTTTTTTTGTTCCTCGACCTCATGGCCGTGACCCTCTTCAAGAAAGCATAATGAAAACACAAACAAATAAACAAAAAGTTGCAGACATGACATCATTCTCTGACAGAGATGATTATGAAAAAGAGTGTATTTTATCAACAGCCCCAAAGAGGCCTGTACCCGATTTTACAGGGGGGGGGGTGGAACCCTCAGTTTAAACGGAGTCGATGGTCGAAAGCGAGAAATAGAATAATGCATGACGTTAAAATGGAAGCTATCTGTTACAACTGTGTTTACCAGAGGAAGTATACTTAGATGAAGGCGGACAGTTTAGTTCTTTTTAATCGAACACTGCTTTGAAGCTGCACGTTCGTCGATAGATCAAGCCAGGGTTAAGAGAGTGATCGAATGCATGTCATGTAGCATTTAGAGAGGAAAAAAACATGGCAGATATCAGCTGTAGAGTGTAACGCCTAACATGACATAGATCTATGGTGTAGTCCAAGGTAATTGTTGTCCCTTACGTTACCAGATATCATGGAGTTAGGGGCATCAAGTGATTGGGACGTTTGACTTGCTCATAATTTGAATAAATATTTACGTAAATAGGGACTACATATTATGCAAACATGCATGCACCCATACACAAATGCGAAAGGAAATGAGAAAATAATAATTTCCTTTTGCATGCAATCATTAGAGGTGCCAAATCTGTTGTATATTTCTTTGCTTTTTAATACATCATGCGTGTATGTGTGTGCGTGCGTGCGTGTGGGCGCGGGCGTGTGCGTGTGTGTATTCTTGTGCTTTCTAATGAAGACGTGGAAAAGGTGAAAGTGCATCAATTTAATGTACTTTAATATTGAGAGGCTCTTGACCATATTTCACATCAAGTTTCACATAGTTGAGTCTTTCTTCGAATAGTCGAATTGTCAACTTGTATCTATAATCTCGGTGTTATACATTGGAAGTAGAACTTTGAAATAAAGAGAGATTCTATAAGTCTAGAATACATCTACTGAAACACAGAAAAAGCCAAGAGTTGATAGCTTGAGAATGAGGACTCTTTTTACACCTAGCATTTTGCTGAGAACTATACAATTTTCATTGTTTAATCCGCAAAGGCTTGACCCTATTATGCCCTTCCAAAGAAGCTTTGACTCAATTTACAAGGCAAGATCGAATTTCTTCCCTGCAGTGACAATTATTGGTTTTTCTATATTTGTATAAATATTTCTCAGGTTTGTCAATTATGTCACTTAGTCTATTATGCGATATCTGACTTCTCTGTCCAGTGGCGTAGACAGGTTCTCACACCTGGGGGGGATGATTTGTCGTTCACGAGAAATCGAGGATAATTTCGTATACAGATACACACACACCCGCAACCCCCCACAACTCACACACACACACACACACACACATATATACCCACACACCCACAGCCGAATGCACAGACATAAATAGACAGGGCGGCGGAGCGTCTTTCAAAGTGGGGGGGGGGGCACTAGCGAAAAAGGGCACTTTGGGGGGAAAAGGGGCCCTTACAAAAGCTGAACACGAGAAGGAAAATATACCTTTACATTCTATTTAACACACTTTTAAAGTGCATTTTGATATACTTTTACAAGTCATGATAATAACTACTTTGCACTATTATTGTATACTGCTCTGTCTTACTCGATTGTGAGCGAGCGAGCAAAAAATGCTAGGTATTTTTGCTGAAGGGCATGGTATTTGCAGTATATTTCGAGTGGCCTATAATGATGAAGGCTCCCGGAAATTCATTTTAATTCGTGTTCCATTGTCACTGTAAATTTCTTCCATTTACTCTGTATATAGTTTTTCTTATAGTGACCAAGCTATAATGTTTAAATGCATTAGTGAGGTCTCATAGCTACTGATTATTTTTTATCAGAGAAAATATTCAAATTGAATGGGGTTTTGAGCACAATACTATCAGGAACTTAGAACATATAAGACTTTATGGTTACAACACACTTGAACTGCCTTGAGTGAGATATCATACGAGCGAGCGTAGCGAGCGAGCTTTAGAAAGAAAAAGTAGAAAAATACCCCCCATTAGGGGCACCGTTCCTTCTAATTACAGTTGTGGGAAGAACTTGCCCGAATGGAAAAGGGACACTATCAAAAAATAAAAATGGCGCTAATTGCCCTTATCTTACATGAACAGATGCAGATATTGGACATACTAGAAAGGAAAATGGGCACTTATCAGAAGTAAATGAGGGCATGTATCAGATTTCAAATGGGGCACTTATCAGGGGTGAAAAGGGGCTACCTGCAGAAGAGAAATTGCACTGTGAAAAACGAAAAGAGGTAGTGACAGGGGATAATAATCACATTTTAAAAGGGACATTCATAGTGTAAGAAACGCACTTCTCAGAAGGGAACAGAGCGCTATTAAAAGGGAAAGGCATAAAAGAGTGCATTTCTGTAGATTTTAAGAAGGGTAACTTATCTGAAACGAAAAGGGGCACTTATTAGAAAGCAAAAGGGCACTTGATCAACAAAAAAAATGGGCCCTTCTAAGATAAAAGATGGGCACTGAACAGGTTTGAAAGACAGAATTTTTGTTGGGTAAAAAGGGGCACTTTTTGAATGCTTCGAAAAGTGGGAGGGGGGGGGGAACACTGTGCACCCTGCCCCTCGGGAGCGCCGCCTCTGTAAATTGAAGATCTACGCTCCGTGACAAACGTATATAGAATATGGACTGTCACGCACATTATTGCATATTTACATCACGCTATTTATCTTTTTTTAAAATTTTGTTATTACACCATTTCAGAAAAACTGAGACGGCGCCGAAATTACCCAGAAGTTATATAAATTACCCAAAACGGCGCCGAAATTACCCAAAAGTAATATAAATAACTACATAAATCAGAATAATGATCGATATAGTTATGATAGCAATCGCCATTTCAGTCACATTAAGGATGATCATGATGATGATGATAACTATTATTGTTATCATAATTATGAAAATTAATAACAATAATAATAATAATAATAATAATAATAATAATGATAATAACAATAACAATAATAATAATATTTAGTAATGTATTATTATTATTATGTTTATTGGTGTTATAATGATAACGTAAGAAAACATCCTTCCCTAAAACCTGGGGGGGATGATTGTACATGTCATCCCCCCCACCTTGTGAGGTGGGGGGGATGCATACCCCTCATCCCCCCCGCTGTCTACGCCCCTGTCTCTGTCAATATTTCGACAGCGGTAATCCAAAACCCATCTACGCGTCTTTGTTGGGGTACATTATATCCACGATGAATGATGCTTTTGAAGAAAAATTATCAGCGCAATAGGCAATAATATTCCCTCTCTTGTTATCACTCTCATCATGTATATACCATTTCTTCTTGGGTATTGCAATAACTTTCCAAGCTTGATCCTCTCTATATGATTACATTTTATAATTTTGTTCTGATTTTAAAAACCGTCCCTTAAATGACACTTAAACCGTTTTTCACTTTTCTATGTCTGTGCAGTCCCACCCGCTCCATTTTTCTTTTCCCCCCAATTCAAGACGAGGCTATACCACTTATCGAAGAAAATGTCATAAAATGTGAAATCTAAGAGATATGACATTCGATGAACAATATCCGGATCGTATGTATTTCATCGGAGACCTTTGGAAAGGGACGCATTATCACAGAAAAGAGAGAGGGAGAAAAACCGATCGAGAGGGTGGGGAGGGGGGACAGACAGAGAGAGAGAGAGAGAGACAGAGACAGAGACAGAAAAAGACAGGGAGAGCGTGTGAATGTTTGTGCTTGAGAGAGAGAGAAACAGAGAGACAGACAGGGAGACAGAGATAAAACTTACATTAAGGATGAGAATTTTTTCTCTCTCTCAGTACTCGTATCCAGTATATGGGAGTCAAAGAGTACTTTCTGGAAATAATTATGTGTTATTATATTATATGCAATAATTAACAGGGACGTAAACACGGAAAGCTTATCCAGTGGATTTAAGTCCATCTCACCTAAAACCACATAATAATTACTCTTAATTTCTTTCATGTCCCTTGCATTGCAGAATATCAATTAATAGGCTTGCAAGACATCAAGATATACAACAGTGCATGTCTGGGGAGGAGTCCGTTTCCCGGCCCCTCTTCTTATCAATTTCTAGTAATTTTTGTGTATTTAGCGATGCTTCGGGGTAACCTATTCTTCATGGAGGGACTGCTAGATAACCCATTTAACCTATTTCAAAATCGTTAATGGAAAGATGCTAGAATGACATGAACGAATGCATTAATATCGCTACTCTCAACGGCCATGCACAGGAGTGGAAATTCACTATATTACATGTATTAGAAGGCATAATGGATTATTTTGGAGTGGAAGTCTAGCTCAAAATGGTGGAATCTACTATATCGAGAGACTTTTTTTGTTTGTATGTTTTACTAAATTCAAGCCACTATTTTGGAGGAGTCCACTGAAACGTGGAATGGCCGGATTGCATTCCAGTTAAAAGAAGTAATCTTTAATACCTATGACTCCCCTTAGAGTGAATTTCCACTTCGTTGCGTCAAGAAGTACTTGGTGGGCTGAAACCAGGGAGGTGTAACAGCTAGAAACGCTGAAACTAAAGAGATGACGATTGCCTCAAGACAGGCACGTGTACAATGCATGATCCAAATATTAATAGAGAACGAACAGGCCGCGCGATAGCTAGAAGTTCAACAGAAGTATATTATCAAGAAATCGATGAAGAGGTTGGCATGTGGGGGCGGACTCCTTACCAAACGGGGACGACTTTGCCACTAGATGGGGAGGGAGGGAGGGAGAGAGAAGGGGGGGGGGAGGGGGAGAGAGATGGAATGACACTGGACTATAAGATCCATCGCAAGTTGCATTGCCCTTTCTCTGAGCCGTAAACGTGGCTTTGTGTATGTGCGTGGGGGAAAGAGAGAGAGGGGAGGGGTTAATGGGGTTTGCATACATGGATTTCAGCCTATGAATGGCAAGAATCTTATTGACTATTAATTCGAGGATGTAAATGTAACACATAAAACTGAAAAAAATGTGAATTCTCTTTCCATAGTTTCCCTCAGCGGTTGGGGTTATACATGACACATACAGAAACAAACGGACGGCGTGTTCTTAAAGTTAGGCGCGCGACGAAAAGTCGAGAAAGGCGAGTTTATAAGGCGGTATCGCGAAGCCGTCATTAAGCATCAATCATTTACTCGGAGCCTAGCAACCAAGTGCAGACGGTGTGGCAACAAAGCTCTTCTCCTACCTCCAACATTTTGTTTTCAATCGTAACTGTAAATCAAGTGGGTTTACTCAGCTATCACGATCGTCTTTAAACTGGAAAGAAGAAACTGGAAAGAAAAAAAAAGAAAACGTTTGTAAACGGTCGGTGAATATGGAGAAGTATAATCAGATTGTGTCCTGTAAAATTGATGCGGGATGCGGGGTGTGCAAACATGGAGACCGTGCCAGTTTTGAATGATGGTGATGGGGAGGAGAGCTTCTTGACTCGTTCGGTCAGTTTAGAAAGGATAAAACCAGCAGTTTGGTACCATTGAAGGATACTTAACCAAAGCTTCGAGTTGAGATGGACGCAGATTCTTCATCGTCTTTGTTTAGGCGTCTCCATTCCAGTTTTCTGCTATAAGCACTTGGTGGGAACTTTGAAAGTACCGCGTCCTGTGGACTTGTTATAAATCAAAGAAGTTATCGGTCATAATTTTGGTTCAGATTCTCTAAATTAGAATTGTAGGTCTTTCAAAAATGCGCTGTCATGAAAAAGGGATATTGAATTTTACCACAATTAGCAATTTTATCAGTGATATGAGACATGTTTAGTTGATTTTTCAAGGGAGCTTCGTATTGTTAAAAAAAAAAATAATACAAGGAAAAGATCATTTTGCAAAGCTAATCATACCCGCTTTTAGTATACGTTCATCCAATATGTCTCGTAATTCTAAACAAGATGATTTTGCGCGTTGTTGTATTTACCAAAAAAAAAATTACCCCTTGAACTAGTTGGCAATTATTTCAGCTGAAAGCAACGCTTAATTTTTTTTATAAAGTGGTTGGCAATATATTATTTGCAACGGAATATAGCCACTAACATCTTTCGTCTTCGATTCCATTGAATAGAATACTAACATGTCCACTCAACGCTTTCCGAATACGGATAAAACACTTTGACATTCTGAAGTACCGACAAACGGCAGTAATTTCTATAAAGAAAGGAAAAGACGGCAATATTTCGGAGATGTCTTACGAGATCATTGACCCGAGCAATGTTTCCTGCAGCGATTCCGATGCCATCCTGAGCCCGGCAGAGCTGGCTGTCACCACTGTTACCTTCACGGCCCTCTTCATGATCGGGGTGACGGGTAACATTCTGGTTGCCCTCGTGATATGGCGTCAGCATGACATGCGGAGCTCCACCAACTATTTCCTCCTGAACCTGAGCATAGCGGACATGTTGGTCCTTCTGATCTGCGTCCCCACAGGACTGGTGGAGACCTACAATCCCATGAGGGGATGGCCGATGGGAAAATTCATGTGTAAGTACCACATAACTTGATGACCAAGCTGTATACACATGGTATATTACACACTAAGAAACAAGTTCAAATTTGCACCCTTCAAATGATAACTAGGAGCTTCTTTAAGGGTGCAATTTTGCACCCAAAGAAGCATTATGCACCCTTAAGGTGCAAATTTGCACCCTTTTGGATGCAAAACTTTCTGCACCCTTTAAGGTGCATAATTGCACCTTTTAGCCGGCCTTTTAGGCTGCAGATGGGCATTTTCGGGTGAAAACAATTACAAAGGGTGCATATTTTGTACCTTTGTCATGAAGCGTGCAAGATTGCACCTCAAAAGGTGCTGCTATTGTAGTATTTGGGGTGCATGAATTGCATCTTTTTTCTTAAAGTGTAGGGTGGTTAGGAGCACATGCCACGGATTTTGCACTTCACCATTATTTTGGTCACTTTGCTGATGGGGAAATAATATTTTGATCTCACTAAATGTTTATTCAACAGTTTTCCATCCCAATGGAAAATCCATTTATTGAATAGTAGATTAGAAATGTACATGAATTTATTATTTTGCGACTTCGACTTTTAATGTTCACTTCGGCAAGTTTGCCTGTTAGCATGATTAGTTAGTTGATGACATAGGTGTCATCAAAATATATTTCATACTTGAAAAGATATGAGTTCATTGTTCCTATCACTTTGTGTTATTGATTTCTATGTAAATATGAAGACGAATATTAAAATGCAAACCTACTGTTGTTTGTTCAGAGATTCTACAGCTGTTGAGTTACCACGATAAGGATTAGCTCGAAGATGTACCTTCCAGGCAATTCCAGTAATACCAAAACTTAGAAGTATAGCACATGCCGAAACATATCATTGATGATAATGACTGCATTAGCTTCTGTAATGTTGCTGCGTCGTTTGCTTGTATAGCGTGATGACACGAATTGTATCTCCGATGTACCTGTACAGCCTTCTTTGCAGTTAATTTGCAACAAATCGTGACTTGACAGAATGATTATCACGTTAGTATGTTACTCCTCGGTGGCAGAGCCACATGGGGCATGGGTACAATGCCCGCAATAATTTTAAGGGCAAAAAAGGGGAAGAAAAGGGCTGGAAAATAAGTAGAGAGGGTAGAGGCAGCGTGAAAAGTATTACCCCTTTTACAACTCTCTTCCCTTCATACAGCGACTCTGTTTTCTAGCATTTCATCTATGTCTTAAGTCCGATGCCCCTTGCTCGTCACCAGTGCCTCACATGATAATAGACCCTCCTTTCGTCTTGTACTTTACGAATTAACACAAATCCCACCATGCTTCAAACGCGGCTCCTATAGCTGAAACTCATAACCATGTTACGTTTATCATAAGTCAGTACATTTGGCATGGCAAGAGACACAATGTCTGGGGTTCTCTTAATTTGTTTATTTATTCATTTATTTGATATACATTAATTGATTTATCGATTTTTAAATTTTTCTTTGATTCATTTGTATATACTTTCGTTTCTTCTTTTTTAACTTGCGCCTTCTGTGAAAATGTATTAGCCCCCCCCCCTTTCTTTTGTTTTCCTACTTTTTCTGGGGGGGGGGGGGCGATGGGTTGTTGAAAAATTGTACCCCATTTGTTTGTCAGAGAATTCTCGATCCGCCATTCAATATGCGTGGCACTTTCAAGGCATTATATACAGTTACTAAAATCAACAACTTTGTTTCCTGAAATTTGAAATCAGAGACGACGGTGGTAGGATCTATTGCCTGCAATTGGGCCGTACCTATAAAACTAGCATTTGCATGAAAGTTAAAGATATCAAGTGAAAGCTTATATGCTGAAGTAAATGCTGAAGTGAATACAACTGGCGCCTATCTTTTTCTTGTCCTTCGAGCTGATGGTCGAGCAACGTCAAAGGTTCAAACTATAGCATTTACTTGGGCTCTAAAATGTTCAAATTTCAAGTATCAAATGCTAGTTCTATGTCTCCTGCTCAGACTGCTATGTGAGGCATGTGGTGTGGGCGTTGTTTGAAATTTTGCAATAGGGTTGTGCACACAGACTTCAGATCAAACTGCATTCAGGAAATAATGCAAAGGCGTAAGCTTCAATTGTCAAAAGTTTTTATCCCCTCTGGCTGCTGATGGCGATTTGACCTACTCTCTCAAAACTTAATGTGGCCGATTAATTTCACTTTTGGAGGAATTTGTAATTTGAAACAAAATATCCACTGTCCCCTAGCTTTGAAATGGAAGTAAGACAAGTCCAAATTGCAGAAAATAATGCGTAGGTCATTTTCCATAATATCCATATTAAAAGCGTAAGTCAGTAGGAGAGGAGCTTGCAACATTTCAAACAAAATAATTCATGTCGATTAAAAAAAGGATTCTTCCTTTTCAAATAAATGTCTATTAATCAGGCAGGCCTTTGCGTACAAGAACAAAATATTTTCTTTTTAGTCTAAGTGTAAGCAAAGACTTGTCTGTATACTTTCCAGAGAAGAGCCCATTGTTTCTTCTTGGAAGCAATAACTTGCATAAAATAACTGAAAATTAAAGCAAAAGATTATTTAAAAAAAATTGGCTAGGCTTCTGCTAGTTTATGATGGGCCAGTGTATACTTAAGGGACTTCCTTTGTAACAATGGGTTAAAGAAAAAGAGAACAAATCTTCGAAATGGAGCGATCTGGTGATTGGTTGTTTAGGGAGTTTTTGTTTGTTTAGGTTTTTTCTGTTTTTTTTTTTTTACACTGTTTTGGTTTTAGACCTGTAGATTTGTACTGTATTGACTGTTTGATATGGGCGAATTATAACTGAATTTCACCGACAGAATTTAAATCCCCGGTACACTCTTGTCCGCAGTAATACCAACCTCGGACAGACTGCAAACTCCAATAAACTACCTTCGAAGACAACAACGTCCTAGGAGGGAAAGGGGAAGGCTTGAAACTTTCAGATTTAATGCAAAATGCGATTTGTTCCAAAATCGGTAAGCAGTCGGATATTATAGTGTGTGATGTGGCTTTAGGACAATTACCCATGCTACATGATATACAGTAGTTGTCTGAGTGTTGATGTGGGAAATCATGGAAGGGTTAGTAGTTAGAGTATAGATGTCCGTGGAAATGGTTTGTTCTTTTTTTTTTAGTCAAGGGAAAATCGGCAGGCGCAGTTCTACGTGTGTGGGGGGGGGGGGCTTTGGGAGCTGAAGCCCCCCCCCCAAAAAAAAAATGACGACCTAAGTGCAAATTTAATCTTATACAGATCTAATATAATGTCCTTGTATTAAACCCGCATATAAACAAGAGAGGAAAAACAAAAGGATAAAGCGGAAAAAGGATAAAGGAAAAAAAAACTGGAAGCGCTCGCTCACATTTTAATGATCTTACCCAATACCGGTTATATCACTATTCTTAAGAAAGGAAATAGGTATGCATCTTGTCTCGCTATCCAAAGTTTATGCTATTTTTCTACTCATTAATTATCAGTTAGGCCTATATAACTGCAATGATTCCGGAACGGCAAAGTTGACCTAAAATAGATGAATTTTCAGGAGAAAAGGTCTGTGACCATACACCTATTCGCAATACCCTCTGGGAGAATGGAATATGCCGATAAATATCATTATACGTTACTAAATCACGAGAAGGGAGTAGTATAACCAAGATAACCCGGTCTCAGTATTAAAAAGAAACATTTTTGCTCTCTCATAAAGTATAGGAACGAAACAAGATGTTGTCGATCAGCAATCACTGCAGCAACAATCTATGCCAGGATATCATAACATTTTTGCAGCGACGTGTCCGACTATCCTCGAAATAATTCTGCACATGATAAGATCAATTAGTGAATTTTGTACATATTTCTTTTTCGCTCGCTACGCTCGCTCATATAAAGAATTATTTGGGAAGGCAAACGAATTGGGCATGCAAGGGAAGTGACCGAATATAGGCATATAATGTATTTTGATGTCGAAATGATACTTTATCATTGTTTTTTTTTTTTTTTTCGTTACTTGCTTCGCTCGCTCATAATTATTTAGAAACGTTTTTAAGTATGGTTTTGGACAGGAAACAATTTACTGGACCAGCGAGGTTTATCATAATTTGTTAGTGAGGTGATCAAATATACCAGTTGAATATCTTATAGGCCTCGAGTGTATTTTGATGACAAACTAAGACGTCTTTACTTCGCTCGTCTTTAGGAACAGGGTGGTTTTGGACAACAAAAATTTGCCAACGAGGTATATCTAGCGAGGTGGCCAAATAGACTATTTAAGTATGTCATTCTAGGGTGTATTTTGATGACAATTACAGCAAGAAGTGATCATTTTTGGGTCACTCGCTTCGCTCTCGCAAATAAAAAAAAGTAGATGTGTATTTTCGAAAGTCCCTATCGCGCGCGCGCGTGTGTGTGTGTGCCTGTGTGTGTGTGTGTATGGGGGGGGGTATCCACCTCCCACCTCTCAGTCGCTCTGCTCTAGCTTTGGCACATATCCTTCAAGCCCCAAGTAGCCCCCCCCCCCCCCCCAAAAAAAAAAAAAAAAAAAAAAAAAAAAAAAAAAAAGTCGTTTGCTCTAGCACCGCGCCTGAAAATCGGCCAGATTATTGCTTTTTAACTGTTCAAAGGAAATACATTGGTAAATTGGTAATTCAACATATGTAGAAAATAATGTGGGTGTGCTCAAAAAAGCAACAAAACATTGGAGGGAACTATTCTCGGTGATATTTTGATACTCTAACCCTGCCACTTTTTTTGAGAAGATCTTTTCACGAAGAGCGAAGATTACGTATCTTGACAGTACTCTTCAGAATGGGAAAAAATGCTTGATTTATACGGCCTGCGATTAGACTCCTAAAAGGTCAAAGGCAAGAAAATTCATTACGCGGCAGTTCATCCCGACCCACCGTGGAAAAGGGATGTTGGTTCGTGATAGGGCATTTCGTAACGAGACGGGTTCAGGAGAAATTGTCTCATTGCCCTCTCATTCCAGACACTTAATGGTGTCGGGGAGTAGGCTAATCGAGCAAAGAATTCGTGTTTTATCACTCTTGGCTCATTTTTCAATCTGTTCTCATTTTACACGACAGCCAAGCGAAAGGAACTTGAAATGATCCTGAAACTATAATGTCTCCCCCCCCCCCCCTTGCAAGTCACCATAAGCTCTATCGGCGTGTGTTTCCGATGCTTCGTAATGTGAACAAATTATATTGCAAACAGTTTATTTTCATGTCGTCATGGTGTGGAATGTAGTCAGTTATTCCCGACTTGAGATGGAGACGGCCAAATAACAGAGCTGTAAATACCGCGGAAGGAGACGAGTTGTATTATGCTTCGACACTGACGAGTAACAGCTTGGTTTCGAACCGATGATCTTGCCATACTTATTCCACTGGTTTATCCACCTTCCTATCAAGTTTCATTTTTTTAAATATGATGTGGGCGTGTTGTATGAGTGTATGTGAGTTCTATTTTGTTTTGATTCTTTGTCATGTTTGTGTACAGGAATTGAAGTTATGATCAGTTGCTATACTGAAATGCACTTTAATGTATCAAGGTTCACCTTCAAAATTGCTGTGTTTACGCAGTATTGAAATATTGCAAGTATTCAGAATTATTCTAAAGTCCCCCAGCCGTTATGAAAAAAAGTCTATAATTGATCGTAATATTTTTTCCTCTAAATTTCTTGTGCCCCTTTGGCAGTCTCTCAAAAGAAAATCAGAACAGATAGATAGATCTGGGAAGATTGCTCAACGGTTGATTCAGTCAACCCCCCCCCCCTCAGTACTCTGGATGAAAAGCGTTTCTTCTTTCCCTTCTTCCCCCCCCCCTCTCTCTCCCTCTCTCCCCCTGTAATCCCACCCTCTATAATTATCCATCCCCTCTATCCTTTTCTCTCCTTCACTTCGCCCACCTTTCCCTTCTCTCCCCTTCTCTCTCTCCCTCTCTCTTTCCCTGTAATTCCACCCTTTATATCCATCCCTTGTCTCATTTTCTCTCCTTCGCTTAGCCCACTTTTCCTTTCTCTCCTCTCTCTCTCTCTCTCTCTCTCTCCCTATAATTCTACCCTCTATAATAATCATCCATCCCTTCTCTCCTTTTCTCTCCTTCACTTCGCCCACCTTTCCCTTCTCTCTCTCTCTCTCTCTCTAATTCCACCCTCTGTATCCATTCCCTCTCTTCTTTTCTCTCCTTCACTTCTCCCACTTTTCCTTTCTCTCCTCTCTCTCTCTCTCTCTCTCTCTCTCCCTCTAATTCCACCCTCTATATCTTCTCCCTCTCTCTTTCTCACTCTATTTCCACTCTCTATCCATTCCCCCTCTCCTTTTCTCTCCCTCATTTCGCCCACCTTTCCCTTTTCTCCCTCTATTCTTATCTCTGTCTTATGAGCTCTTCCCTATCTCTTCACTCTCATCTCCTCTTGACCTTATATTCCCCCCCCCTCTCTCTCTTATTACCCATTCCTTTATCTTGTTGTTATTTTCCTTATATTTATATCTTCTTCGAAATGTAATATGAATCTTTGGTGGCTTGTTTATTTTGTGGACACTATAGTTGAATGTTAGGCAGTTAATTATTTTGCTTTGTTATCTTTCCCCTTTCTTTTCTTCTCCCCCTGTCCCCTTTCCCCTCTTCTTTTAGGCTATGTAATGCACTGAATTTTTATGAATTTTATGTGATGTATTTGCCTAAATAATTGTCTCTTATCTTAGTTAACCATGCTTTGTTTATGTACTGCCAGTGGAGGCCAGTTTTCTATCGTTTTAAAAGATGTATTCAATTAAGAATCTGAATTTGTACCTGAATCTGAATCTGAACTTCCATTTCTAAATTCATTCAAAATTCATTCAAAAATCAATTACCACAAAGAAATCTGTTGCAAAGAAATTTTGGTATCAAACAGTCACGAATGCATAGAATGGAATAAAGTTTATACATGTATGTTTGATGTAATGGTGATTTATCTTTTCTTATAATACAACGGGAATGAAGAAGGAGCAGGAGAAAATTGTCAACAGAAAATGCTAAAGAGGACGACGAATGACCTAGTTGCTTACATTGTTTTGTTTTTGTTTTATTTCGGGCGGGGGTGTTTGTTTGTTTTGTTGTTTTTTGGTTTGGTTTGGGTTTGTTTTGATTTTGTTTTTCTTCTTTTTGGGGGGGGGGGGCGGAAGTGGTCCAATTATCCTTTCAGTTTATGATTCTACTCCTTTATTTAAAAAGAAAGGAATAAGATGTTTATCATTTCTGGACGGAAATTTCCTGAAGCCGAATTCAGAGAAAGGTAAATCACTTTGGGAAATGTTTCTCAAAGCTAAGACGAGGTTATACGATTAACGTGCAGTTGCATTGTCGCCGACCGAATACTTCTCTTTATTCATAAAGAAGTTATAATGCATGAGAAAGATGCATGAAAGCAGGAAAGATAGCAAGACAGGGAAGAAAGGAAAATGGAAAGATTTTTGCCAAAGGGATGACTCTGATTATCGCTATTTATGAACCACAAATCGGCTTTGATTCTTATTTTGACGGATAAGAACGCGATATGCGCTTTTGCCTCTTCCAGCTGCTATGAAGAACAAAGGGAAATCAAGGGATTTTTGTTGTTGTTGTTTTTGTTGTTGCTTTCATTAACATCATTATTATCATGACGTTGATGATGTATTTTTAATGTTATCTTCAGGAGAAAATGTTTACAATTATTGTTATCATCCTTATTGTTATTACCATCATTATTTTGTATAATGGTAATGATGATATTAATAATAATAGTAGTAGTAATAATAATAATAATAATAATAATAATAATAATAATAATAATGATAATAATCATAATAATAATAATAATAATAATAATAATGATAATAATAATAATAATAATAATAATGATAATAATCATAATAATAATAATAATAATAATAATAATAATAATAATGATAATAATAATAATAATGATAATCATAATAATAATAATAATAATAATAATAATAATGATAATAATAATGATAATAATAACAATGATAATGATAATAATATAGTAGTAATAACAATAATGATAATAAGATGATTCATTCTTTTTATATGTACATGTATATCACAGTGTATTTCATATTATAATAATAGCATAATTACCACGCTGTGACGCTCATGGCGCTTAGACATTATCATCATCATCATGATCAGCATCATCATCATCATCATCATCATCATCATCATCATTATGTCGTCGTCATTGTTGTTCTATGACTGTCATGTACTGACCCAATCCTGGAAGACCCGAATAATAATTATTACGATTTTTTTAATTAAGGCATATACATAAACATACATACATTCCACAAGTTAACTGCATACTCAAAATAGTATAACATGGGTAAGAATGATTTTTTTTTTGTTTTATGATATTCTCTATTGTATTCATTCTAAACAATGCATGTATTGAAAATCATACAGACTTCAAAATGAATATGTTGAATTGAAATACATTTGAATAAGAAACCATATCATAATAAACAAAATACAATTATAAAAATACAATCAAAATAATTACATGGAATGAATACGGTAGTAAATACGGTATAGTTGATAATCTGCCAAGCGCCATTATCATGATTATAATCGATTGAAACATAAAACCTACTCTAATTTAATCAGACTCGTGTGCTATGTTATTTGGTATAAAACTAACCATACGATTTCCTCTCGTGGCAAATGCAAAGAAATCTATCTCGATATTTCTAATGAAAGTAGATCCATGAGTAAAGGGTTGTTGACATTTACTTTGTACTACATTTCAAGATTGACCTACCGGGATACTCGGAATTAACGAGTTCTAGAAACAAAATGTTTTCCCTTTCTTCTTCTTCTTCTTCTTCTTCTTCTTCTTCTTCTTCTTCTTCTTCTTCTTCTTCCTTATCTTATTTCTTCTTCCACTACACTCTTATTTCCACGGTGTCAAATGGACTCGGAAACGGCGTCAGCTGGAAGTCAACTCTTTTCCTAGTTAAAGTGACTCGTTTTCCTAGTTGTTTGACTCGGAATTGAGTCGATTCTCAGCTAATGCCACACCATTCTGAGTCAGATTAATTCGGAGTCCGATTCACTTCAACTCGGAATAGAGTTGACTCCCAGCTGACACCGTGGAAATAAGAGTGTATCATCATTTGCAAAAGTTTAAGGCCACCCTTCCAAAATGCAATAACTCAAAGAAAAAACAAAGTTAAACATATTCATTTTTCAGACATAGTACATCCATTTTCAACGCATTCATGTGGGCTACCATTACTCTTGTGCTACTGCATGTAATCATTCATTGAGACAAAAGAATGTACATGTATTCCAAATTACTGAAATACCCACAAATTCCCTGCGGTGGTCTTAAACTTTTGCAAATGGTCTTGTGATCATCTTCCTTCTATTTTCTTCCAAGCATGTCTTCAAACACTGCTTGAGGGTCTTTTTTTTACATCTTCTTCCTGCTTAGCTTCATATATATATTTACAAAATAAAATATAAAGCTCCTCTGAACAGATCTGACAAAATTGGAAATTAGTAAATAAACATAGACTGATACCAGAAACACATTTGACGTGAAACTCCTTTGATGTGAAAGTGTGTCCATGCACACTAATAATTTCTCCTATCTCGATCTAGAAATCTGTATTGTGGTCCTGAAGTGCCTTGCAATGTGATGCTACCTCCAAGGATCACATTATGTTTTCTCAAGATTTCAGTTGTTAATCAGACAAGCAGTCCACCGTTTGGTAAGTTTGCTTTTTTTGCGTTTCTGCCTCGGTGTTGGGTCCTTTCAACAACAAAAATCACTCAGATAATTATGCTAAAATCTACCCTTACGAAGGAAATTCAGACGTATCCCCAATGGAAATCACATCTTAAATCAAACCTTGCAAATCAGACCGAAAAGAGTAGGGTGCGCAATTAACAGTGAAATTGAACCGTAGCGAAGTAATTTGGCTAATTATTGGTTAGCTTCTAAAATGCCAGTCTCCTTTGCTTTATGAACTTTCTTAAAGATTTGATGGTGTAAAGTACAATCATTATTATCGTCGGATTATTCAAAATTGCTTGTATTTTCTGTCCGCGATTAGTAATCGACGAATCAACAGTCTCCTTCGACTTTTCTTAGTCTCTATTTCCTATTCTTCTGTACCTTAAGTTGGTTAATCTGTTTCATTTCTGAGAAGCCAGGAGATTGAAATACTGATACATGAGACCGACAACCAAGGACCGACATGTCGAACTAGTTTTGTCAAATTTTCTGAGGGTTTATGAGACTTGACTGTCGACCTCGTGGGATGACCCTCCTCCTATCTGCACTCGATGTAATTTATCATCAGGGGCTTACCCCAGAAAGGCATTGTGATAGACACGTATTTTTGAAATCCGCTTACGATAATCATATTAAGGATATAGCGTGGATGAAAAGTGAGAACATGCTTTCTTTAAATACCATGCAGATTTGCACTTCCCTTTTAGTGCCAGAAATAAATCAAAAGAGGATTTAGAATAAATTCTTGCAAGTGACAGCCTAAATGTTCGGATAATTTGAGAATGGATAAACTTGCAAAGCCAATGAAAATATGATTAACCAAAAATAAAATCAAATAAATTGAAATTTAAGCCATTAAAAAGGTTTCTCATCCTTGGCATTTTAGCCATCTCGATAAGTATGAGTGCAAAAATTGCAGGCTTACATTGAATCTGAAATTTACTGTTGAATATAGATATGTATGAATACTCTTTTGAAACCACTCTTTAAGACCACCAAAAGAATACATCAAACAACACATCATAGTTTTGAATAAATATCCGAACTTAACTGGCGGTTTTAAAGAGTAAAGAAATTATCTTATAATTCCATATTTTGCAGATTACACACCTTCTGGTACATGTTGCAACACGTATTTTTGGTAGCAAATCGCTATTGGTAGTTCATATTTTCTTTTCTTTTTCATAAGTTCTTGATAATTCACTTTTTCTTTCGCTTTGCAAGTTCATCATTTATCATGTCATCAAATTTGAACTTGCCGCGCAACATCACTAGATTATGGGCATTTTTAATAATCACGGTTCTCAGTGCTTGGAAGTGCTCTTTTTTGACAATCTGAGCGCAGATATTTAAGATTTCGGGAGTTTTATATGAAACATCCGAGACCATTGAATGCCACTTATCTCACCCTCTTAAAAGCACTCTCCGGATTCGTTTTCCAAAAGCGCTACAGAGTCGTAATTTTCAGGGTTTAGGTCTAGAGTCTCATTTTCCTTTTTACCTATTCCCATGTGTTATCTTGTCATAGGGAGGGGGTGGGGGGGGGGGGTTACGGTACATACTTTTGAAGAAGGGGTTAGCTTGTGATATACCGCACTTTTCAAACATAGATCATATAGATAATCTATATAAATATGATGTTAATGATGTTAATTCTTTTCGCAAAAGCGATGATATAGGTAACATACTTTTCTCTGAAATTTTATCAAAATACCGGAAATAGGTTAGAATGTGTGTGGGAATTCATGTGGGTGTGGGTGAGATAAAACTCGTCGCTTGATTGCGATCATTCATCTCCCCCCCCCCCCCCCCCCGCCATTACTCCTCGGAAGGGATTTACGCTACTGTAAGTTGTCCATAAGATAATGCAGGCGGAATCTATAACTTGAAGCCTCTTTTGTAATTGGACTATATCTCTCCTCTTTCTCTCTCTCTCTCTCTCTCTTTCTCTGTACTCCCTTTACTCACCATCGGTTTGCCCTTCATTACTCTCCTTCATCAGCTCACATATTTTCACATATTTATCGTATCAAGCAACAACTGAATTTCTTTTCTTCGTTCTACGTTCCTTCTCTATCCCCCCCCCCTCTCTCTCTCTCAGGTATAAGCTCCCCTTTTGAATTATACACATGCCCCATTTTTGAAATTGTGATCTGCTCATATTTTCCTATTAGCATTCTCCTTATGGGGTTGGGTAACTAGGCAGTCATACCCCTATATCCAACCCCTATTCACCCATGGCGAATCTAGAATATATGTAAAAAAGGAAACGATTTGAGAACCTTTGGAATTAAAATTACGTACTTCTATTTCTCAGCCCAGCCGTCGTATACCTTTTGACAAAATTACGATTTCTAATTTACGTTTATAGATTTTGAGCAAACATAGTATATAATAAGGGTGGCCAGTGGCATTGGGATTCAATAGCAAAAAGCGAGACTTGAGTTTAAAGCAAGACGCGTTAGTTGAATAACCTTTCTCTTTCACACACTTGCACACACAAAAAAAACTTCCCTAGATTGATATATCTTTTTATATATTTCAGCAATAAAGGAACAGAACAGGATTTCAAAGACATACATGTACAAAGGCGAGTAAAACACACGATAAATGAAAGCCCAGGACATGACCGACTTAATTGTCCATGCAGGGCAGGTAACACAAATACATATAAATCATTAAAATAAACTTGAAAATCAAAATTATAGTTAACAAAAGTATGCAAAATGATAGTTATTGTAACACATTCAAAATATGCGATAATGACTTCATAAAATGAGACTGAACGGAATAATATTTTGAATATAGTAAACATGGTAAACGCTGTAATTGGATGAGTTCAGGGATCGATGCGCGGTTGTAATAAAACTTGATAAGGTGATATATTATTATCTTCCCACAATGAGGACCCCTCCTTCCCTCCCTCCCTCACCCCCCCCCCTCCATCCTTCCCCTCCATTCCCTTACCTCTCTCACACACTCCCTTTCTTTCTCTCTCTCTCTGACGATGACCGTAAATTTCAAGTAAAACGCCATCAATTTAGAAGTAATCAAATTTTATACCGATCGAGCAGGGAGGACAACCCTTAGGAAGAGCCGTTTAACAGTTTAAAGAAACTATTTGAATTTCGTATTTGCCTGACATACATCTTTCACTATTCGGCTCCAGAAGAATAGAGTTTTTCATATGACTGTGTTTAACTGGTTATAGGTCAAAGGTCAGATTTTTTGCCACAAAATCTGAAGATGCAAATACAGTTTTAGATTAATTTGTACCAGGTATTAAACGAATGGAATATTTTAGAGATAAGTGTCAGCTTAGACTGGATTGGTGGGGGAGAAGACACATAGTGAGAAACCTCATGAATTCTTTTTCTCTTTCTCTCTCTCTCTCTCTCTCTCTCTCTCTCTCTCTTGGATCAAAGACTTCGTGAGTTCATAACTCCTCCAACAGTGGCATAAATGTGTGATACCTTTTTCAAAAGATAAGTCGCCATTCTCAGAATCGCAAGGTTCAAATCCCTGACTCAGCATGGATGATCATTTGCAAAAACTTAATCCGCAGTTTACCACACTACTGAACGAAATATCACTTCATCCCAACAGCTAAAATCAGTCGGTATGAGATCAGATTGTGGCAGTGTGACCGAGGCAATACCGACCAGGAAAATGTAGGTTAAATGGCAATTTTTTTTTATCCTCTGATGAGTTTTTGTTCTTGATAGCCACATTCATTATAGTTATGGAGTCGATAGTATAGCCACAAGAGAAAGCCAAAAGAAAACAGGACAGTTACGAATTGGCCATTACAAAATAATGTAATAATAATGTGAACTGCTTGACAGTTCTTCTAAATAACATTATACAAATATTGACTGCTTTGAGGGGCATGGTTGAAACTACAGTCCAAGGTAATCTCAAAAACTGTACTGTAGAGGTGTCGTGTTCTAGTGGATATGTCACCGGACTGTAGATCTCGCGGTTATCTCAACACGAACGAAACGTTTCACAATTCCGTCTTATCGTCCTACTTTAAGCTTATTTTGTTTCCCTTTTCTCGGTGACGGTATATACAAGGAAAATGGCATCCATGGATTATCATCTTCATTTTTACACAAAAGTCGAAATTTATTCTTATCGAAAAAGCAATTTATTTCCTTGTGTTTCTCTTCTGTATTTAAAAAAACCGCGATCTTTAAATCATTTCAAAGTAAGACCAACCCTCAGTCTTTGTAAAATGGTTAATTGCCTCAATCCTCTTTACATTATTCAATTCACATTCCTCTGTTTCGGGTCTGTAATTGAATGAATGGCATACTGCATCCCGCATACACGCGGCGGCACAGCGCAATTTGCTGCATGCGCTGACATTCTCTATCACGTGATCACTCAAACGGTAGCCAGTCAGAGGTTTTCCCTCGTTGTCTTTTGCAATAGTGAAGAAGGACGATTTTGAGTTTGTCTGAGGCTGAGTTCTCGAGGTTGTCGGATGGATAGTAGTTGACTCGGCGGCCGGAGCAGGCTGTGGTGCCGGAGCAGGCTGGGGTGCTGGAAAATACTGAGAACCACCTGATGATTATAATTAAGAAACGTTTTTCATTATAGGTCATAATAGCATATGATATGATTTCAATCATTAATATTATCAGTACTGTTATCATCATTATTGTTGTTGGTATTATTAAGGTAAGGGAAATAAGTGCAAGGAGTAACATTTTCGTGTTGTGCAGAAGGGTTAGCAGTCGGGAAATTCCTTAACCGCCAAAAGATTTTTGTCAGATATCTTTCATCTCTAATTCATAATGTTTCCTTTTTTTTCATTTGTTTCTGTACTTAAAAATAACTGAATATTGCACAATATGGAAAAGAACTAGATAGTCTGGCGATTTAAAGAATAGGGTTGAGTGCACTGTCAAAGAAACTGTCTAGAATCTACTGGAAAATGTAGTGTATAGGAATAGCTGTGCATTGTGGCGTTTCGGGTATGATTACCGTTAAACAAATTGGGAGAACCCGTCAAACTGACTAAATCTTGCTTTAATGATACACTGTGAAAGAAAATGCACGGACGTATCGATGTATGGAACCACGCACGCACATGTTTTATCAAAACATTTGGTCCAAGGTTTTGCACTATTTCTAGGAATATTTCGAATATGTGGACATTCATATGGTGGCCCTGAAGTACGCTCGACAACAGGTCATGTGCAGGGTGAATTTCGCATCGCGGGTCGTGAACTTCGCGTCCCATGTAATGAATTTCACGACCCGCGATGCGAAATTCAGGACCTCGGATGCGAA
Organism: Echinometra lucunter; assembly: GCA_029962745.1. Taxonomy (NCBI): domain Eukaryota; kingdom Metazoa; phylum Echinodermata; class Echinoidea; order Camarodonta; family Echinometridae; genus Echinometra; species Echinometra lucunter. The sequence continues at coordinate 21,029,601 of CM057159.1, forward strand.
ATTCACGACCGACGATGCGAAATTCAGGACCCATGGCGCGAACTTTGCATCCCAGTCGTGAAATTCATGACCCGTGGCGCGAACTTTGCATCCCAGTCGTGAAATTCACGACCCGCGGCGCGAAATTCGTGACCTAGGATGCGAAGTTCACCACCCGCGATGCGAAATTCAGGACCTCGAGCGTACTTCAGGGCCACCATACATTCAACTGTTCAAAGGGCAACTCGTAAAATGTTCCATTACTACTGCAATTCTTCCAAAAGGAGATGACAAGTAAGCTAAAAAGTTAATATCAACAGTACTCTTCAGGGACGTTGATCGCGGGAAGATAAGGGTGCACCTCATCACCCCGCCTCGCCCTCCCCCCCCCCCCCCCCTCGAGAATTTTAGGTGCGGCTCTTAGTGGGTATAATCATACCCACTATTTTTGATTAAAAAAAGAGCAAAAGAATAGCAACTGTGACAAGCAATGCTCGTATAAAACAATATGTGTGTGGGTGTGTGGTTGAGGGTGTTTTCATTTCATTCATTCATTTATTAATTCATTTCATTTCGTAAAAACAATACAATCACATATACATATATACAATCATATAACATAAACATGCAGATAAAATATAACAATTCTCAAAAATGAAATGGGAAACTCAAATGAAAAGCCTGGAATGGCTTGTAAAACAAAGTTTCCCTTCAGATAGTTTGGGAGCAGATCAAAAGAAATTCAAATAATGAAAAGGCAGAAGCAAAACAACTGAGAAAACGACAAAAACAGCACATAAAACAATATCAAAATCTAGGGTAAATATATATATATTCATTTTTCCTTATATATATAAGGGAAAATGAAAGGGAAATGGAAAGGGAAATAGTTGGTGTACATTTCAATGGTAATTAGAATACAAGATTAATTTAAATTTCTTTTTGAATGTTACAAGATTTTTGTATGAACGTATGGCCTGTGGTATTTTATTCCAAATATTGGGTAGAGTATTCCGAACCGATTTTTTTGAAAAAACAGTTTTTACTTTCCACAAATGAAATACATAACGCAATCTGGTCTCGTGGGTATGAATTTGTTTGTTTACTGAGAACATAGCTGATATACACTTGGGAAGCAAATCTCGAAAATATTGAAAACCAATCAGAGCAGTATGATATTTGAATAAATCATAAATGTTCAAGGCTTTCAAACGTAAAAATAAAGGGGGAGAATGGGCATTATAAACACTTCCTGTACAGATACGAAGGGCCTTCTTTTGCAATTTGAAAAAAAGTGTCCAGTTTTCCCTTATAGGAATTTCCCCAGACAACAATACAATATGAGATATAAGGCAATATAAAGGAATTATATAAAGTAAACAATATGGGCAGTGGTACATAAAACTTGAGTTTGTACAATACACCAATGCTTTTTGAAACTTTGTGTAGAATGTTATCAATATGGACATCCCAGCGAAGATTTTCATCTACTATAACTCCGAGGAAGTTTATAGCATTTAATATAGATATAGGTGTTGAGTCTATTCTTAGGGATACCTCATCAAGAATAATGGATACATGGTGATTTCTATTATGAAATATACAAAAATTAGTTTTAGTAATATTAAGTTTTAATTTATTTGCCTTAAACCACTTTGAGACATTGTCCAATTCTTCATTTACTTTATATTCAATATCATCAAAACCAGATTGCGAATAAATAAGTGTTGCATCATCTGCATACATAATATACTGTAAATTGGAAGAGGAATGAGTCAAATCGTTAATGTATATAAAAAAAATAACGGGCCGAGGATAGATCCTTGCTGAACTCCACATGTAATATTAGCAGAATCAGAAACAGCATTACTGAACATAGTATACTGGTTTCGATCATTTAAGTAACTTTTAAAAAAATTGAAAGGAGTACCACGTATCCCATAATAATGTAATTTAGATAAAAGTATCGAATGATCTACTATATCAAACGCCTTTGACAGATCCATAAATATTCCAATACAATATTTATTTTTTTCTATCGCTAATGTTACTTTATCTTGTAAATTCATTAAAGCATGGGCAGTGCTATGATTGCGTCGGAATCCAAATTGGCATTCTGAAAGTATATTATTCTTAGAAAGGAAGTCATAAAGACGATTATAAACACATTTTTCAAGTAGTTTTAATATACATGGCAATAAAGATAATTTTACAATAGATGGGAAGCATCTTTCTTATGAATTGGTATGATTTTAGCTATTTTAAGTTTACTTAGGAAAGTACCAGTTAATGAAGATTCATTGAAAATATACACCAACGATTTGACAATAGCATGAATAATCTGTTTAAGTACATTACATGCAATGTTGTCATAACCACAAGATTTAGTATTCTTTAGTGATTTACAAACTTGAATCAATTCACTTTCAGTAGTGGGTTTGAAAAATAATGAAACACTATTCGGATTAGTTAAGTAGTATATGTGAGAAGTAACATCAGATTGAGTTGCATTGTCAAGACCGGTATTACTACAGCAGGAGATGAAGTAAGAATTAAATTCATTTGCAATAGCTTGTTGATTATCAATCATTTCACCATTTTTCTTTAAATAAGTTGGTAATGAAGATTTAGACTTATTCAGGAGATTATTTGCGTGGAAGTGTGTGGGTGTGGGTGTGTGGGTGTGTGTATGTGTCAGAGGCAATGACTCCCACTATGCCCCCCCCCCCCTCAGGTGAACAGTGTTCCCCACTAAAAGTACCCCGAGGTGTTTCTTTTCACTTTTGATAATTCCCTTATCATTTCCTTCTTTCTTTCTTTTTTTACGAGGCCACTTTTCCTTTCTGATGAAAGCCTTTCCACCTTCAATTAAGTGCCCCCTTTTGACTCTAGTATTAGATTGCAGTTTTAGGTTTCATATGTGCCTTTTTACGCCTAACCAGTGCCCCTTTTCGCTTCCAATTAGTGCCTCTTTAAACAATGACAAGTTTCCCATTACAGAGACCTTTTTCGTATCTAAATAGTGCAATATCCCTTTTGATAAAAATACCCTTTTCACTTCAGGGCACAGTTACTGAACCCTTGATACATTTCCTTTCTCAGGCTAACAGAGCATTTCCTCTTCTATAAAGTGCCCCCTTTTCACCTTAGGTGTAAGTGCCCTTTTAATATCTGATAAGTTCCCTTTTCCCGCCTTATTACTGTCCCTTTACCTGATATGAAGGGGCCCTGAAATGAATTAGCCCTTATTATTGAGTAAATAATGCACGAACCATTGCCTAAAGCGCTACGAAAACGAAAACCTTCAGTCTGCTGTCCGGTTCAAAAGCGCTTATTTTACGAAACGTGTATGCACTTCAGAGTGACAATTATGAATATTCATGAGCAGAATAGAATAAAAACTGCCAGTTACTTCGCTATCTCTGAACGGATTTTTAGGATTTTTTATTCCAAATGGAAGAATAAGAATAATGCTACCCATTTCATCAGAAAACGTTTTGAAATAAATAAGCCATTTACGCATAAAAAGGATGAAATAAATTGGTCATAAATTATGTATAACTTGCATTAAAATAGTTTTCAGCTCCTTTTTTAGTTGGAAATCCTGATAATTATGATACCCTTCCAAAATTCACCAAAATCCTGATGAGCTTTTACACCGGTCAGGGGCGAATTTAGTACCCTGTAGCCCTTGAGGTTTTTATGGTTTTTAAAGCCTATTTTGAATCCCAGCCGTCAACGCAGTTGTTAATGTAAAGGTCTTCGAAATAAGATTTTTATCTCTGAGCAATTTGATATTAATTTGTTACAAACTATTGTTTTTGGGGTGTTTAGCCGGAATTGTGAGAGCTGCACCCCCCCCCCCCCCACTTCCACGGCCCTTTGCCTCAAGATTTCATTTTGTAGGATTTGGCAGAAGAGATTCTGTGTTAACTAACATGACTAAAGATAAAGAAATTTCCTACAAATTTTTGGAAACTTTGGGGAGACTCTTTCCAACCGTTAACTTTTTACAGGGAGTATGATAATTTGAAACAGTTTCAAAACTTAATGGCCAATTTCTTGATTACCGTATCAGAAGGAAAGAGATACGTTATTAAATGAAATAAGGTCTTACCGAAAGGATTGCTAACTGTGATGCCTCCATGTACCTCGATGCACAAATAAACAGTCCCGAGCAACAGCAGAAAGAAACGAAGAGTTGTCATGGTCCCTATATCTCTCAGCAATTCACTTGCATAAATGGAACAGTTATCTCTTTTCTTTTAGAGACATGTGAAATACCGAGTAGACAGCACAGAGAGCAAGAGACTTATGGAATCGTGAAATGACTTTATTAACAAATGCAGCTTCTGAAAATCTGTTAATTTTCGCAGTCCAGCGGAGACTTCGAATGGCGACCAGATCTGAATATCTTGATCGAGATGGCAAATGTGTTTCCGTTGGTTTACGTCAGCAAAATAACAATACCAAACAGTTCTCTTTACCAACGTAATTTCCTCATTGAAATGTGTCCAGGTCAAAGTGCCGAGCAAATGTTTCCATTGTTGTTGTTTTTTTCAATCAGCTGCCCAAACTTTGCACACTAATCTACATAGTTTTTCTCCGTATTATCCATTCACCCTCGTGCCCTCGTGCCACATTCTAATAGGCCACCATCACTAAACTCCAAAGAGGAGTTCAGTGGCAACCATCCGTAGCGATGTGGCTGGCACAGCAGGGATTTGTGCTGTATGGCAGTGGGTTTGCTACATAGGGGGAAATTAAGGATTAATGAACTAACTGGAAGTTAAATGTGCCTTTGAAATATTAACAATTGTAAAGTCCTTCATACTTCATCATAGCAATTGTGTAAATGTGATTGAAAATGCGCATGTATGTTTGGAGATCGATGAAATAAACCATAAACAAAGGCCTCGCCTAGATCCTTTTCAACCTTGTGCTTAAGCATAGGGCTTTACATTGATTGGATATTTTAGCGTGAGTGAAATAGCAAAATAATTTCAATTAAGCGTAAATTTTTGGTAGTAGGTCTAAGATGTTTCTTCTGACGTCAGTGATATGGAGTATAAGCAAAGAGAAGTTAAAATGATAAACGAAATATGCTATTATGTATCATTAAAGCACAAAGGTATCAAGCTGTGCCAGAAAGAACAGAAAAATCTCTTTTTTCCGTAGTGGTTTTATGTCACGTGTACAAAATATCTGACAAGAAAGGAGAGTTGTTCCTACAATTCCTTTTGTTTTTTTGGAAGGGGCACTGAATAAGAGGGAATAATGGCCACTGTCAATCGTTCTTTTTAAAGTAATCTTTAGCACGACAAGCAATACAGGCTCACGTAATGCATAACGTGAGAACTTCGTTACCGCACACGGCTCTACAATAGCATAATATTCACAAAGAAGGTGGTTCGAATTAAAAAGCGGTTTGAGTTCAAAAATTGAAGTCATGATCCTGAATATATGTGAAAGATAATTGAAGCTGGATTTGGGGAAGCTTTTCGAGAGGGATGAGAATGATAGGTGACCTTCAGTGGATTGTGGACGTTGGTGATATATATTACTGGATTGTAGTATTGATAGATCGAATTAAAGTTATATGACAATTCAGATTATAAAACTGAAGTATCATTGGGATTGTACTGTTCATTATGTTGATGGACAAAACAGAAAGTTATGAAAATGTGAAACATTAAACCGAGGTATAGTTTGGATTGCAATAATAAATGCAGGAAAGCCCAGAAAGGTACACTGCTCTTCCCACTTGGTGACTCTGCTTCGCAGTATATGTATGTACCGGTTGATAAATACATAGCACAGAAGATTCCCTTTTTTCCTTATAACCTGCCCATGGATAGAGACACGGGGCGGTGCCAGGGTATTTTGATAGGGGGCAAGATTACTCATAGGTAAATTTATTTAAGTTTTAAATGAAAAAAAAATAGAGGTATCATATAGTTGCATGACTGGAGCTCTCTCTTTTCTTATACTCTTCTTTCTTCCTTCTCCTCTTTTTCTTCTTTTTTTCTCCTCTTTTTCCTTTTTTTTTTTTTTGGATCACTTGAAAAATCATGGGGGGCGGTCGCCTCAGCTGCCCCCCCCCCCTGTAGCACCGCCCCTGTAGAGACACAATTTTGCTTCTTTGGAATGCACACATCGCTTTCATGGACATGGAAGCAAAATTTAATCTCTCCATGCTTCTTGGACATCAATGATCCTTCTCCTTCTCCCGTCATAATATACCCCTCTCTCTTCTTAAATATCTCTCTCTCTCTCGTTCTCTCTCAGCTACACAATGGGTTGGTTGGTTGGTTGGTTGGTTGATTGGTTGAAATGGTTTTATTTGATATAAAACTTTGCAGCCCAATGGCTGAATTGTGCCTGATTTACAATGATAAAAAATACGATAACAGAAAAAAGGGCCCATGTCTTGAACAAAGCGTCGTCAATATTCAGCGATAATCAAATTTTATATAAAGTGCCTGGAAGAGGGCCCTTGGGTAGAGACGTTTGAAAAAAAAAATCTTTAATTTGGTATTTGCCTGCTATAATTCGCGAACATCTCCCGGTGTATATATATTCCACTAAAGAAGAACAAAATTTCAAATATCAGTTTTTAACTTGTTATAAATTAAAGATAATATGCATTTTCCCCCGAAGTCTAGGGAAGCAAATGCGATTTGAAAGTAGATTTGTAGCCTTTAGTTCACGAATCATTTTTTTTTCAAGGCATAAATGTTAGCTTAGAATTTAGACTGTGGAGGTGAAAAATAAATACAGCGAGAACATGACAGCCATTTCTTATCAGATATTCCTGCAAGTAACTCTACTTCTCTCTCTCTCTCTCTCTCTCTCTCTATTAGATTAGGAATGCGTGAGTTAATAATAACTCCTTCAATTAACCTACTTAGATGCGGAGGCGTTGTGGTCATAATCTTTAGCGTACTTTTATTTAATGGATGAATCGCCGGACTGTGCATCACAACATAAGAGATTTGAATCCCTGATATAGCACTAAAAACAATCATTTACAAAATCTAAATTTTGCGTTTACCACATGCACTACCTCCATGTGAAGTAAATATGAACGGTATGGGTGTATGAAATTTGCGATGACCCAAGGCGCTTCAACATGATCAGCAAGCAGTGGCGGCACCAGGATTGTTAAAGTGGGGGGGGGGGCAAATGAAAATGTTGGGGGGCAGGGGCAGTCAATATTTTTTTGCGTGTATGGAAAAATCGAGCGTGAAGCGTGAGTTTTAGTCGCCAGCGTAAGTCCACTTTGAGGAGTGGGGGGGGGGAATAATTGAATTTTTGGATTTTTTTTCCTCTTACACTCATTTTAATATCAATTTTGCAAGCGAGCGAAGCGAGCAAACAAAAAATAACCGCTTTTTTTGTTTTTAATCGCATTTTCAAATAAATATTCTGAAATAAGATGAGCGAGCGAAGCAAGCGAGCCAAAATTGGCTACTTTTCTTGTTTTTAATCACATTTTAGAAAAGAAATTTAAAAATATGACGAGCGAGCAAAGCAAGCGAGCCAAAAATAATCACTTTTTTTGTTTTCAATCGAAGTTTTGAAGAGCGGAAAATGGTATTTTAGAGCACTTCACAGCTCGAATATGATGCTTATGACAACATCTACTTATTTACAAATTACTGTTACTTCAGTCCACAAAATTTCTGGGGGGGGGCAACTGGGGGGCAAAGCTTCTGAGTGGGGAGGGGGGGGGGGCAAATGCCCCCCATGCCCCCCCCCCCCCCCCCGTTTTGCCGCCACTGTCAGCAAGGCTGAAGCAGGAGTATCCGTTGCCTACTGGAACTGGGTGATTCCTGTGTTAAGTCCATGCATGGGAAAGAGAGAATTCAGGATTCAACGGGATAGAAAATTGACTTGAAATTGAACCAGTGTAAAATAAGCCGAAATCCCTCCCATCTCCCTTCTAATGCACAGTAAAACCATATTTTCAATGTGTTTTCATATTAAAATCTTTGTTTATTGCACAGTGTGTGTTGTATGGTTGCATATTTCTACACTCCTATCTTCGCTCATTCCCCCCCCTTCTCTCTCTCTCTCTCTCTCTCTCTCCCTCCTTCTCCCTATCACCCCTCCACTACTTTTTAGTCTCTTCTTTAGGCTAAGTTGCTTTCGCATGCTGTTTCCCCAAGATTCCTGTTACCTTTTTTTCAATATATTTATTGTCGATTTTCTTGCTATTATAGAAACCTTGCCATCAATGGTAACTATCCTGGTAACGTTGCTCCACAGCCAATCGAAATCCAGTATTCCATGAAAGTTACCATTGATGGCAAAGTTACTATAATAGCAAGTTTTATGCAACGGCACCCAGTTCCTTTTCTAGGTTAACTGGGGACCTAAACTTTATAGGCTTATATTTTGTATTACTGAACTTAATGTGGAAGGAATTTACGTGGAAACAAATGAAATAAAATCAAAATCAGATCAAAGCATATCTGTGATCATTAGCACATTATGAAACAATGTTAATGTTTTAAATGAAATCAGTATTGCATTATTAATGTTCTAGTTAATATTAGTATAATTACTATTATCATTGTATTATCATTATTATTGTCTTTATTATTATTATTATTACTGCTATTGTTATTGTTATTGTTTTTATTATTATTATTATTATTATTATCATCATCATCATCATCATCATCATCATCATCATCATTATCATTTCTATCATCATCATCATCATCATCATAATCATCATCATCCTTTCTATCAGTATTTCAACCATTATGATCAGCATTCTCAGCATTATCAGAACAACAATAAGCTAGACATACAAACAATTTATTAGTCAAAATGGTTCTCTATATATAGTGACAATAAGAACAAGAATAAACAAAAATAGAATTAAATAAAAATCTCTTGAAATGATTGAAGGCTTGCCCAAGAAACTACCCTGAGAACAGAAGGTAGAAAATACATGGGATATCCTTTTGACAACACACACAAAACGATTAACATATTGCTTTAACTCAGACTTCAGACAATCAGATTTTAAGCTATTTAACCATGTTAACTTTAAATCAAATCTGAATCTACATATATCTCTCTTCGTTGGAACAGGACGGGTAATACCTTTTTATGTACAGTATTGATAAGATATGTTTGATACCATAATTAGTTAGCTATCAAATTAACAATCTGAAAGCCTGTCCCTTTAGTGAAGCATGTATTCATATGATTTGCATGTTTTCTTCCTGTTTTATGCTTTTTTAAGGTTATTTCATCTTTTTGCATCTAGTGCACCTCGAGTATTTGAAATCAAGTGGATTTGGTGCTTTACAGATACACATATATTTACATATATATTTTTTTTTTATTAGTGATATCATCATTATTATTACTATCATTACTATCATCATCGTCGTCATGGTTATCATTATCTTATTATCATCATGATCATAAATATCATCATAATCATTGTTATCATTGAAAAAATAACGCTATTGGTTACAAATGTAGAAGAGGTGAAACTCTTAAACCTGATATCAAATTAAACATGCTAAAATTGAAATAACATAATAATAAGTACGTACATTATGACGTAAATGAAGCTTTTACCGGAAATCGCCGCAAAGGAAACCTTGAAGCTTTCAATGTGTGCAATTCTAGGCCATGCAGTATACCTTTAAGAAAACTAGTCGATCCAGAGTGACCTTAATAGGAACACCTCTAGCACTTTTACCTGCAGTATTGTTCTCTTCGATTTTGGGATCCCGAAACGAGAAACATACAGACCAGGAAATGTAGGTTAGGTTTTTCCTCTCACTTCCTATCAAGTTTTTGTTATTGGCAGCCAAAGTCATGATAGTCATTGATTTGAACGTAGAGCGACCGGGGGAAAGTAAGACAATTCCAGCTTTGTCGTTCTTTATAAAAGAGATATATGTTATTGGCGGCAGTTGCTGTGAAAAAAATGAAATGATACCGTTTTCTCTTATTAAAAAGGAGATCCAACGCTGCCGAGCAATGTTTTATGGAATAAACATAACTGCACATATGATAATGTATTATTTAAAAAGGCAATTTCCTTTTTCTTTCATACGAAACTAAGATTTGCGATGACAAGCTAGGGACAATCGAATTATAACAATTTCAAACTTACGTCGAAAGCGATTTACGCACGATGAATGGCCATTCATTGAACCCCCCTATCTGCTTTCATTTTCGTGAACAGAAACGAGAAGGGTTCATAATCAGTGGCGTATCTATAGGAAAACGGCGCCCGGGGCAAGCGCTGAAATTGTGCCTCTTCTGAAAACTGAGGAGATCTAAAAAAGTGCCTATTTATACTGACGTTTCGAATCACACGTCACCTGTTGTCTACAACATCAACCGAACGTGAAAGTAGGATATGAAATAACATGATTTTTTTTCTTTTTACTTTTACTTTTGCTTTTTTGCGCCCCCTAAAAGGGGTGCCCGGACCTTGCACCTCCCTAGCCCTAGATACGCCACTGGTCATAATGAAGAATCTTTAGGCCAAAATAGAGGCTCTAATCTCATTTCGAAACTAAAATAACAGGAAAGAAAATCATGCTAGGTTATCTTTTTCGTTATCCTTCTTTATCTTCAGTTCATTATGATTTATTATGATTTTATTGTTATAAACCGCAACGGTATATCATCATTACCTCTGTTCGCAAAATGATTTTGACTTTACACAATAATGTTGGGCATAATAACATATTTGGTATGCCATAAGAAAATTACCTTTGACATGAACAACACCAAAGTATCAACAAACGATCATTTCTCTAGTTATTGATGGAACAAAATTTGTGTTTCCTTCTTAAAGAAACACATTGCATAATGAGGCATTTTCTGATAGTCATGTCCGGTGGGAGACAAAGATAAAATAATTATGCGTGAGCAGCTCGAACTATTTGGGACCCACCTATTCACAACTTCTGTCAGCAGTTATCTTTATATATTTTTAAAAAACAGCATTTTATTGTTGGTGTTTTTTTTTTTATATTTCCATGGACTCCATTTCTCTTCTTATCATCCTGCGTTTATTATTTTCCCCTTTTGTTTGACTCTTATGCAATAAGAATATCATCCTTGGATATGATTTTCTTTATTCACAATACAATAAAAACAACTTTCGAAAAATTAACTGAAGGCAACATCACTATCCCTGTCTATCACCTTTGGAAATGTGCGGACTTCACAGTGGCGAACCCGAACATGATTTTTTTGTAGGCGGTACAACGGGCTTTCAAATTGCACTTGAGTTGATTTTCGAAAGTAGCGTTTTATCGTGTTTTATTTCAGTACTTGTCAACCTTTCTTGCCGGTGGAAGACGAATTTCTGTGTTTTTAATCAGACAATGAAACGGCATTAAGCATGTTAGGAGGCGTCACGGTAAACTATGTCAGAGAGTGAGTAGGTTCTTTCCGGCACCACACTTATTTCCAAGAAAGTTTTTGGGTGTACCGTGAAGCCTTTTACGCCATACGTTCAACCACCATGGTAACGTTCGAAGGATATTTACAGACAAGAAAAGTTCTTGAATCGTAAATCTTGATTCTTGCAGGAAAAGTCGAAATTTATTCTTATCGGAGAGCAAATATTAAATTTTGTTTCTCCTCTTTGTTGTTTTCAGTAATTTTTCATTTTTTCAAAGTAAGACCAACCTTCAGCCTTTTCAAAATAATCACTTGCCTCAATTTTATTTGCATCAATCAATTCGCATTCCTCTGTTTCGGGTTTGTAATTGAATGAATTGCATGCTGTATCTTGCATACACGCGGCTGCACAACGAATTCTGCTGCACGCATTGACGCTCTCTATCACGCGATCAGTTACACGGTAGCCAGTCACAGGTTTCCCCCCGCTGTCCTTTGCTAAAGTGAATAAGGACGATTTTGAGTGCATGGTAGATGGCTCGGCTGTTGGAGTAGGCTGGGGTGCTGGAGCAGCCTGAGGTGTTGGGGCAGCCTGGGTTGCTGGATTGTTGTCATGATGATCTGATGATTATAATGAAGAAACGGCTGTCAGTTATATGCATACAATTCATGTAACACACGACTGTGTACATGATGTACACTCTTATTTCTGCGGAGTCAAATTTGATTAGGAATGACGTCAGATGGGAGTCAACTCTATTCGGAGTTAAAGTGACTCGGATTCTGAATTAATTTGACTCGATATGGTGTGGCGTCAACTGAGAATCGACTAAATTCGAGTCAAAGTAACTCCATTCCGAGTCAAATTAATCCGGAATGGAGTTGACTCCCAGCTGACGCCATTTCGAGTCAAATTTGACTCCGCAGAAATAAGAGTGTAGGAAATGTACATTGGATTACAAAAACAAAAACAAAAAACCATTGTGATGACGGTCGTGACCTTTAAACAGAATTTCAATTCTCTTTGACTGGATGTGCATTCCCAGATACACTGCCTTAAATGAACTAGACTTTACCTCGTATTAAAGATAGATGGGCCGTTGTGTGAAACAAAATTGTTGTAGCACCATGAGCGTTACGTCGTGACAGACCTATAAGAGCACCGCATAAGAAGGCACCATGTTTATTATTGATATTATCATCCTTTTACTATTATTGTTATCATTACTGATGTTGTTCTGTTAAGCTATAAGAAGACAAATACTGGAGGATTCACATTCTCGTTTTGGACAGAAGTGTTGGGAATACAACCTTCCTTTGCTCAGCAGTCGGGAATCCAAGTTACTCACATATCATTTATATAACTTCAATCTAATTTTTGTTTGTTTTTTTCTTATTAAAAGAACTCAATATTATCACAACATGAACTACGTCAAGATAGTTTTTGCAATTTTAAGAATACAGTTGAGTACATGGTAATGCAATATCACAGTGAAAGAAACAATAAGGTGAATGTGACTGCGTCTATGGCTCCGCCCATGTTATTAACTTGATGATTAAAGCTTTCCTGAATTATCGTGATGGCCAAAATGAATAAATAAATAACAAAATTTATTGACGTCGTTGATATTTGGCCTTTGACCTTCGACCTAACAACCTAAGTCTGATTACTCTGTCTCTCCATAGTCATGCATAAAAAACACCCTGAAATATAGTGACAACACAACTAGCAAATCTTTTCACGCGTTAACAAGGCTATAACCTAACATTGTGGAATTGACATCCATGAACTTTGATCTTTGACCTACATACCGCAAAATCTATTCAGATAGTCTTCCTGTACATAGTACTAGCACCAAGTTTTAAAGTTCAGATCTCACACGGTGCTTGGACAACCCGAAAACATAATGCCTCTAGCACCACTTTCGGTGTTGCGGATGCACAGCTGTGTATCAGTTGTGTATTGGGACGTTTTGTGAACGTCAAAAAATCAAACGACAAAAAAATGTCAAAAAAGGGGGAAGGGAGGAGGGAGAAGGGCAACTATAACAGCTTTCTTGAAAAGATTGATATTCTGTCATGAAGTGATTTTTACTGAACTCCTTTTGATGAATGCATTATTTTTTTTATTTATCATTACCATTATTCAGTAATTGGCGTCACCTGGGCCTGAGAGGGGGAGAAGCGGACACAAATAGCAGAATAGAGTCATATTCGGCAAATAGGTGATCAAATATTATTAAGATATCTTTTTAGCTAACTGCACCCTTTAAGATACGGGATCGTTTTAAAAAAGCAAAAGAATTCAGCAAGTGAGGTGACCGAATTATAATTTAGATATCTTATTGGCCAAAGTGTATTTTTGATGACGATATAACATGAAAAAGAGCTTATATTTTTCCGCGCTCGCTACGCTCGCTCGTATGATATTCAGATCTATGCGGGATCGTTTAGGAAAAACAAAAGAATTCGGCAAATGATGTGACCGAATATATGATTTAGATATCTTATTGGCCAAAGTGTAGTTTGATGACGAAATGATTGTATACTTTTCCTCGCTCGCTGTGCTCGTTCGTTTGATATTTACATACAGGATGGTTTCGGAAAGCAGACGAATACGGCAAATATGGAATCGAATATATAATTTTGATATCTTATAGGTCAAAGTGTATTTTGATGACGAAGTAACACTTCTACCATGAAAGAGAGTATATATATATTTCTCGCTCCTATAATATATTCAGATACAGGATCGTTTCGGAAAGCAAAAGAATTCGGCAAGCGATGTGACCGAATATATATGATTTAGATTTCAAAGTGTATTTTGATGAAGAAATAACAGTTCTACCACGAGAGAGAAGGTGTTTTTCCTCGCTCACTTCGCTCGCTCATAATATTCAGAAACAGGGCGAGGTGACAAAATAAATTATATCATTAGATACCTTTAAGGCCTACAGTGTATTTCAATGACTAACTAACACATATTTCATAACAAGAAGTGGTTATTTTTAGCTCGCTCGCAAAATATAAAAATAGGGTGGTCCACAATCGAACAAGAAGCGTCATTTCCCCCAAATTTTAAAAACGCTTAGCGGTCGCTAAACATTCCAATGAAGTAATAAAGATCTACATCTGCGAAAGTGTTTGAAAATGATTTATGTGTGTGGGAAATGGTGGGGGGGAGGGCAGATTAGACTTAGAATACTGCATAACTGTCGGCAAATCTGGGAATCTGGGGTCACCATCGAAAATTTGTCGGTAAATTGAGGTCTTACACCCCCCTCCCCCCCCCCCCCCCCCCCCCCATTCAAAATGTTCCAGCGATGCCCCTGCTTGTGTCCCGGAAGACGATAATAATCCATGATTTATGTCAAAACAATAAAAAAGAATGCAATGATTAGAAAGAAAGGAGGTCATGAAAAAGGAGAGGTATATATTTCCCAGTAAGATGTTATAGTTCCTCTTCTCCCTCCTCCCCTATCTCTTTTTTACACTACCTCCACAGGGGGGGGGGGGGGGTCGGATGTTCCAAAAGCTGTATCAGAAAGGGAAAGATGTAAATTATTGAAGACAATATGGTTTGAGTCTTACCTGCCCAAGGATCATCAAACGCTAGTTGGCCGTGTATCTCCATGCACAAATCTACAGTCCCAAGCAGCAGCAGGAAGAACCGAAGAGCTGTCATGGTCCCGATATCTCTCAGCAATCCGCTCGCCTAGATAAAACAGTTATCTCGTTCCTTTCAGAGACATGCGAAATACCAAGTCGACAGCACAGAGAGCGAAAGAGTTATGGAATCGCGAAATGAATTTTATTAGAATCCAGCTTTTGAAAATGTGTTAATTTTCGCAGTCCAGCAGTGTTTTCGAATTTCCAATACAGATTAATTTAGATCTGAATTAATTGATCTAGATAGCAAATGTATTTCCCTTAATTGGTTTACGTCAGCCAAAAAGATTTCCAAAAAGTCATTTAACTTATTGCAATGCATCCAGGTCACAGTCTTGATCAAATATTTTATGACGTTTTAAAATCCAACCACTACTCAAATATAAAACTTTGCGCAATGATCTATAGGTGATTTGCTCTCCTATCCCAGAGCAACATTCTAGTACGCAAGCGTCCGTATGGCGTTGAAGGCTGGCAGTATAGAGATTAGTGCTGTATTGCGATGGGTTTAGGGGAGATTAACGGTTAATGAACTTACAGTAAGTATCACGTGTCTTTGAAATAAAATTGCAGTGTCCTTCGTCATATCTCTAAAAAACAGTGCTGGAAAGAACTAAAAAAGTTGAACTTATTTTATCACATATTTGCTCTCAGCCAATCAGATGCAAGGATTTCAGTAGCTTATAATAGTTATTATGATTTGTTAGTGATAACAATTTTCATGAAACGGGGCCCAGAAAAATGCCTGTTTTGTATATTCAAAACCCGTCGCACGTTTTCATATGACTTCCCGGTTGGCTTCTTAAATGTTCCTTTTTATACCAATCGGAACATAGTTACATCATGCACGTGGCAGTAGCAGATCAAGGAACGAATCAGCCAACCCCCCTTTTTTGGCCTACTTTTTTTTTCTCATCCCTGCACACTGAGACATCGGGCACCCCCTCCTCCCCGCCCCTTTGGTTTGGGAGGATTTTTGTTTTTGTTGTTGATGCTTATCCCTGATGGGCCATCGAGCCTGCGCAAACTTTGCCCCCCCCCCCCCCTTTGAAAAAATCCTGGATCCGCCTCTGTAATGCAGACTTCATTACTGGATACGACCTCCAAAATAGTGTAACAACATTATGAAGGAATGGTGTGAATTTAGAAATAACAGTCCTGATGATCCTGATGTGAAAAGATAATTGAAGCTGGATTTTGGGAAGCATTTCGAGATGGATGGGAATGATCGGTGACCTTCGCGGGGATAGGTGTTATTGGATTGCAATGCTGACAGGTAAAATGGAAACTTATGAAAATACGGATTATCGAAATTAGTTATTATTGGATTGCAATGTTTGATGGATTAAATGGAAAGTTGCAACAATATGAACTATCAGAATTATGTAGATAATACAAATTTTGATAGATAAAATGGAAAGCTACATCGGTGTGAATTATTGAACTTTAGCAGATGAATGTAAATATTGGATTAATTAATGGAGTTACACCGCTTCTCTCACTCGCTGACTCGGTTTTGCAGTTGTCTCGACCAGATCTCCACAAACAGGATTAATGTAGTATGGACTCATGTAGCATATGCTAAAAATGACTATTAAAAAACATCAAATTTGAACCGCACTACATGTACGGTTCTGGAAAGCGAGTACAGGATTTTACATGACAACTGAATCAGATTATGTAAGATAAATGAAGCTATAGACCGAAATTTGTAGAAAGGTTCTTTGTAAAGTATGCTTTGAAGTTTGAACCTAGCTGGTATTCATATTCATTGTTTTTAGTTTTAATGAAGAGCTTACATTTCAACCTGATACAATTTTATACATTTATTCGTGTATTTCTTTTTTTAATGATAAGGAGGGATGAGCGTAAGGTCACTGGCAAAGAACATGAAAAAAGAAAAAAAGGAGGGAAGAGCAACATCCACACTCAAAATTTAAGTTCAAATTCAAATTCAAATTCAAATTCAAATTCAAATTCAGTTTTATTTAATTCTAATAAAAGGATACAGACATCCAAATCGTTCCTTTGCAGTCTGGTAAACAAAGATACAAAACACATGCAAATATACAATTACACATGGAATCAAGGGTATAATACTAAAAGACAAAACAGTGCTTATAGAAAGATGAAAAAAAAATCATTTGTGAGCTTTCTTAATCTTTTCATGTCAGTTTGATGAATATCATAGGAGAAAAGTCTCCTGGAAAAGATCGCTGTTCAAATGCATGCCCTCATATAATAGGCTAAGACAAATAGCTGAAGTGTTTGGGCCAAACATTAATACCATTATGTGTGTGATGTCCCATATACGTGCATGCGCTTTTCTGCAAGACCATTTTTTAACCAAGGTGACGTTGCAAACACCTCACATTAGACATCGGTTTTCAAGCACTTTTCCCCATAAACTTGCTTGAGTACAGTTTCATTTCACAATATATGCATAACCAGAACTCACCTTTATCCAGAATCACCTAGTAGTATTTGCAACTATAGGTTCGGGTTGTAGGTCTGTATCTATCATGTCTATATACGTTTAGGCATTTATACTCGTTAACCATTGTCATGATTGTTAACCTTGAAAAGTCCGACATTCTGTAACCATGACAATAATAATTATGCATATGTACACGAACTTCATTGTTCTGAAGCGAAAGTGATCGTGTACCCTTTTATCTGAAACTTTATGAAATATACTCAGCTTTCAATTCATTGACCTAAATATTAAATTCATTTTCATATTATGATGATAAGTAGGCCTAATCACGGCAGAGTACAACTGAAGCGCCATTGAGATTAAATGAGAGTGACAAAGAATCATACTAAAAGCACTGTACATGAAAATGTCACCTTGGTACTGACAGTATTACTGAACCTTTAAAAAAAATCAACCGCAACTACCGATAACTGTTCAATATATACTGTTCACTATTGTCTGACATTATTAATTGGGGATTTCGCATGAAACCCGTCGTGAAACCTGCATATCATGAGATGCTATTTGCACTGACATGCACAAGTTATCTGTGCTGCTACAACTATAGTGTTCAATCCAATGACACAAATCAGGTGGCATCTCACGACTTTAGCTTCGGGGGGGGGGGGGGGGAGCAGTGAAATCACTTTCGAGGGTCTTTTTGTCAGAATGTTCATATTTGTAGCGTTTCTATAAAAGACACCTTAGAACTGACATACATGTGGTTACCTCATATTAAGGCTGCATTTTCCCTTGTTACAGGAAATTTGTCGAAGGGGTACATTTCCCCTTTGCCCCTTAAAAATGTATGATACTGAACTTGAAAGCGAAAGCTATCAATATATATCTAAAGCAGGACATCCTACGCATACTGAACTGAAAGGGCTGCAATGTGTACCTCCATTGGAGGTGTTAAGCGCTTGTGGATAATGAAATGATTTCATAAATAAGAGCGTTTCTGTTTCCTTGGAGATTCCACTTCGTAAAATATTCCAATTAAAGATCGATCTTTCGCGCCATTAACCGAATAAACACACTGAATAATTAAGAATCTTTTTCCCCTGAAATATTCATGAGCAAAATTCTACTCGGTTTGGAAGGAAACCAAGGAATGAATTACTCATTAATGACGACACGCCAGTCATACTCCATTAAATCCATTGAGAAAAAAATTATGCAAACATGACTCAAGAGGCTCTTCTGTATTTTCTTGAGGAGGTTAATGTAAAGACTGCGATAGCTGTCAAAGGCAGATCCTGACTATCCGTTTAAAAAATGGTCAATATTTAAACAGCATGAAAATACACAACATTATCATGATTATGTAGTAAGCCTATACCTTTTCAAGTTACATCAAACACATGCTTACGTAATCCCCCCCCCCCCCAAAAAAAAACAAACAACAAAACATATTTAATGAGAACAAGATTTGAAGAATATGCAGATATGTGTTGTTTTCAGGGATATGAATAGAATTCATCTGGCAAAATAACGTTAATGATATCAATTTGTGCGAAAATATAAAAAAGAAAATGATTTTGAAATTTTTAAAACAAAAGGACTATTGTTAAGGTTATTAGAAATTAACTTACTTTTGGCCATGTTGGCATCCGGTGCTGTTGATTTCATATGCACTGAAATGTCCACGTTGAATAATATATATATATATATATATATATATATATATACAAAATAACACGGTTCAATTCGATACTAGTACTTCATTCTACTGATGGCACATTCCTGAATTACAGTCATTTGAAAAAACTAAAGGAACTTGATTTACCCCCAGTCGACTAATAAACTGCCTTATTTTTAGACTAAACCTGTAATTGAATCGAAATATTTCCGTGGTTGACTTTTACAGCATCCCTAAGAGACACTGGGCTTCTCAAGAATTTAACCTTAAACTTTGTTCATCCCTCCTTCCCTGCATCTCTCTCTCTCTCTCTCTCTCTCTCTCTCTCTCTCAATCTTTCTACACCTCAGCGCGCACACGTGTGCATACACCCATTAGCCCTCACCCTTTTCTCTCCCCCCCCCCCCTCTCTCTCAACACACACCCACACACGCGCGCACACACACACACACCAGGCTACCAGATTATTCTGATAACTCCCGCAGGTCGTAGAAAATGAACTTATGCAGTTGATGCTGTACAGGGAAAATTATCTAAAACAAAGGGGAAAAAAACTATTTGATTGTAAAAGACCAGTGAATAATGATGAGTTTCGCCCATCCAAATTCCAGTTATGTCCCTCCAGTTCATTCTTTGTCTACAAATTGTCAATTTTTTTTTTACTTTTTTTCCTTTATACACTAATTTTTCAAATGAAGAGATTTCAAGAAATAAACATCAAACCGCCCACAACAGGCTCTGATTTTTTTTGATTTTTTTTTTAAATGGTTTGCACATTTCTTTTTTTAATGTAGGCTACTGGGTTATTATCTGGTGCGCAATCCGCTTCTCAGATTCTTATGAATACTCCAGTTTCTCGGACATCAATTTGTCTCAAGAGTATTACTTGACCTTTCTCAAGCGCGACCGGCTACAGATGCCATCTGTTAAAGAAATTTCCAAACTGATATTCGACGCTCTCTTTCTATATAACTGAAATATATGACAGGAGTGGGATATGTCATTTGTCATTTCAGTGCCCCATTTCATAAAACTTGTTATCAATAACAAGTTGCGATAACTGTTACAAGCTACTGAAATCATTGCATCTGATTGGCCGAGAGCAAATTTGTCATAGAAATGTAGCACTTGTTACTGATAACAAGTTTTATGAAACGGGGCCCAGATTTGGATATTAAGTTAATCAAACAAGACCAATTTATCTCACTTATCGTAACAGAAGTAGTGTCCACATCCCGAACTACTTACCTCTGTTTCACTATTATGTTGTATTTACCCCCACCTTATTCAGTTTTTCATCTTCACCATGAATAAGTCACTAAGAGAATATAAAAGTGAACTCTGACAAATTTATACTATCCTTAGATTGCTGGCGCGTCTCTTCAAGTTGATTAATATTACATGAATTATTGAAAGAAACGGTATTTTAGAAAGTTATTGTAAAATATTTGACGCAGTATGATTTCCATCATAAGTTCTTATGATATCATTGAGGTATCGAAAAATAGGTTATATTTCTTTTATATTTTTCATGAATTTTTAACAATGTGAGGAAACCGAAATGAAAATAATGTAGTCAGAGAGGTTGGTCAAATAAAGATGTTAGCACAGTTTCATTTGATTTATGTTGATGTCCAAGTACAGTCAAAGACATTTATTTGGCAAAGGCTTAGAATCGAATCAATTTTTTTTTGCTCCAGGTTATATATGCACTGTGTGTGCGTGCGGAGGTGTGTGTGTGTGGGGGGGGGGGGGGGTGCGTGCGAAAGGAAACGAGAAAGCTACTGATTATATATATAACTTTTCTTACATTCACACACATGTATGGGTGTCATGGTAGTGGATACGTCACCAGACTGTGGATCAATTCAATTCAGTTCAATTCAGTGCAATTTTCGTATTTATATCATTTCCAAAAGAAAGAAAAACAAAGGCATTACAAGTATTATTACAAAAAATATTTGCACGTATTCACATGGTTAGGCAGACTGAGCAATAACCCATTATTATTATTATTATTATCATTATTATTATTATTATTATTATTGTTGTTGTTGTTGTTGCTGTCATTATTATTATCATTATTATCATTATGATTTTTCAATTCATTTATTGTCCATGGATATTTGTTTTGTTAACATGCAGATTAATGGAAAATATATATATAATCAAAAGATACAGAGAAATATAGACACAATAATAAAACATGTTGGTATATAATCGACATATAAGAAGGAAAACAAGAATGAGAAAATGTCAGATTTAACTATTTCATTTCTATTTCAACTATACTGTCGTCATATTATTGTTATTATTACTATTATTATTATTATCATCATTTTTATACTCTTTTATCATCGCCCTGAGTTATTACATGTATATCCATATTACGGTCCACGAGCTATATTATTATTATTATTATTATTATTATTATTATTATTATTATTATTATTATTATTGTCATTATTATCATTATTATTATAATCATCATCATAATCATCATCATTATTATCATCATTTTTATTGTTATCATTATTGTTGCCGTTATTATTATTTCATATTATGTGTGCCAGTACAACCATCTTTAAACAAAGATATTGAAGTTTGCTTCTTACACTATATGAAGATCACTGAAATTTTGATCTACCCTCATCTTTTCCTGTACAAGTATCTATAGTTTCCTATAAATAAAAAAAAATACATACATCCATTGTTGAGTAAGTATCTGCAAGAGTATCTTTTCATAAAGGATTATTCGCTTTCTCTAGAGAATTTTAGAAAAAAAAAATTGGAAACCCGCAAAATACCAGACAGTGATTTGGGTCCAATGTATCTGATACTGTGCAATGATAATTACATCTGTATATTCCTCTCAGGGGAAATCATTTCTTCAAATAATTCTTCCGTCAAAGAAAACGTGGAAGAACCTGTATGGTTCACCGTTACAGTATAGTATTGTACATGTATTATACAATGCATACATACATACGCACTTTTCTTTTCCCCCTCGGGCAGCCTTTATGTACAGGTTTCACCGTATATATTGTGACGGTGAACCATATACATTACATATAATTTCATCATGGGATTATATTATAACTTCAACCATCATTGACCATCCCAAAACCCCAGTCTGTATTATCTGTGCGAAAATTGCAATAAAAACCAAGTGTAGTATTGTCATGTTGTCTTGCTCCTTTAAAAATATGAATTACATGTCCAGATGGGAATAATTCTCTATCAGACCCCCCCCCCCCCCCCCCCATCGTGGTTTGGGGGCAGTACACTCTGCCAAGGAGTATCATTTCGTCATTATCCTCCATTAATTACTTTAAAGAACTATAGAAAATACCTGTGTCCAGATTTTAATAATTTCTTTTATAAACATTACTATTTTGTCTTGAGGCAATGTACTTTGTCAAAGAATACCAGCAAATAAGATTGTTTTACAAGAGATTTTGAGAACATATTTTCTTCTGTTTTCAAAACACGATATTCCATGAGGGAAATCCAAAGTACTTACTTCAGAAAAATCAGTATGAATGATGCCTTGCATCACACTATTTAGACATTAGCACCTAGCTTAAGGCATTAAGTATTTTACCCCAAAAAAATCCTTATTAGGTTGAGACGCAGATCTAATGTTTATTAGTTGTTTGGGGGTTTGTTTTTTTTTTCTTAAAGGTTTTGGTAGGCCCTCAAAAACTGTTCGTCAGATTTCCTTGCTTTTTGGATGGTCAGTAGCAAGATAATTGCAAAACTAAGATGCTGAGAATTTTTTTTCTTCAAGTTGAATACTGAACAAATGAAAAATATTTTAGATGTCGGGTGAGCGACAAAAATCCCACAAAAGTCAACGTGCCTCACACAGTGCGAAACTAATGAGAGTTCTGTTTGCGCGACAAGTATAACGAAACGCTAAGATAGTTGCGCGGGGAGCGGTCGGTATACATTATACAGGGGTTCTAGCACAGAACAGAATGTGTCACTTCTGCTGCGTTCCTTCCAGATTTTTGTACCAAAATTCACCGGAAACAAACAGAATATCGCACGATTTTACCAGTGTACGAGACGGACAATATGAGACCATAATGTAATCGGTTCTCTCCTTTTTATAACGGATTGTCTTGGTTTATTAAACAATCTAAAATTGATCATTTTAATCAGTTTCATGCCAACTTTAATCAGTTTGATGCCATTTTTTTTTCTTTTTGTTACCAAAAATGTACATGATCTGTATAAAAGTACTGGAAGCACGATAATTTACGTGTTTAGGCATTTTATCATACAAGCCGTTAGGGAAATTAATTCGTTCACCTGCAGAGGAATATTGCTTGGATCCATTCGAAGGTTTTAATTTCTCAATAATGCGTTAAGTTCTCTAGGTCGAGTTCGTGAATTCCTTTTCGTATTCATTACTACATCTCATGCGCTACTTGTCTATTATCCTACTTCGTTTCCATGGTTCTTGTTATTTATCAAGCATTCGGTTTCGTTATCAGACGTCAGTAAGTGTGCCTTAAAATATTCAATCCAGGTTTGCTCCATCAAATTTTTATGGTGCCAAACTGTCCATCAATTCCACACATAATGGCTTGCGTGTGAGTTCGTGCTAAAGTTTATTTTCATGTCAGTTAATGAAATCATGTCACTGTTGAAAAGAGTGAGAAATGTGAAACTAGAGAAGTTTTCCTCATTTTCTTACTATATATTTTGTTTTGTTTATTGATAAAGATACTTTAAATTGTTTTGCCTGAGAAGAAAAAAAGATGACCTAAACCAAAATATTGGAAACTTTTCTGTCTCATTTCGTTCGCCTGCAATTAAGGGTGTAGGTCATTTCTGATATTTCGTAATTATCAGTATCAGTAAGTATGAAAATGTTTTTCCATCGCCCTGCTCGCTTGCATTCTATGTTCTATGGCACTAGGTCATATCATCATTCTCCGAATGTCATAAATGGCTAAAGATGCCGACAAACATAGCCTGCATGAGAAGGAGCTCGGAGAGAAGACCAATACGTGCATAATACGCAATAATTTATGTTCTTCCTTGAATTCCCTGCTGATAATATTCCTGCTACACTCCTGATAAAAAATACTGATAATGAAACACCACGCAGCACCAGAACGTGTTTCTTAGCCTAATGGTTTTTTCGACAAAAGAAAAAAACAGAACATCGCTCTTTATGCCACGGTTGCCATACTCTTTCAAAGCGATTTATTTTCAGCACTTCATTTCAAATTCACAAGGCCTCTAGGAATAAGTCTGTTATGCATCTCGATTTCCTTTTGCCCATGCACCATCTTTTGCAACTGTGCCGTTTTTTTTTCAGATGCTTAGCTACTTGGGACCTCGCAATGTAAGTCGAGCTAGATTAGGGAGTACTTAATTCAAATTGCGATGGATTCCTCATCGAATCGTATTTGGATTGGGCCAAAAAGTGCGTTCAATGAAAACAGGAGAAATGGACAATTCAAAGACGACACAAACGAAATACACAACACCACTCCCAAGGGTAGGGACGAGAGCTTGCTGATGTAAACATCAAACCCGATAGTGTTGACCACTGACAATTCAAAGGTGTATATTTTTCAAGGTTTCTTTCCTTCTTCCTTTTTATGGCTCAAAATACAGCCAAGATGGGCCATAATATCCGGCTATCAAGATACAGCAGCAGCATGACAATTCCTATGAGGAGATGATAATGTATCTAGTGATTCAGTTTCCTCGTGTTCTTAATCAAGGATATGGCTGTCCATGAGAGCGTTTCATGAAGAGTTTTGTCTGTGAAAATCACCGTCAAATGTTATAAGCTACTGAAAATACTCGCATCTGATTGGCTGAAAGCAAATTAGTCGGTGAAAACCACCGACTAATTGTTTCATGAAACGTCCCCCATATTACCGACAGGAACTCAGTGTGACAAAATGATGTTTACCCTATGTGACGTAGTTTTGTCCATCATATTTTTTTTTGTATGCCCATCTTTGTCAGTATATCCATGGATCTTATAAATGTATTTCACATCACATAACAACAAAATCAGTGATAAGAATTCATCATCTGGTGTTCCATAAAGTTGTTCGTAAAGTTTCGCATGACTGTACAAACGACTTGAATATGAAGTGCCCAGTGGGATGCCTAAAGTTTTTCCTGAGTTTTAGCCGAGTGTGACTGCATTTCCCATAATATCAATTCAGTCGTGGCAAAGAACATACCTCGCAAAGAAAATGATTGTACACAATAGTGATGTTAATCTACGTCTGCATATTTCAAGCTGATACGACTTATAATGATCGAGAGCCCATTTGGCTTGCCATATTCAAGTCGTTCGTTAAGTCATTCGTAACTTTATGAACAGTTTTATGAATCCCCACTGAGCCATCAATACCAATGAAAATACATGCATGCACGCAAAGCAGGAAGTGAAAGACTATTGTTTCAGAAATACGTTATCTTTCCGAATTTGTTTAATGCGAAAACTTTATCGTATACGAGAGTTAATAATTATTATCCAGGCACCCTTCCTTCCCTGACTCCTTACTACCTCTTTCTCTGAATTTGTCTTTGTTCCTCTTTGTCTCTCGTTCTCTCTCTCAGTTTTGATAAATGCTTTAAAAATCATATTCATCATTTCATGTTAAGTCAGTCATATTTACTTGATAATCGAGCGAATGGCATTTTATCTCTTTTTCCTGCAGGCTATTTCGTAAACTACAGCGAGAATTTGGCCGCCAATGCCAGCGTCCTTACCCTGCTTGCCATCGCGGTGGAACGATATTACGTAATCTGCACCCCGTTTGAGGCCCACTACATCTGCACTCCACGTCGAACCATGGTGATTTGCTTTTCCCTCTGGATCTTCTCGGCTTTGGTGAACATCCCCTTGATGATGACAGTCATTTATATACCAGAGTGCGTCCATAAAGGTGAATATAAGTATTTCTGCGGGTCGTATGTCGACGAAAGATGGGAGATCATCTATGAGACGATTACCACCGTACTGTTTTTCCTCCTTCCGTTCTTATTTCTCTCAGTCATTTATTACATAATCGCTAGCACCCTGCGCGAGCATAAAACCATGATGGCCAATATTCGTGACAACGAATCGGAAAGCGGAAGCGTTCGAACAAAGCCAAAAGACGGGTCAATCAAACAGAAGCAACGAAGTGCGTCTTTAGGGAATCGGGATACTGCCGAAGGTAGAAACTGCTTCATCGAGTTTTTCCTCCAGATTGAATGCGGTTGTTTGTCTTGGCTTGTTAATAGGAGGAAACATGATGGAGGCACTCAAGTAAGTCAGGAAGACAGTACCCAGGAAAGGCTGACAGAGCTACACATCATCGCTGAACAGGACAATCCCTCGCGTGAAGATGACGTGATGATAGCTGCTCTGCGCAGTCGAGATGACTGCGGCAGCCGTAGCAAGCAGTCGCCACCTTTGAAGCGTCAGGACACACCAAGCACCTGGAAGCAGAAGTCTCTGAAAGACAAACCAGCTCATACCATTTACGGGAACAAAATCCAACGACATCACACGTCTACCTCGATGTCCTCACGCTCCAGTAGGAACTCGGATCCAAGGAGTTCTATCAAGAGGACTTCGGTGACGTCTCCAAAGGCAGCCAGTGCCATCTCTCGTCGTAGTCATCAGCGCGTTATTCTCATGCTGGCCAATGTGGTGGTGGTCTTTTTTGTCTGCTGGATGCCTTACCGTGTACTCAATCTCTGGGGTATCTTCGCCACACCAGAAGAACACAGTCGTCTGACATCAGAACAAATTCTCGGGCTGACCATTGTATGCCGGGTTCTTGTCTACCTGAACTCGGCCATCAACCCAATCCTCTACAACCTCATTTCAACCAAATTTCGCGCTGCCTTCAAGTCGGTTCTTTCTTGTGCATCGATTCATGGCCGGAGGCGCTCCATGTCTAGTCGGTCATTGTCCAGTACCTCTAGCTTCCGGTTTACCAAAAAGTCTGTTGACCATACCTGCTAAAATAGAACATGGCACTGTGTCCCTTGGGTAGGAGTGAGTACTGTATTATAAATTGTGATCTAAAGGCATCAAGATTTCCTTTACCGTCTATTCTGCCAACAGTTTCATTATCAAGGCAAGGACTTTGACCGATGATTAACCAAGATTAAGACACTATTTCCTCTCTCTGTCTCATTGTATATGGTGTAAGTTTCCATTTTGTGGAAAGCAGGCACAATGAAAGGGGGCATTGCGTGAAATTTAGTCATTTGAAGTGAGGTTTGTTTTCTATGTCATTGTTTTTGCGAACGCTCAGTGATTCTCGATGTATCCACAGTATGATTACCATGGAAATGCTTGATCGGATTGAGTACAATTATTTGGAAAATGTGATTTTTAAACCGTCAACGTTTTCATTCAGGTTTTCTAAATCCCTTCTGTGACCACTGTGATTATAAAAGTACCATGAATAGGTTTATCATGTTCTTCTGAATCACTGTTTGATGGAAAAGGTTAACATGGTTAACACTGTAATTTTAAATATTTCATTAGGATATAAAGACGGACATATGGTGTTTGTCTGGAGCAGGGATCGACTGATTGTTCACTCAAAACAGATGAAGTGTAGCAGAAATAAGGGGAAATTGTGAAAAAGGACGGAATATAAAGGTTCTGTTCAAAATCAGAACAAAATATGGATTTACTAGCTTACATATTCAAGCTATGAAGAAATTAGGTGACGATACATGTATTATGTAAATGATGTAAAAAGTATAGTCTCTAAAATGTACATAAGATTAATGTTATAAATACGATTGGGATGAAATCAAACGGGTAGCTATAAGAAAAGGAAAATGTTTGATTAAGAGCAAGTATGACTGATTGACAGATAAACATATTGATTAAGGTGTTACACCAGAGAGGTTTTTGTAAATTGATTTAAAAACACACGTTCTTGATTACTGCACAAACAAAACAAGTATGTTAGACTGTTATTCTACACCAGTTTAATTTATCTATTTCATCCCCTGTAGGTTGGCTGCTGAACATTTCTATTTTTGTTTAGTTCTTTGTATTTTACTTTTCTTTTTCTGTTGTAGTGTTCTTTTCTTTTTCGTCATCCCTCTCCTTCTGTCCATTTGACTTGTCATGCTTCTTTTTCTCTTGTTTTATTGTGCTGCTTTATTGACTTTTCATCTTTGTTTGTCACGTGTTTGTTTAAGAGAGGTATCCAATAGAGTTTATCAAAAGGGAACCTTATCTACAAGCATTTGCTTCTAAGGTTTCCTCCACATTACTGTTATGCATTAATTTCCCTCCGTGCATCTTATTATCTTAGACTATTTGCTATTTACTTCAAATTTAATATGTATTTAAATGTTGTTCCATTATATTTTGTTATATTAAGGAAAAGACTTGTATCATTGCAGATAATGTGGAAATAAAACCTAAATGAAAATGAAAAAATTCTACTCGTACTATACACCAGTACTATCACAATTCACGACTGATACTGCTGATCCTACTGCTATCACTTTTCTTCTGCTGCTGCCATTACTACTGTATCTACTACTACTACGATAATTGCTACTACAACTACCACTAAGACTATTACTGCTACTTCTATTACTACGACGCCATACTAACTCTTCTTCTACTACTACCACTACCACCACCACCACCACCACCACCACCAGATTTACTACTTTTGATACTACTAAAACCACCGGCGTAAATCCGTTTTGAGGAGTGGGGGGATGATCGACTGTTTTGCCGAAATTTCTTGCGTGAACTCACACTCAAGTATACACACACACCCTTACTCACCCGAGCTGACCCCCACACACATATAATTCTTTTATTTTGCGAGCGAGCGAAAAATGACCACTTTTTGGTTTTTTAAGAGCATTTCAAATGAAAATTCCACTATATGACCGTCGTTTATGACATTTTTATGAAAAATTTCTCGAACTGATTAATTACAATATCAATTTTCCTTTAAATGGGGGGGGGGGGGATATTTGTACACGCCATTCCCCCCTCTCGAAAAAGTGGGGGGGGGGGGGGGGATATATCCCCTCCCCCCCCCCCGCCCGGGGATTTACGCCAATGACTATAACCACTACCACCAGTACTATTACTAACATTGATAGAACTACTTCATGTACTTCTACTACTACTACTACTACTACTACTACTACTACTACTACTACTACTACGACTTCTACTACTACTGCTACTACTACTACTACTACTACATGTACTACTATTACTAATAATAATACTACTAACTACGCTACGGCGCCACCACCATAACCATGCTGCTTTTGTTGCTACTGCTACTACTATGCCTACTGCTGTAACGACTACTTCTACTACTACTGCTGCTACTATAACTACTACTACTGCTGCTACTTCAACAACTACTACTGTTTCTGTTGCTGCTACTTCTACCATTACTACTTCTACTAACTGCTACCACCACCACCACCACAACCATCATCACTAGACCATTACTGCTTTTGCTGCTGCTGCTGCTGCTGCTACTGCTGCTACTGCTACTACGAATACTGCTACCACTACTACATGTAGTAGACTTCTGCTGCTGCTACTGCTACCACTTTTTTTCTACCTCCAGTACAGCAAGTACTACCACTTTTCATACTGATATTACAATGCAACTACCTCAAGGCCCATTCTACTGTTATCACTACTTCTCCTACTACTGTAGTGTAAGAGGGCCACTACGAAACCGACATTCAAGCTATTGCATGCAACGTAATATACTTCTATAATTATTGTAATCAACATTTTCATCACTTCCACTAAGTTAAAAGTATAATCTGAAAGTACCGATTCCACTAAATCTTCTGCTGCAGTACTGCTGCTGCTTTTACTAAATATATTACTTCTACTCCTATTACTCTACTACTACTACTACTACTACTACTACTACTACTACTACTACTACTACTACTACTACTACCACTACTACTACCACTACTACTACTACTGTCTTCTGCTATTGCTACTACTACTACTACTACTACTACTACTACTACTACTACTACTACCACTACTACTACCACTTCTATTACTACTACTTCTACTACTACTACTACTACTACTACTACTACTACTACCACTACTACCACTACTACCACTACTACCACTTCTACCACTACTACCACTACTACTACCACTTCTACCACTACTACTACCACTACCACTACTACTACTATACTACTACAGTACTCCCTCCTCATCCTACTACTACTATTCCAGGATATTTAGTACTATTCTAAGATATTTATGTTGCTACAAATAAATTGTATTTTTGAAAATAGAAAGTGAATGTAAGATCCTATACCAATTCAATGGAAGAATATAATGTTTATTTGAACTACTGCTGCTGCTATTCCTCCCCTACTCCAAATTATCGTACAGCCAGAGTTCGTTTTATTTCATTATGTCCAAATCTCAAATAAATAAATAAATTCACGGTGCTTGTGAATAGTCAAGGCTGTCTAATGCCCCCGTTACACCAAGTAGACCAACACAAGACCGCCAACAAAACGAAGAAAATACTACATGACTCTGAATTGCGAATGATCGGTCTGCCTGGAGTCGGTGTTGAATCGGTTTGGTGGTGTAACTGAGACATAAACCTAGATTAATACATTCATGTTTCACATTGACCCAGTTTACCCTTATACTCGGTTGTCGAGTTATAACTGAAATACGATTAAAATGAAATTATGATGAAGACCGCAATATCACCCCGAGGTTTATTTGATTTTTTTTCAAGGGGAATGTTATGTATTTCCTTATACAGACTCACATAATATCATGAATTACTTCGTTCCTGTTTAGATGTAGTCTTCGATATCGTCTTTCTCTTATCATTTGTTATATCGATATATTGACACATAAGTTTGATGGTGGAATTGATTCATCATTATCATTATTATTATTATTATTATCTTCACATTTTATTGTCTGAAAGTGGAAATTCTTTTTGCCCAATTGATCGTGGGTCCGGCAGCCACTGAGCAGCGCCAGATCGACGTTGCTCTATCCCTTTCAATTCTTGAACGCCAAAGAAGGTAGCAGCAACTTCCACGCGTCTTTTGGTATGACGCGGCCGGGGTTCGAACCCACGACCTCCCAATTGTGAGGCGGACGCTCTGCCTACTGAGCCAACACATCGGTATTATTATCATTATTATTATTATTATTATTATTATTATTATTATCATTATTATTACACCATTATCTTCATCATCATCAGTAGTAGTAGTAGTAGTAGTAGTAGTAGTAGTAGTAGTAGTAGTAGTAGTATAGTAGTAGTAATATGATCATTATCATAATTCATCATGTTTACTTATAAGGATAATGATGATAGTCTGTTATTTTACTTCATTCCCCATTTTCCCCTTTATGAATTTGCTCTTTCTGAATTTCTCCTCTCTCTCTCTCTCTCTCTCTCTCTCTATCTATCTATATATGTGTCTGTTTATATCCAATCCATCAGTGTTGTAAATTTGCCTGATACACAATCACAGAAGCGTCATGTATGCCCGTGTATATATCACGTGTAAATTCTATCTGTCTGTTCCTGAATCAGTGTCTTGACTTTGTGTATGAATAAACTTGTATTAGTAATTATTAAAGATGCAAGTGCCAAAAAAAAAAATCTCAGTTTACTGTTTGTTCATCTCTGTAAATTATTTTATCTATGGTGGTCAGGATTTGCTTATTCCCATGTAACTGATTTTCGTAAGTTATCAATACGTAAAGGTACATTTTAGATTGCCTTCGCTTTTAAATCGGTCATGTAGGAATATACATGTACTTCAACTTAGAAGTGGGGAAGTTATGAGCTAGAAATCGTAGGATGGATGGCAAGGGTAAGATAAGAAAATCTGATGGTTGTGCGAAAAGAAAAGAAATCGTAAAGAAAACAGGTTAATATGAATGCCTTTTATTGATAAATCATACATATCATACATGTCGTTCATGTCCAAACAATTTTCTTGAAAAATATCTACGTATACATGTACATGTGAATTGTATCGAGGGAGTTTCATGAACACACACAAATGAATAACAAAAATAATCGGTTACAAAAAAAAAAACAAATAAAAATAAAATAAAAATTAAAAAAAGGAAAACCAAAACAATAATCACCCATTGTAGCCTAGCATAATCTTAGTATATCTAGACGATAACTGATTCTGTTACTTGTGACTGAAATACGGTAGTGAAATGTTATTTCAAATTAAAATTTTAAGAAAAGATTTTATTACAAATGAATCATAGAATATCCTGCACATCTACTTGAATAAAGATTGTCTGACATAGCAGCAAAATAAATAATGAAGGTGGATTTTATCCAAAATCATGTTACATCTACCATGTAAAACAGGATATACTGGTACACTGCCATCACATCTGATTCAGAGATAAATGTAAGTAATTTCAATACATTTGTTAATGTCAATATGCTTGTTAATGATACATTACATAGTATTAAGACGATGATGTGCCTACACACAGAATGAGCTATCCCTCAACAACCTCTAGTCTTACTTCAATCACTTCTGATTGAACATGCATTTTTTTTAAATGATGAATTTCAAATCAAAATTGCCTCATTTTTCAAGGTCGATTTCAATGGGTTAATGGGGACCCATTGTTTCACTTTCCATGTACTCCCAATTGCCAATTGGTATTCCATGGGGGCAATGGGGACCTATTTGTTTCAATGGGTCAATTCGTATTTCAATTGGTATTCAATGGGTCACTTGGTCCAATTGAAACCAATTGATTATTCTGTAAAATCTATCCCATTTGATGCATTCCTTTTTCTGCATATCGTAAACAGGTCAACTTCATAACCTCTTAACCAATAGAAGTACAGAGTATTCTTATACATAATTGGTCAGATTTCCCTCTCCAAATTGGCAGATCTTCTTTTAATCTTGCGCTCCTACCACAAAAGTAGAAAACATCTTCTAATTCTGTGGCTCCTACAATAATTTTTTAAAAATGAACAAATAAAAATACATTTATCATGGACCAGTGTGAACCAATACTGCTAAATGTATAAACAGAAAATCGCCTATCGCACATGATAATAGCGACTACATACTTCACATTTTATTGCCAATTTACAGAGTTTAATGATTTGCCACAATCAAATTGTCCTTATTAGTAAAAAGTACACCACACTGTATTCAAAATTGACTCAAATATTTATCTCTTTCTGTCCATGTATAATGTGTTGTTCCTAGCATTCTAGACCAAAAGATACTGCAAAGGTGTCGCTAAAAGAAAATTCTGTACTGCTATGGGTTAAGTGTCATTATAGTACATGCACTACATGTACATACTATATACATGCAGCTATCAGCCTAATGTAAACAAGGATGGGTAAGATCATGAAACACTGCAATGATGCAGATATTGCACAAAGTCATGGTGATTACTGAAAATAAATACTTTCACCAGTTCACAGATAATTTCAGTTTTAATAGGTTACTAAAGTTGTCTGGAGATTACGGTTAAAATTTAATGCAGAGCAAAAGAACAGAAAATGCTTCCCATGCCCCCCCCCCCCCCAAAAAAAGGGAAAAAAAAATACGTCCAGCACCACATTTGGCAGGGGCATAAAAAGAGACTCCAAGTATGTAGATGCATAAATAACTGAGAGCATAAATGTTAAAAACTAAAATGCATCGACATGACATGCACATAAATCCAGTCAAAATAAGATGGCATCGTCACACCCTGCGAAATTTGCTACATCTTCATGTACATACATGTAATGTGGAAAAACAAGAGCATGTTCAACTTCTCCTGCCTGCAATCACTGTCATCTTTACAGTAATGAATTAATACGTGATTCTGACATGTAACACATCTTTTCTATTAAAGGTAGGTATATTCTGTCAGTGGTTTCAGAATAGTTCGGAAGTGCGACAAGGACGGCAAAAAAAGAAGTAATAATAATCTTCACTAGTATCAAAGACACTTACCGAATCACAATTATTTTCCAAATTCTGAATTGTTATCTGTCAATCTCCTGCTTTCTCTAATACTACATTTTCATTCTACGAGTATTTCTATAATATTTTTTTTTTACCATCTCAGCAATAAAGAGGCTAAACGTATGCAATACATAAAGTTACGAGAAATGAAATATTATGTCTCAAAAAGAGTCAAAAGTAATTTTGTATTACTACTCTAAATTGTGAATGAATAATTAGAGGACTTATGAAAGAGGAATACATAAAAATAATTTTCACATTTTCAAAATATAATTTTTTTGAAAACACAACCGCAGTTCAGAACTCAACTGCTGAATGTTCCTGGTTTAAAGGCACTGGCTAACTTTATGAGTAGCTGATTTAAACGGCGATTTTATTATCCTTCGTCTCACGAGACAATCACTACGAGGACCACTTTGCTTGAATTTGAAAATGCCGTTATGTGCCTCCCGCCGCGTGATTCGCCAATACACACAGTACGGTAAGGTGACTCATACACACATGCGCACTCCTTATGTCTATTCTGTGCAACCGACCCTCGTATAGTTTTTCAAACATTGGTTCACATTTTTGATATTTAAAAATACTTCCTGTGGATATTATACTTTGAAACTTTTAGACTGGTATTTTTACACTATAACCCTTATGTTTATCCCATTTTCAAGGAACAAAAGATTTTTTAAAATCATAACAATGTTAACCAATGTCTCTAACATTAGGTTCTAATGTATCAATAAGATTAAGGGAAATAGTTCACATTTATGAAATGTTGAAACGGTATCATATATGAAAACACTGAACTAAAGTGGTAATAATGCAATAAGTTACAGGCAAAGTGCTATTCATTTTTTTTTGTGAGAAATACTGCAATTCTTTTCTGAATACTGCAAAGCTTTCAAGGAATGTAAGTTAAGGTGAAGATTCCAGAAATGATTTACTTTACTTTAAAAAAAAAGTTACAACCAAGCTTAGACTACAGTACATGCACATTCATGTACAGTATACATACATGTATAATGATAAGTAGCTAAAATTTGAAGGGAATTATGTGATAATAAGTTAATGAAGAAAAGGTTCATTTGAAATACCCTGCATACCAGCTGACCGTTAAGCGCTTTCAGATACGAGGCTACTTTGTGGCGCCACTTTGTGTGCACACATTTTTTGTGTTCAGGTCTATGGGGTATAGGGCGATAAAAAAAATTTTGCCGAGGCAGGACACATTTTACTTTGCTACCTGGCTACAAAAAAATGCGCACCAATCAAATTCCTAAAAAGTTAGCACAAAAATTGTTGCCATGAGATTGTTTGTGCAAGTTTTGACAAAATGCTCTCTTATTTGAGAGTTGACGTGTTAATGCGCGTTCATTAGCATAAGTGGCGACGCAAAGTCGCCTCATATCTGAACACAAAAAATGTGTGCACACAAAGTGGCGCCATTAAGTCGCTTCATATGTGAAAGTGCCTTCAGTCAAGCCTTTCAGATTATATTTCAAGAATGGCACATAATGATCAGGGCAATATGAATATACTTTGACCAAACACATCTAAAGAATTAAATCTTCTCAACAAAGATTATTTCAGAATGCATGCTCACCATCACTAACAATGCTGTGCAGTATATGAATACATTCTTGGAAATAAGTAAGCATGTGCAATTATAAATAAATGAATTATCAAACAAATACAAATTTTAAAAGAAAAACAAAAAAATCATAGTGGTGAAAACTGAATGATGAACTTTGATCAGACTACAGAGGAACTCATTATAACAGACTCCTCTGGACCAAGGAAATTACATGTACCTCTTTATATCAAAATCTTGTTATATCAGGGCTAAAAAACAATAAAATACAAAGAAGTGGGACTGGCAAAATTACCTCGTTACAACAAGAGTTTGTTATAACAGTGTTCTTTATAACTAGGTTCCAATGTATATGCAAAGGTGCAATTGTATATATGCTACTGTACCTGCAACAGGAAAAATTTACAAGAAAATGTAAAATATCTTATGCATAAAAGTATATAAAAAGTAAAAACAAGAAATAATATCTCTTTCAGAACAGGATACACGTTGACAGGAATGACCTACATATATTAAATGCCTTTTTCACTTTATCATAAGGTGTTTTATCTTTATGTCACTGTGCGAAAGAACGCATCTGGAATGAAAATACACAAATTAAAAAATCAAAATGTCTATTTTGACATTTTGGAATAGAATTTCAGCAAACATCATGCCACAAGAAGATGTATATCAATTTACAAGGTCTAAATGCTACCTGCGAAATTATCGATCATTGTTTGAAAAATTGGATTTTCAATAATTTTCCATTTTGCATTCTGGAGCCCATAACACAAAGGTTTGCGATCAATCGCAAATCTAAAATAACCATTCTGACTGGTCCAGGGTCACCTTTTTGAATGAGATGTGCATGAAACAATGGTCTTGATTGGCTGTTACAACTTTGCGATTGATCGCAAATCTTTGTGTTACGGGGCCCTAGACACGTTCTTTCGCACAGCGACAAAAAGATAAGATACCTAAGGCACTTTAAGCACATTCTTCTGTTCGATGCACACCCTCCAATTTATTCATGAAAAGAACAGATATTTAAGATTTCCAAATTCTACTTTAAATGGACACAAAGAACCCAATAGCAATCATTCCAACAGCAGAAAAAGCACCACTTGAGATGCAATCAACAAACACCTGTGCCCTGTTTCATAAAAAAGTTACTATGATAGCAACTCCAGTTAGAATGGTGACTACCATGGCAACAGACACTATGAACATGACCGACAAAGAAAGTGGACAAAATAAACAACCTCTCATTCTGCCCTTCACAATGGTTCGGGTAGTCAAAAGAACATCCCTTCACTGCTATTATGTTTAATCAGTAGTTCCAGGTGAATATGCATGTTACACCTGTTCCACATATTTTAGATAATAGCAGTGAAGGGATGTTCTTTTGACTACCCGAACCATTGTGAAGGGTAGAATGAGGGGTTGTTTATTTTGTCCGCTTTCTTTGTCCGTCATGTTCATAGTGAGAGAAAATTCTGCTTCCTGATTGGCTTTTATAATGAAAGTTGTCATTCCAGTAAGAGTTGCTATCATAACAACTTTTTATGAAATGGGCTTAGTGCTCAACATGTTAAGAGATACACCTGGGAAAGAGATAAGGAAAATGAATAATATTTTCAGGCATCATCCACATCTATCATATCCTAGGCTTAAGAGTCATTAATAGAAACAGAATAATACCAGGGTGCCGTTGCATAAAACTTGCTATTATAGTAACTTTGCCATCAATG
Organism: Echinometra lucunter; assembly: GCA_029962745.1. Lineage (NCBI taxonomy): Eukaryota > Metazoa > Echinodermata > Echinoidea > Camarodonta > Echinometridae > Echinometra > Echinometra lucunter. The sequence goes on from CM057159.1 coordinate 21,067,112, forward strand.
GTAACTACCACGGTAACGTTGTTCAACAGCCAATCAAAATCCAGTATTCCATGAAAGTTACCATTGATGGCAAAGTTACTATAATAGCAAGTTTTATGCAACGGCACCCAGGGGGGTGTTTCACAAAGACTAAGAATGACTCAAATCGTTCTTAACTACGGCAGGCCATTCATGCCACTGTTTGCTTTCACCTTTGGTCTCTCAAGGGATGCGCAAATCATTGTCACAAATTTGAAAAATTTATATTTTTCGTTTTCTTCATCAATGAACTATAAAAAATTGTCAATTCTGCAGATTTCTGACCATGATTTACAAATCCTTTGAGAGATCCATGGTGAAAGAAAACAGTGGCATGAATGGCCAACCATATTTAAGTGCAATTTTAGTCAATCTTAGTCTTTGTGAAACACCACCCAGGTATATTCCCAAGTTTACTTTTAATGTCATTAAAACAAGCTCAATATTCTACCAATTAACATTATCATCATCATCACACATTAAATCTTTACACAAGTTCAAATACATTGTAAAAATAAAATTCATCACTCTTGAAAAAAAAGAACATTATCCATCATAATGGAAGTGATAGTTAATACATTCTATGTGATATTAGTACGACTCATAATAAAATAACACATTTCTGTCCAACTTCTTGTCACGATATTAATCATGATGACTTTAGAATGAAAAACCTTTTTTCATCTAGGAAGAATTCCACAATGCCTTTGAAGAGATGTGACTCTATGGTCCATATTCTGAGCTCTGTTTTTAATTTGAACTCCTGTCTAAGTATAAATAAACCCGACTTCCAGTCTAAGTCAGGTTCACTCAGTTTCTGTTTTCCGAAAGTCTGGCCAAGTTAAAGTGGTTTGGTTGAACTTGAGTTTTAGTCTAAACTATGGTTTGGTGGGTTTTCTTAAAAATCTGATTATTAGCCAGGAATGGTATTCAATTCAGTTCCTAAATCAGAGTTTTAGGTCTTTTACTCAGAGTCAGACTATGTCTCAAGTAAAATGCTGAGCCAACTTAGGTCTTCAACTGGATCTTATGGCTAAGTACTTCACTCTAAGCCATGCTGAAGATGGGGTAATAACAGTGGAGCACCAGGAGTGTCAAATCTGACAGACAGGAGCACTATATAAGAACCCACTCTACAATAATAATAATAGGTCTGACAGTCTCCTAGCAAACACAGCCAATAGTTTTGGAAGCCTTCACCAAGAAGGCATGTAGTTTTCATGGTATACGAAGGTCATGATAATCTGCACACAAGCATCTTTCATGCAACAAATTTCTAATGTATGATTTCAGAGCGGCTTTGTGACATCGCAATGGCGTTTAGTATTTTGGCTTGAAATTGGCCTATTAAAGTAATAAAAGCAAATAGAAGCAAAATCTCAATACATATATATATTGACATTTTGCTTAGCTCAGCTTAGCTGATTGCTTAGTAAAATATTGACTTCAAACAAGTGTTGAATAGAATACAGGTTGAGGAGTTCATCCAGAAATGGATTTCTAATACCTTTTTTGCTTTTAAAGACACCATGATTCATCCACAGAGACTTTAAGATACCTCTATGCTGTTGAAGACTCCCTGATATCCTCCACCTCTAGCTCCTTGTGTACAAACATCTTGCTCCCTCCTGCTGCATACTCCTGCACGGTGTCTCCTGAACCCTCCAGGATCCACTTGGTGGTGAGGAGACCCTCCACCCCGACGGGTCCCCTGGCGTGGATACGGGTGGTGCTGATACCAACTTCAGCTCCTGGATAAAGCAAAGGATGGCAAAAATTAGATTTTTACTCCAAACACAGGTACTAAACATATTTTGATAAAGATTAAAACATGGCTGTTCAGTACACATAAATTGCTAAGGAATACGTATTGCTACACTGAGCAGGTGTATAATTCAGTAACACCATGTTTACGGAAAAAAGCAGTTCCCAACTTATCACATTCTTTCACATGTACATGCACATTCCAGCACCCTGAAATTTGTTTGCCAAATCTGAATGGCAATTGTTGGTAGCCACTACTATCATAGCCTATAATCTAGGCAGAGGATACAGCTATTGTCTTTGCTGTTATGCTAAACATCTGATGCGGTGAGACTATTGTTTTTGCTAAGCGATAAGTCTGATGTGGCGAGACTACGAACAGTGGATGCATAAGCATCCACCGCCTATAACCACTTGTCTTGCTTTAGTCGTTGTTTTCTTATTATCGACTATGAATCGGAGGCAGTTTTTCATACGAAAAATCCTCATGAATACGAAATGAATAAGAAATGAATTCAACCAATCAGAAATACGTTTGGAGAAGAGGCAAATGCATATGCAATTTATTAGTCACGTGACATTACGTCATCCAAGATGGCGAGTATTTGCAAACGCGATGATCTTCTGCGAGGAGGTTTGCCTTGGTACTTAAGCGGCCAACAAACTAGGCATTCCTGGAGGTAAATTCCGAGAACTTCAAGAATCTGCTATTCGTAGCGTTATTGATTTTGTTGCCTTACCTACTGGATTTGGAAAGAGTGCGATATACCAAGCAATTCCCTTGTGTTGTGATTATCTTCATGAAGAGACTATTTAATGGATTCGAAACATGGGGGAAATACTAATTTGTCATCATAAATTTGATAACTTTATTTCTTTAAAATACCAACAAAAAATATTTCTTTGTCAATTACATATTAAAATTATCTGATTTGACGATTGTTCTGTGCAAGAAAAAAGTATGTTTAAAAGGCTTTCAGTTTTATCTCCCTCTCTCCTGATTTACTACCCCCGTCTACTAATGGACGAGTGAAATCTTTTTCGTCGCAGCTCCTTAAATCCGATTGGTCAAACGTAACATTGGGATTTGATGCCATTGTTGAATTATCCATAGATTCGCTATTTTGAATAAACATGAATATTGAATCCGTAGATGACTGGTTATAGGAGGTGGATGCTGATGCATCCACTGTTCATAGTCTCGCCGCATCAGACATTTAGCGTAACAGCAAAGACAATAGCTGCATCCTCCGCATAGATTATAGGCTACTACTATCATCAATGGTATTATAGTGGAAACTTGTCATAAAGAGCTCCAATATAAGGACATTCCTGATATAAAGAGACAATTTTCATGGTCCCAAAGTCCTTGTTATGGTGAGTTTCCACTGTACCATTATTGTAAAGATGACATCATGATTTTAAAGGTTATTGTTCATATACCACTTTTACTTTAAAAAAAAAATTCTACTGCTATACTGTGCTAAGTAGAGCTAAAAATCTGGGGTCTTGAATTTCTGATGATTTTCAAATAAACAATATATGCAACATCACAGGCCAAACTGTGACCTAGATTCCTCCCTGTTTACCATTTCAGTGTACATTTCAGTTGATTGATAAATTCATTGGTTGTTAATTCCATCCTGCTTGGTCTGAAATCCACTATTTGATTGACAGGCGGAATGTGGAATGGGGATCAGCTTGTCAATATCTTGTTGAATTCACGACTGGTACATTACATCATTGCTTCAGCATTTCTACTAAATTTCAAGATTTTATGAAGGTTATTTGCTGTGACCTTCTACAGGTTCATCATATTCAGAAAAGACTTCATAGTATGTATGGACTGTACACTGATGATCACATGCTCGAATAAAAGAATACATTTAGACACACACAATCTTCAGAAACTGCTCATTAGAGAACTGGCTTGACATAATGAAGTATTACAGCCAGAATTATGTGCAACAGCCAATTTTTAATATCAAAATGAGGGGGAAAATATTGTAGCATGACTCACTGCTCCACAAACATTTTCAGTGCAGTTGAGTAATGTCTGCTTGTAAAATAACTTCTTTATACCCCTTGATCCTTAACAAACAGTATTGTACTTAATCCATGCAAGGTCTGAATTATCTAAAGAAAAATAAATTAAATACTCCTAGAAAACAGAAAGTTAAAGAATAAGAATAACTAAATTACATATGAAACTTTATGGAACGCTGGCATACCAGCGCGAGTATGACTGTGTAAAAGCTAAATACTTGAATCCTATGGCGAATAAGAACTTACCCAATCCAAAACGGTATCCATCGGAGAAGCGAGTACTGGCATTGTGGAAGACACATGCACTGTCCAAATTCTTCAAGAATTGATCAGCTGCCTCCTCTGAAATGGCAAAGAAAAATCATAACAAAAACATTAACATAGGTCTTTGATGTTCACCATATTAACAATATGGGTGGCCTACCCAAGGTTTATACCTTTTGAGCAAAATAATCGTAAGTTTTTTTATTTGAAAAACAAATAAGGTACACACATCAGAAACTGTCCTCTTTGAAAGATATTTGGTCAGTTCTGTAAAAAGAAACAATTATACTTACATGTAAATACATTTATTTAGGAATGATGTGCTAACAATCACAATTACAGTGTATTTCACTTAAGAATACTACATGAAAAAAGTTGACTCTTATAACACATTTTACCATCAATATAAATTAAGCACAGCCTACACAAGGGGTGTTTCAAAAATATTTTGAAAACACAAAAAGTTTTTTTTTTTTTTTTTAAAACTGACCATTATTTGTGACTATCACATCAGTATGTGAGCTGCCATGTTTGTGGATGTGGTTGATTGCGGCACTGACGTCATCAACGATTTCCACTGCACACTCCAAGCCGCCATACTCGATGCTCATGGAGTCTGCCTCACGGGGTCCAAACTTGAGGGATCGGGCCAAGCGAGGGCCAGGATTGAATTTGACCTTTGTGAGACAAAAACAGATAAGAAAAACTTAATCATGTTCATCTTTGATTTTTCTTTCAAAAGGAACACAAAGCTCAATGCAATCAATATATCAAACAAAATGAGGAGCTCAGTGCTACTGATTCAATCCTTAAATATAACAAGTATTCGGTATAAATACAATTTCTTTTTAATAAATTCTCACTAATCATCCTCCAAATAACAATCAAATGCTTTATTATTATCATTATTATCTCTTAATTATCATTATCATTATTCTTATTATTATCATCAATATTATCATTATCATTATTATTATCATTATCAATATTATCATTATTATTATTATTTATACAGCACTTCTCCAATAAGGCCCAATGCACTTTTATCTTTATTCACTTTCAAATACATGACAATTCTTTGAAGTTCTTCAATATAAATGTGAACAAACATAAAAAATTTATCAACAGAAACATCATTCTTATAGTGATTCTAGAATACACTATTCATTACACGGTATTCCTAAAATTCTGCTAAAACGTCAATAAATCTCTTTTTAGTTAAGTAGTATACTTTTGCATACATTTTCTGCTCGCAGCATGTCAAGAATATCTTCAAAAACCTGCGTATGTCTGAACTTCTTGTGGATTAGTAGTGTCTCCATTGCATTGCAGGCAGCTGGGTAATCACATTTCGAGTCGCGGACTGTCAAAGGAAATGAAAAGAGATATTATGGTATGATAGGTCTATACATACAAATACATCAACCTGAATTCCTGAACAATTTCTGATACAAATACTGGAAACTGGCAAAACATCAATTTGAAATCATGAGAAATTTATGAATTGTCATGCATGTTGCACTCATTGAGCTGTAAAGAGAGAAAATTGGACACCTCAATCTACATCGTAAGTGTTTGATGCAGGCAGCTGGAAAATCACTTGATTGAAAAAAAAAAAAAATATTTCCCATAAAATGCTGAAAACTAGCAAGACAATAGTTGGGGGGGGGGGGGGAGGGATGGGGGATATATCCCCCCCCCCCACTTTTTAAGGAAGAAATGATATTTGAATTAATCAGTTAGTAAAATTTTTAATAATCTGTCATAACCCATCATATTTTAAAATTTCTATTTGAAAATGCGATTGAAAACCAGAAAAGTGGTTATTTCTGGCTCGCTCATCATATTTTAGAATTTTTATTTGAAAATGCGATTGAAAACCAGAAAAGTGGTTATTTTTGGCTCGCTCGCTTTGCTCGCTCATCATATTTTAGAATTTCTATTTGAAAATGTGATTGAAAACCAGAAAAGTGGTAATTTTTGACAAAATAAAAATTAAAATGTGTGTAAGGGGGTCTGTGCCGGTGGGTGAGGGCATGTGTTTATACTCAAGTGTGAGTTCGACAGAAAAAAATCGGCAAAAAAGTCGATCATCCCCCCACTCCCCAAAGTGGATTTACTCCGGTGGCACTATTTGCTCTTGGTATAACATGCATTTTCCACAGACCTCAGCCCGTGTTATCTCAGGCATAGTATTCAACAGGTTAATCAGCATTCACCACTAACTGTGTTTGGTCTTTATTATCAAGTCTTGCAAAGCCCGCTGGAATAAATAGTTCTCTTCATAATAACAACATGTACCTAACATGCCTATTTAATACACTGCATTTCTAAGCCTAATCCCATACTAAATTTTTAAGCCTAATTTCCATGCCCCACTGACACAGTTACCGAGTCTCTCCTTCTTACATGCTATCATTTAAAAAAAAACAATGCTTACTAATCTTCAGGGCCATCTCAGGATCAGCATCTTCATCAACATAGACATGACAGATGCCCTCACTGTGTCCAAGGACAGGGATACCATCACTCTGCTTCTGTATTAGTTGAACCATCTCCTTGGAGCCTCTTGGGATGACTAGGTCTATATCATCAGACATCTTCAACAAGTCACCAACCTGCTCTCTTGTACTGATCTGTAAGAGGTTCAAAGTTGTTTTTTTTTTTAAAGAATGAATAATAATGACATTATTCAACAGAATTTCCTCCAAAATGATGGGAATATAAGTACTATAAAATAGGTTTTCTGTCTTCCATCCTTGAAATATTGTGAAAGCAAAACCCAGTAGAATACTCATAAATATTGAACATTGAGCTTTGACCTTTCATCTAATTACCAAACATGTATAATCATACTAGCATTTCCATATGCTATGACCCATACCAAGTGGAAAGCAAATTTCCACAAAACTATGTTGTTGAAACTGAATAAATTATCAATAATTATCAATTATCATTTATAAAGTTTCCGGTGCTGTTTCTTGAAATATTGCAATTAAGAAATAGCAAGTGGATAGAGAGACAATAAAAAAACATAATGCCTCAAAGTAATTACTCAGAGGCAGGAGCATAAGAGGACATAATGCAAGATAGCCCTTTACCAGTGCTACTGCATCCTTGGCATCGTGCAGCTCCAGGGCTTCTTCTACCAGAGACTGTAGTACCTCATTACTGTAACTTGCTTCTTTGCCTCCCTTTAGGAGTAGACCATTGGCACTGCTGATAGCCAATGCTGCTACCTGCCATCCAAAACAAAGTACTCCTTTAATTTACAGGTCTACAGTTCACCAGGGGCAGTGCTACAGGGGAGGGGGCAGGGGGGCAAATGCCCCCCCTCATGATCTTTCAAGTGATAAAAAAAAAAAAAAAAAAGAGGAGAAAAGGAGAAAAGGAAGAAAAATGAGGAGGAAAATGAAAGAAGAGGGTGGGAATAGAGAGGCCTGGGGCTTGTAACTATATAATACCCCTATTTGTTCATTTAAAATGTCAATAAATTCACCTATGTGTCATCTTGCCCCCTCTATCAAAATACCCTGGCCCCGCCCCTGCAGTTCACACAGGAATATATTCAGCAATGATTTTAAAAAAAAGATAACCAAAAGTTAACTCAGTATTTCACAATGAACATAAAATTATAGAATGAAATGAAATCTACTGGTGCTGGTAATATGTCATGCAAACAAGGCCTTTCTTTGAAATACAGGCTCCAATAAGGAACATGCTCATCATTGAATACAAATCAAGCTCAGTGTTTTACTACTAATTATAAATGAAGACGCTGATATTTAGTGATGTTAAACAGAAAACCATGAGCTAATCTAAAAAAAAAAAAAAAAAAGAGTTAAGTGTTCTTCCAGAAACAATAAAACAGAAAACATGCGACATTTTAAAAATGTCTATATACCAAGGTAAACTGATGACTAGTTCAACCTGAACTGTGTTATGTTATAATTGCCATAAATCAAAACTAGAAACTGCAGGTTCAATTAGGATTATTCTTTATACACTTTTTGGAACTGAAGGGTACAAGGTCAGTCTACCTGTGGCAGACAGTCCGGTCTGGACTCAAAGATAACCATGAGTACTCCAATCGGCACTGTGATCTGTCTCAGCAACATGCCTTCAGAGAGCAGTGTCCTCTTTAACTCTCTGCCAACATTCTTGTGAGAGGTGGCAGCAATCTGTCTAAGACCATCAGACAGATTCTTGAGCTTGGCATCAGTAAGAGCCAGTCTGGCCAGGTTGGGTCCCGTCATATTACCTGGAAAGGGTCAAAGAAATTCACTTGATTGAGGAAACATGCGAGAGACCATAGACATATAATAAATTTACTAGACGGAAAGCAGCACCCGCAGATATCATTACGCAAATGGCATTAGGCCCCGCCTTCTCACATGTAAATATGTAGATACATCTGAAATGCATCCAAGGTACCACTATTTTGTTTCTGACTAAATATGTTACTGTAGGATGCAAGGAGCCAACGATGTTGAGCAATGTAGTCACAAGAGTACAAGAAAGGTGCAGAATGTCATAACTTACATAACAACCAATGGTAAGCTCAAGAAAAAGCTCACTGAGAAACAATTGGTTTCTTCTTTACATTAACCTGCTCTAAAAGTACATTATCTTTTTGCATAAACTCACTTATCCTGGCCTCATCAATATCCCTTTTGTTAGCTGCCATGATGGTCGATGATCGCTCAATTAAGAGGTCAGCTAGACGTTCTATGATCTCAGCCCTCTGCACAGACAAGAATAGTAAATATATTCAGCATCAATCTGTGCACTCTTATAAGAAAAACCTAAATACACACTTCTTCAACAACCGAATGTTTTTGTTTCATTTTCTTTACTTGTTTTCTCAGTTTGTCTAATTTCTTGTTGTGATGTGCATCCAGCAATTTTCGAATGGACTTTCCACTATTTAAAAAGTAATTTGGTTACATTGCAATCTTTTTCAAAACATTAAAATCTCACAAATTAAATCATATTACAGTTAGCTTTGTATGTTAAAAATCAACATCAATCACTTGCAAACAAATGCAAACTCTTTTTGTTTTCATTCAGGAAATTGAGTTGGTTAAAATCAAACAAACAAATGATAAATTTTCTGAATACCTTACAACCCCTCTACAGCCCCGAAGAATTATTTAAACAGTAAATCATCAAATATAAAGGACAAAAACAAAATTACAAAGCAAAACAAAAACCAAAAAAAATGCCTCTAGCACCCACCTTCAGTGGGCAGAGGTATAAAAAACCCCTAAGATGTCTTTAAAACCATCAAAAGAATTATACAATGATACACAATCACATATTAGAGAGACAATATAATGTCTTATGCTCATCAATACAACACATTACCTACAAGTACATGTTCTCAGTAGATACATGTACATAAAGCATTAGATTGTAAATGATATAAACTAATATCCAAATGATATCTCGTGCATTCAATGACAAGAGGGAAGTCCTATTCCTGTTTTTTTTTTTTTTTTTTCTAACATCTTAATCTTTCTTCAAGGCAAAGGATGCCCAAGAGATATAAAATTTCTGTTAATACCTGCTCAGGAGTGAGGGCCTGGAGTAGTCTGCCTCCCTCTCTTGCTTTAGTTGCCTGCATCTCAGGGGACACACCCATGGGTTTGGTCTCTGTGAAGAAAGTGCCGACCTTCCTCCCATTGAGGATGTTCAGGACAATATCATCCCGGTTCATGCCGTTACCGATCACCACGGAGCATCCACGCTCTAATGCCCAGTTAGCTGCCTTGACCTGCCAATTGATAAATCAGAGCATGACACACAGTAAGCACAAAAGACACATGGACACATAAAATCCAAGTACTGATGAATAAGATTTATGAATTGGACAGAATGCCCAATGCAGACACACCCTACAAAAAGTTCAGTCTGCTACCCCACATGAAAAAAAAGATTAGTGTGGATCCCTGAAAGAATAAATAAGTCTTATTTCATTCTCAAATCTATTTGAAGATATTTCCTGAAAGGCATTTAAAGGGAAAGTCCACCCCAGAAGTTTCACTGTTTCAATAAAAGGAGTTAAATTTGAACAGCATTTTAAAAAAGAAATGGGCAAAATCGGTCAAAGAATAAGAAAATTACACTCATTTACATTTTCTAGTAAATCACTCTTGGCTCTGCAAATTGGCAACACTGATGACATCATATGTGAGCAGCTCTCCATTCACTTTGTACATGAAATTTCACATTTTCTCAATTTTCTTGAAAGTTACACATTTTCTCACCCCATAGTCAAAGTATGTTCAGAAAAATTGCTTTTTACATAACATACATTGACTTGGGGGTTATAAAATGTGTAACTTCCAAGAAAATTGAGAAAATGTGACATTTCAAGTACAAAGTGAATGGAGAGCTGCTCGCATATGATGTCATCAGTGTTGCCAATTTGCAGAGCCGAGTGTAATTTACTAGAAAATGTACATGTAAATGAGTGTAATTTTCTTATTCTTTGATCAATTTTGCCCATTTCTTTCTTAAAATGCTGTTCAAATTTAACTCCTTTTATTGAAACAGTGAAACTTCTGGGGTGGACTTAGCCTTTAAGGTAGTTTTCACCCATGGCCGAATTCTGAATAAAAAGCCAGAATAATATAGATGTGCAAATTGAAAATGTAATTTTTTTTGTTTTGTGTGCTAAAAATATACATTAGCATTAAGACTGCAGCAGCAAGAAGAATGATATAAAAAAAATTATCAGATGGACAGAATTCCTGCAGCTTTGAATAATTCTGGATGAATATGTGCATGTATACAGTGGTTGACAGACCAGCCTTATCCAAATACATGTATGCTAGCCTAATTTTTAACCTATGTGCATCACATTTCATGTTCACACCTTTTATTACATATTAACTGCCTCTCCTATTTGTGTTCTATTTCCAGGGCAAAATATAGTGTACATTACACTGCAACATATGTTGCAAGTATGGAGGTGTCGATATCATGCAGACTACTGTGCATGTACATGTCATTATGCTAGTTATACAAGACTTAAAGAGAAACTTCAAGGCGAAACTTCAAGACATGTCAAAATGCAAAGGGTACTAATTACCTTAGATTATTCAAACGTAGAATGTATAAGGTAAACAACAACAACAACAAATCACCTCATATGCTACAGGTTCATCTTACTGTGGATGAAGAAAATAAAGGCAAAGAATCACTGACTTCCATTCTAATACACAAAGGTGCACTGAATACTCACAAGTTGCTTACATGCTTATTGAGAGTGAATTTCAACTGGAAATATTTCTTCATAAAGAAAGATATATTTCAAGCCCATATTTCAGATATACACTGTAGTTAGCAACAGGAAACCTGCAACATACCAAGGTCAGTTTGTTTTTCTTTTTTTGGGGGGGGGTAGGGAGGGGTGGTGGGGGGATTTATAACTTTAAAACAAGACTTGCAGAGAAAATGAAAGCTAAGTTATCTTGTTAAACTTCAATAGAAACTCAACAATGCTAAGTTTTCAAGTCATATCTTAAGTACTGCAGACACCGTGCCTAATCTTACTATAATTCCACATTTACATGACCACTGACCTTTGATTCCATACCACCTAGCCCAACACGTGACTTCCCACTAAACTCAATGAAAGCAGTGTCTCCAGGGTAGACAGTATCTAAGAAGGATGCCCCCTCTTGTCCAGGAGGAGCAGAGAAGATACCGTCCACATCAGACAACAGGACAAGAAGGTCAGCATTAATCTCGATGGCAAGACGGGCAGCCAGGCTGTCATTATCCTTGATACTAATGACCTTTGTATAACAAAAGGGAAGGAAAATATTGGATTAATCATTATTAACTATCACTCAAAACGATACTAAAATAAAATGACTGTTGAGATATACCAATGTACGCAAATTTATTGCAATTTCAATTCTTCATATCATCTTCATAGTTTCTTCATATCATGAAAACTACCACATGATATGCCACCATTTCAGTGATCAACAATTAAAAGTTTTTCAGCAATAGATATTATCATGTTCATGTCCTTGCTTTTCATCAGGTTTGTAAGTCATAAGGAATGTGAGAATGAATGGTTAGACGAAAGGTGATGGTATGTCAAGTAGTTGTATAATTCTATGTGAATGAACAATATACTTGGACAATTTTTCACTGTGAATGAAAAATATCTAATCAAAAAGGTAGCAATTTTGGAATAAGCAATATATGAAGATGTAGTGGACTGACAGGAAAAGCAGAAGAAACTATGTCTCAGCTCAATTTTGATAAGTATAATTGTCTAAAATTTGAAGCATTCATTTGAGTAAATGAAAGAAAAAGTGAAAAAGAAATGAAAATTAAAAAATATAAAAAGTATATCAAACCTGGTATTAGTATCTGCACATAAAGATTACAGATCAAATCCTGAGTTTCTAATAACTGAGTATGATGGAATAGAGTTGACTTCTGAATTCTCTAATTCAGTAGTGTAAAGGTTAAATTTGTGAACCAGTTTAAGTAGATAATGGGATACTAGAATGTCATGATGTAATGGGTAAAAGAAGAATATAAAAGTATAAAAAATGGAACAGTGAAATTGCTGAAGCTACAAAGGACCACAGTCCAAGTTAGATGTTAGATTTTAGATGTTAGATGTTAGATATACTTGTATATATGCTACTGAAGAGCCAATGTGTACTAGTCCATTGTCTCCAAGCATTTTCAAATGACAAAAATTGTAACAAGTGCCCCAACGAGTCGACCTCATTAGTGGACCACTGTTAGTCCTTACCCCTGTTCTTACCCCAGCCAAGTCTTTGTCCTCCTCGGGGGGAGGAACCACTGCATCGTTGGAGTTGATGATGGGGATAATGTTCATGCGCAGGAGCTCCTGCATAGTGCCCCGAAGGTTGCTGCGGGTGTAGTCATGGTAGAAGTCTGGCTTGGTCACTAGAACCTTTTGGGGTGAAGTGTTTAACGTGTTAGGCATTAATCATAATAAGGTAAGTTCTCCATTTTCTGTTGATCTTGCAGGTAATGATGGATTTGGCATTAACTGATCAAAACATTACCAGATATAAGTTGCGAAGGAAACACACTACAAAAAAAGCAACACTTTTAAAGTAAATCAGACTTTCAGGAACATGACTTCATCAAGCTTAAATTAATAAACACATATGATTGGAGAATGAATAAAGGAACACAATTCATCTAGCATTAAAAAGTAAAATTGCAGTCATCATTCTGATCTGCCCAGGAGTATGTGTGACATCAATGAAAACTATACTGCAGTCACACATAAAGAAACTGTTACATTGTCATGCATCAGGGTTCAATCGAGACCACTGGACTGTGGCTTGCAGAAAAAATTAATGCCATCCAAAATCAATAACTCATACACTTCTAGACATATATAATTTATATTATGCCACTCTGGCTCTTTTAATTGCAGGGCCCCATTTCATAAAACTTGTTATCAGTAACAACTGCTACATTTCTATGACAAATTTATTCTAAGCCAATCAGATGCGAGGATTTCAGTAGCTTTTAACAGTTATTGCAACTTGTCATCGATAACAAGTTTTATGAAACAGGACCCAGGTCATATCATTACCTGAGCAGTGGTGAGCCCATACTGAGAGAACATGGCTTCATAGAGAGACATCAAACCGCTCTGTCCAGCTGCAGCACATGCTCTTGAATCCATTTGAATCATGCTCTATATTCATACAGGAAAAACAGATAATTTCAGTTTTACCTGTGCTCATACTGGATGGGACTTAATTTTGCTATGACACATATTTCCCACATGAAACTCCAACCGAAGTTAAAGTGGATTTGTGATTACAAATTCAACTACGTAGTTTCAAAGTAAACTAACTAGCTATGGATTTGTAGAGTTTTACAGATGTGTGTGTATCAATCACATATCATTATTTACATCTGGGACTGATGTTTAACGTCACCATCTGAAAGACGTGACTCAGAGTCGAACCTGGGTCCGATCAGAATCAGTTTGTAGACGAAGACAAAGAGCAGACCACTGACGTTCCCGCTAGACCAACTCCTGTTCCTATCTATTTATCCACATACACAAATTTAAAGGATTAACTGGAATGGGGCAAAGTAAAATGAATCAGTTGAATTAAATAAAATGGATTTAATTTTTCATTTAATTTACTACTAAACAAGTGTCAGCTTCAGTGGGTCTAAAGTCTAAAGTCTAACGAGAGTACAAGTTGACGATATATCCTACACAAGAGCATGTAGAAGATAAGCAATGTTCATGTATTATTATCAGACAGGTTACTCACAGATGAATTTGGGGCAAGAGTTTGTTTGATGCTCTTTGACAGCATAACTTCATGACGTAACCTCTGCTTTCCAAATGCTACAGCTCCACTGGTGACCAGTACAACTTGTCTGCCTGTTGACTGTAGCTCTGAAACCTGGGAGTAAAAGAAAAGGTTCACATGTTAAGAATTAACCATGTTCTCAAGACATTCAATGAATGAATGAATGCACCTCCAACACTGGTTAATAAATGCAACTCTAACAGTGGTAAAAGGTGCACATAAGTTTTACTTACATCATGTATATTACCACTAAATGGTCATCAAGATCATGCCATGCTCTATGTCTCTATGAAGCTGAAAATCAAATACAAAGAAATAATTAACTCCTTTGTTTATTTTTCTTTGGGGGTGGGTTAGTGGGAGGGTAGATTAAAATTTCCTACTTGAATTAATGTCCAAAATGATGGATCATATGATTTGATACCATCCTTGCTCAATAAACATAATTTTCAGGTAATAAATAAACACCTACATGTAGTACCCTAAAAAATCAATACCTATGGCCCACACCTACACCGTGTACACCGTGTAAAAAAATTCTGTCTATCAATATGATCAAATACAATAATTTAACTGCGTCTTTTCCTGAACTTACAGTGTATCAAATAATAGTATTCTGATTACAAGTAAGGAATGAGAGGATTGCCTACTTCATGAGAACAGTGAACTCAACATACGTGCACTCATTTCCACCGACCAACCTGTTCTACAATGGAAGCCAGCCTTCCAAGGGCCAACCCACACTCATCATCTCTTGTGATCACAGCACTTCCAAGCTTCAGGACTATCCTTTTACTGTTCTTCAGCTCTGCTCTCGACGTGGCCGACTTCCAGCACCCTGTGCTCGTTGATAGGGACCTCAGAGAAGATAAACTGCTTGCGACAAGATCATGGGTGGACAACCCTTGAAGATGACCAATGTTGCTTGTCCTGTTCGGTGTTGGTGACTGGCTATTTTGATGCGACAGGTTACTGAACAGTAGTCGAGACTGCTGTAAGAAGTTGATTTCAGGATTGAGCAGGGCCTTTAGGTGTGTTGCTGTTGCACTTGCACGTACAGCACGAGATAGACTAGCAAGACTTGCCATGGCAGGATGACACTCTACTTCTGTGTGACAAAAGCACAGCTGCCAATAAGATTGCTGTTTTGTGCGCACAGAAGAGTCCTACAAAATGTGAGAAGAGTAAGAGGGAAAAATTAGTTTAACCCACAGCAGTACAGAGATTTCTTGAGGTCTAAATTAATCATCTTCAATCCTCAAATTGGCAATACAAATTATTTTTTTTCCACATTTACATAGCTTGAAAAAAAAAATATGGATATAATATAAACCAAAATGAAATATAATTGTAAAATTGAATCAGAAATTGCCAATTCGAACACAGAAATAGTGATTATATATTATTCACTGCGTTGCCAATTTAAAGAGTTTAATGATAAGATACACTTAAACTGCTCTAATTCGAGAACACCATATCATACAGCGATGGGAATGGGCTCAAATTTGTCAGTGCATTTTTCTCTTTCTGCTCATGTATGATATGTACTACCCAACATTCTGGACCAACAGATACTGCAAAAACATCTCCTAAAGGTGATGCTGTACCTCTATGGGTTAACTGACATACATGCAACTTACCATATTCCAATTAAAATATTCTTTCTCGTAAAAATTCAATCTCTTTATTACCCTATAATATTTGTGTATACATGTAGACTGCTAGACTAACTCCAGGGAGCTCAACGGTTTGGCTGAAAGTGCCTTTATATTCCTTTGTTGAATGGCAGATTAGGGATGAGGGTTTTTTTGCTTTGTTTTTTAAAAGTAGAAATCATAAGTCTGCTTGCACTGTATAATGTGGATATGTTGCATTGCTCTGCTGTTGCTTCTTGATTTCTCTTGTTTTATGTGGGGTTTTTAAATTAGATTTGGAGATAATCAACACACATATATATATATATATATATATATATATATATATATATATATATATATATATATATATATATATATTTATATATATATATATATAGTTATAGTTATACTTTGACTGTGAGTCTTTGTAGAAGTAGTGTAATATTTTTATCAGTTAAACCAGAAAGGGATAAAATATGAGATGTTTCTGGTTCAGAGTTTTACAAACTCAGAGTACAAACTACATGTACACCTCTACACGGTGGTTTTTTTTTCTCATCAAATGTTTTTTTTTTTCAATCAATCATCAATACAATATGGATCAATATCCATAATACTTTTGTGACTGACACATACAGATACAGACACTTGTTTAGCATGGTCTTAGAAACTCTGGACCTTAGTAATGCATGTTTATTCATATATTCTGAAACCCCCAGCCTGCGTCAATAGGGACTTTAAGATTTGCAGATCGACGTAATCAACTGGTACATAATGATATAATTTTCTGAAACTGTGTATGGGTCACGTCATGAATTGAGAACATGTTCACCTTGATTTTTCAGTCGTCCTTAATCTAGTACGTCATCGTCACTTAGGCCTATAATTATGACATATCAGAAAGATGGACACCTGAAATAGCACAAAAAACACCAGAAAGGCAATTTTTTAAATGCTGCTTTCATTTAGTAACAGCAGTCCTCAATAGACCAATGCTCTACCTGAGCTTATTTATTATGGAATTATCTATATTTGCTTTTATTCAGCGTAAAATAATACTATTCGCATCTCCTGCACGAGTCAAAAAGGCCCTTACAGTCAACAGAACGAAACTGTTACTACTTGCATTCAAGTAAGCATGCACACTCTAGATTTATGCATAAATTACTCTTTTATTGCTCTTTACTCTACATTGTCATTAGTATAAAAAAAACGTCTTTGCATTCACGAAAATCATCTAATTCGGCCATATCGTGGTTTAGGAAACCACTCATTCATTTGACGCACACACTGGTGTAGAAAGAGAATGGAGGTGGAAATAGGAAACCAATGCGTGTGACTGAATAAAGCGCTGCTGTACAAAGTGAACGGTGGTTTTCTATTTCACGATAATGCCTCTAACCGTACATGCCGTAATTCACCGATGGAAAATCGCCATTAAATCAACAACAACGGTGAAGTCGACTGAATCTTAAGGCTTCCATGTGCAGTCGACGACGGCGTTGACAGCGTCGACAAGAACTTCCGGTGAACGAGGTCCACGTTTAACATTTTGAAGTGTCTTGTATGTATTGACCGTCTTCGCGCTCGCCATGTTCACTGTGTGTAAATCTGCCTGAATCTTCGGCTTGCCGGATACTTAGCTGCCGTTGCAGAATGGTCGGACGCAGATCGCAGCTGCATCCCATCATCTGACTGTAATACGATGGCTTCCGTTCTTACGTTTCGTATTTTTCACATTCATGCTCATTATAAATAAACAAAGAAGAGATCATTTATTCATTTCAACTTACGCAAATTTCCGACCCAAAAGATGTAAAAACTTCACTCAGCCCCGGCTTGGCTCTCTAGCAGCTGTAGTACTTCTCTATACAAAATCGTCATGCGGAGAAATCATAAATAATGTGTAAGCAGTTTCGGCCTTCTGCTTATTTTCAATGCAGTTTCGAGAAAAAAAATGTTTTCATAATTATTTCTTTTTGAAAAGTATTTTTCAAACTATGATTGGTCATAAATCTGATTAGACTTGATGATTTATTTCAAAAAATCCAGTTACATTTTAACAAATTCTTAGGGGTACGAGATTTAGGGTCGATAATTTTTCGGCTGTGATGAGAATGGGGCGAATCGAAGTACCGTACATCATGCATGATGATGAAATAGCAGGCTTGCGTGGCATGCTTTTGAGTTGACATTGATACCGTGGGAAAAAATGCTGTTCTGGCAATACAGAGGTACTTAGAAAGCGACCAATCACAAGCATGCATGCAGGAGACGAAAATACAAGTATCTCGAAATTATGTTTGCTTTATCCTCTTGCTTGCCTGTTTGTTCGTTTGTTCGTTTGTCTCTCTGTCTGCCTGTCTGTCTGTTTGTCTGTTTGCTTGTTTGTCTGTCTGTCTGTCTGTTCGTTTGTTTGTTTGTTTGCTTGTTTGTTGGTAAGTATTTTTTACTTCTGCTGTACAATGTAGGGCCCATAAAATTCGAGTTGAAATGAATTGCATTAAATTGAATTCATATATGTATCTTTATCTCGCAGCCAGTGGCTAAATTTAGAAAAAAAAAAAGTTATAGCCTACAGGTATTAAAAATGTATACGTGCATGAAAATTATTAGAATTTAAGACATGAGTATAAAAAAATACAGATTAAAATCATGATAAAGTTGTAAAAGACCACCCCCCCCCCCCCGTATTTAGAAAATCGCCGGAAACATTTTCTTTCAGGATTATTACGATCATCCCCCAATAAATCACAGTCAAAAATGACAAAATGATAAAATAATGAATGAATGAATGATGGTGATCGCGGTGATGGTTATTTGTATGATACCAACGACTTTGTCGTTACGTTTCTTTTTTTTTTTTTCATAATGCTTGGAAATAATAAATGGATAGATTTGAAATTAAAAATAGATATAACTGCAAAGAAGTGAGCGGCAAGTTGACCTAAAGTAGAGGGATTTCTAGAAGATAACGGCCTGAACGTGACCAATATACCCTACTCTCTTTTAAAAAAAAATATTTAAAAAAAGAAAAAAAAAAGAAAAAAAAGAAAGAAAGAAAGAAAAGAGTGAACGCGTTCACTCTTTTAGGGGTGAATTTCAGAAAAGAGTGAATTTAGAGTGAATTAATGGTCAAATTTTGATATTCACTCTTTATTCACTCTTTCAAGGGTGACCTCAGTGATCATTCAAAATTCTTCTGAAGTTCACCCCTAACAGGGTGAACGCGTTCACTCTTTTTATAAAGAGAGTATTCCTGTCAAAACTATGAGAACCCAAGATTTTGAAAATGTACGTTACTAGAATGGATTAACTTAATACACTGGAAACTGTTCTCAGCATAAATGGCAAATGAGAGATTACTGACTCATAATGATAATATAACAATTATAATAACAATGTATTTATATAATGCACTTTCCATACATGTTCAAATGCGCCTTACACTTAAATCAAATTAAATTATTAACGGAACAAGTGAGTTTTTAGATGTTTTTTTGAAGAAGACCTTGAGGGATTGCTGGTTGCGGAGAGTTTGGGGTATAGTTGATTCCACAGTTCAAGAGTTCAAGAGTTTATGGCATTTCCAAAAAAAAAAAAAAAAAAAAAAAAACAGTTTAGGACCAGCAGATGAAAATGCTGTGTCACTATAATGTGGCCATAGCATCTTGGAACTGTAGGATGGTTCAGCATGATGAGGAGTAGAGGATGTATCGGGATGGTTGACTGATAGTTATGAGTTCAGATAAGTAAGGAGGAGCGACATGGATGGATTTGAACATTTGATGAATACAGGCCATCCCCTATATACCTGAAATATTTGGGAGGGATAGCATTTATCTCCCCCCCCCCCTCCGGACACCCATGCTAATGACGAAAAGACTGAAGACTGAACAAGTTTGATAATTTACAAACCTTGATGACAATGACGAAATTGACATTGACGTTTGCACATTATTATGGTCCTAGAACGAAAATGGAATGTAATTTGATGAAAGTGAAAAGGGGTGTTGAAATTATATGGAAAGTCCTATAGTAAAACTAAAAATAAGAAAAAAAAAATACGTCCGTTGTTGTAATGTCCACGTCAAGTATATATTAGACATTGGAAATTATCAGCACATTTTCAGAAAGTCGATTCCAATGGCTTTATATGTTATGTATCTTAAGTGTAAAGGGCCCCATTTATAAGCGCACGTTGCTTTACAGGGGTCCCGGCTTCATGTACATGATGTGTGATTTGTATTTGTATTGATTTGTATCTGACCATGAGTTATGCCCCAGATATGCCCGATGGTTTTTTATGTTTTGCTGAATGAATTGAATTGAAATGAACTGAAATTATCCTACAGGCAGTACACTGCCATTTTAAAGAAGCACAAAGCAAGAAACAACCCAAAGCACACAAACAAGGACAAACAATCAATCAATTAAACAAACAAACAAACAAACAAAGGTCATGTTGTTTTCCCATCGACAGATGGCTTGCAAGAAAAGCTCTAATAGCGCCACCAGCGGCATAAACAAGTGAAAGTTTCAGTACATTGAATCATAAACTTCCAAATCCAATCTCTTTCTCTCGTCGTTCATCTGCCTCGGACTACTTTTTATTTTCGCACACAAGTTTTTCATTCAATTTCATACTTTCTTCACTCAATTTCGTCCAGAAAATTCGTGGACGTGCCTCATTTCATGGTCAAGATCGTCTTTTTAATTTTGTCAGATTAGTATCATTTTATATGCATTCAATTTTAACAAACTCCAGTCAGTTTCGTTATCTGCTATGTCTGCGGCTGCTAACGTACTACTGAATTAATAAACTTTAATTTGTCATTTTGCGATTAAATTTGCACTCTATAGTTTGCTTCTGGGAGATCTGGTAAGCTTAATTATTGTCTGTTCCGATTACAACAGAATTTTTCCTAATTTTTCAAGTGGAATTTTGCGAAAAGATTCATGAAAAACTATGTGTGAATATACAAATTAAAGGTTTAGTTTCTCATATGCATCTTAATTAATGAATAAGGAGACATATAGATTTAGGAAAGAGGATGTCCCTAGGATGGTTTGAATTCAGTAATTCTTGTCGTGCGGTAAACTTTATCAAAAGCCTCAAATAATGGCAAGCGATTTTTCTTTAAATGTTATTGAATTAGTAAAAAGTAATTGGGTACACACTAAGAAACGAGGGTACAATTCTACACCCCTTACCGCTGGTACAATAGCAGCACCCTATAGGGTGCTGCTATTGTACGGGGTGCAGAATTGCACCCTAATTTCTTAGTGTGTGAATGAAATATGACATAAATGTATGGACCTTTGTTGAAATATAATGGTTGAATTTCAATGGCCATACGCAGCGGGGGGCAGGGGGGCAACTTACATTTTTTTACTGAAAATTTTCACAAAATCTACGAAAAGTGTGCACCAAATCCTTCAATTTCACTTTTTAAATGCAAAAGCGCCCTCTTGACCAGCTCGCTTTTGAGCTTCTTCAACAATTTTTACGCGTCTTGCCCCCCCCCCCCCCCCCGGAAAAAAAATTCTGCGTACGGCCCTGTCTCTAGTCCCCATTTTTTTTTTATCTGCTTCTCCTCTTACTTTCGGTGTTCTATGACATGCTCTTCTCGATCGTCTATTCGAATAAAACATCACTGCGTCATCCAGACCAAGCTTTCAGAGACAATGGCAATTAAATCTTAATTAATGATACTGACATTACATCCACTCCAAACTATTGACGCAAGATAGACCCTTTTACCATCAGTCGAGCGTATGATTTTCATGGCGGTCTGCAATCAGATGTTAGTCTGGGACGGTGTTGTTGGCGAACATTGCACTTATCTTAGGACAAGCTTCAGTATAAGGGAAGCACCAGTCATTCTTCGCTTGAGGGATCGAATCCGTCCCCTGTCTCTGCAAGACATGTGGTATTGTTTTATGACAACATTATAACCATACTTTAGTTATAACAATGGTATGCTATAAGTTGTGGCAGTTCATTTTGGGGCGTTTGTAGAGGATACGTGCGGGGGAGGGGGGGGGGGGGGGTAACACTCCCAATAAAATTTATGCCGGTGAATATTCAACCCGTTTCCTAATGGAACTGAGTATCTCAACCACGTATTAATCCTATATGAAAAGACAGAAATCAGAAGTCATCGGATTAATTGTGATCGACAGATCAGTTGAAAACGTTTAGGCTTGGTTTTAACCTTTCGTTGAAATTTCCAGTACGAATGGACCTTTTAACATCTATTTATTCATTTACTTACTTACGTTCTTTATTTATTTATGTATTCACTTATTTATTCATACATTCATTCAATTATCATCAATTCATATATCTATTTATCTTTATACATTTATCTATTCATCTATCTATATCCATTTGTCTATTTGTTTACCAGTCTATTACTCTCTTATGTCAGGGGGAGGAATCGGCCCTTTTTTTTCCAAATTTCAAATATGCAAATACTCATTCTTATTACTGTGATTAATAGGCTTCACATTCTGGGGACATTATGAGGGATGCTTTTGTTTGTTTAATCACTGGACGTTTTTGTCGGCAATTTTCCTGGTGGCCAGTCAGTCCCTTGCGCCACCCCCCCCCTTCCCCACCCCCTGAATTTAAAGTTGTAGCAAAGCCCTTTCGTTTCTCTAGTTATCAATCATTATCAAGTACTTAATTCATGCCAAATAATTGTTAAATGTCACATCGCGGAGGTCTCTGCTTTTCTCGAAACAAGACAGTATCCGACAATGTCACTAGCTCATTATGATGACATTACCTAATCGACAGATTATGCTTGACTTGTCGCCATTACTTTATAACAAGTAATGTAGTACACAGCCCATTAATACTGACGATGTTGGCCCTTTGCCCAGTATCATATTGTGAGGGGAAAAAAACGAAAATAACTCATACAGGATAGAAATTATACCAATAAATGAAAACTCTTCTCTTTTAATACCCAACCACACTCTAAAACTGAAATGTTAAATCAACATTAAAAAGGGCCGAGGGTGACTACATTTTCAAAAATTGGCTGATTAACACTTTGAACATGCTTGATTCAACACTATTAAGGTTGGAATCCAGCATGTTCAAATTTTTAGTTTTTAAAGTGCCCTTCAACAAGTTTCAAACAAGATTTTGATAAGAACGAAATAGCACATAAAATGTTCCAAGGTAGTTATCCATGCTACCTGCTACATGCATACTGATTTATTCTTCTTAATTTAACTTCAATCAATACTTACAAACAGTAAAATGTATTATTTTTCACATGCAAATTTATTTTAAATATAGTTATTCCAAGAATAAGTATATGTATGTTTATTTAATCGTGTTACTTGCATTATGTGGAAAAATAAAGAAACTTCAAACTTCAAACCAAGGTGCAGGGCCTAGATGAACTTCATCATGACAGATGATGCTCTCTACCCTCGGCTGACCTGTCACTTTTAGCTGCAAATGTTATACAAAAGAAGTATTGGGAACACAGAGCATGTGTCTGCTTTGAGAACACATGAATCATTTAAGGCTCTGTTCTTATACTTCTTTCAGCTCAGGGATGTAGAGTAATTTGAGCCTGGGACAACAGGAGATAATTATATAGACGCATGCGGGCGAGCACAGCGACCGAGTGCGTAAAGCTTTGGAACGGGGTAAAATCATTTTCTGCTAATGATCCCTTTTGAAATTACTCCCTCCCTCTCTCTCTCTCTCTTTCTCTCTCTCTCTCTCTCTGTTCTCTCTCTCTCTCTCTCTCTCTCTCTCTCTCTCCCTCTCTGCTTTCTTTGTCTTTCTTCCTTTTTTCGCCCTCCGATTAGAGAGGGCTTCCCCAGTGACACACCACTGATGAATAATTATGATTCCTTTTCCTCCCCATATCTCTCTCTTTCCTCTTCTTTATTTATTTTTCTTCTTCTTCTTCTTCTTCTTCTTCTTCTTCTGCTTCTCCTTCTTTCCCTATTATTCTCAATTTCTCTCATTGTCTCTCCTCATTTCTCTTTCTATCTCTCCAAAAGATAATAGACCTTCATTGCCGGAACCCTTGTAAATTTGTCGCGTGCGTTGGCAGGAACCTATCCACCTGTTATCTGGGGCTATTTAATTTCCTCGTTTTTCCGGTCGCTGTCATCCACTGTCTGTGGTACGCGTGGTTGATCATGCCGGGTACTTTAATACTCGCCCTTCAGTGCCATGTCAAACATTCAAAATAATGTAATTCACGGGGGAAAAAAAGAAAAAAAAAAGGAGAAAGAAAAAAACCCGACATAATCCGATAGCTCTATATCAAGATCAACAAATGTTTTGATAATTCACAGTTAAGAAACAAGCTTTGACGTGGACGTAGAAGTAGTAGTAGCAGAAGTAGTAGTAGCAGTAGCAGTAGCAGTAGCAGCAGCAGTAGCAGTAGCAGCAGTAGCAGCAGTAGCAGCAGTAGCAGCAGTAGCAGTAGTAGTAGTAGTAGTAGTAGTAGTAGCAGTAGTAGTAGCAGTAGTAGCAGTAGTAGCAGTAGTAGTAGTAGTAGCAGTAGTAGCAGTAGTAGTAGTAGTAGTAGTAGTAGTAGTAGTAGTAGTAGTAGTAGCAGTAGTAGCAGTAGTAGCAGTAGTAGTAGTAGTAGTAGTAGTAGTAGTAGTCGCTCTTCAATGCAATGTCAAACATTCAAGCAATATAATCATCAAGAATGAAACACAACATGATCCGACAGCTCTGTATCGAAAACTGACGATGTGATCAGGTGCGAATCAATCATCTACTCATCAATTTCTTCTGGACATAATCTACTGTACGGATTTGTTTCATTTATAGAACAGAATGATACGGGGTTTCTTTTCTTCCAAGTAAGTCTTCATAATTTGTCAAATTTTCAAACAAATGAAAAATTCGATTCTCGGCGGAACATCGGTTTAACAATTTACACAAGCAGTGAAGGAATGAGTACAATGAAAATAGGTGTGACAACCATCATCGGTTTTTAGTGTAGAGGCCTATTTTTCAATGCTTACTGCAGCATGAATTTTATATTTAAAAAAAATAACCACTTTTTGCTGTAATTGTCATCAAAATACACCCTAGACTGACATATTTAAATGGTCTGTTTGGCCACCTCGCTATGTACCTCGATGGCAATTTTTTTTTCTGTCCCAAACCATCCTGTTTCTTAAGAGCGAGCGAAGCGAGCAAGGAAATATAGACTGCATAGGCCTATAAAACATAAAAAAATACATTCGGTCACCTTCCTTGCATGCCCAATTCGTTTTGCCTCCCCAAGTAATTCTTTATTTAGCTATTACTATTATGAGTGAGCGCAGAGAGCGAGAAAAGAAATGTGCAAAATATAATACACACCGGCGTAAATCCGTTTTGAGGAGTGGGGGGGGGGGGAAGGGGGTGATCGAAATATTCTGCCGAAGTTTCTTACTCACACTCCATCCTCTTGCCCGCCGGCATACCGTCCCCCATACATGCCACACATTCTTTTATTTTGCGAGCGAGCGAAGCGAGCGAGCCAAAATCATTATATGCCTATATTCGGTCACCTCCCTTGCATGCCCAATTCGTTTGCCTTCCCGAATAATTCTTAATATGAACGAGCGTAGCGAGCGAAGAAAAAATGATACAAAATTCACTAATTGATCTTATGTACACTTCTTGCAGAATTATTTCGAGGATAGTCGGACACGTCGCTGCAAAAATATTGTGATATCCAGGCACAGACTATTGCTGGAATAAGAGTGATTGCTGATCGAATACATCTTGTTCCGTTTTTAGAATTTATGAGCGAGCAAAAATTTTTTTTTTAAATACTGAGGCCGGGTAATTATGGTTATACTACTCCCTTCTCGTAATTAAGTAATGTATAAATGATATTTATCGGCATCTTCCGTTCTCACAGAGGGTATTGCGAATAGGTTTATGGTCACAGCCTCACAGGCCTTTATCTCCTGAAAATTCATTTATTTTAGGTCAACGTAATTGCCGCTCCAGAATCATTACAGTTATATAGGCCTAACTAACATTTAATGAGTAGAAGAATAGCATAAACTTTGGATAGCGAGACAAGATGCAAACCTATTACCTTTCTTAAGAAAAGTAATAAAACCGGTATTGGTTAAGATCATTAAAATGCGAGAGAGCGAAGCGAGCGAGCGCTCCCAGGTTTTTCCTTTATCTTTTTTTCCTCTTTATCCTCTCTTTTTAATACAAGGATAATATATTAGAATCTATATGAGATAAAAATTGCACTTGTGTCGTCAAAGCCCCCCCCCCCCCCCCCCGGTAGAACCGCGCCTGCTGACGAGTCATACTTACTATTGTCCAAAAATTTGAACATTTTTTTAACCTTTATGAACATGAATTTGTTCGGTATTCGTTATAGAATATCGAAGACAAAAAACAAGTTATAATAATGACAGAAGAAAAAGAAAAGGAATACATGGCCTAAAATGCCCACAATTACTTTACTCAGTTACATATCTGCACATTGACAAATCTTTTGTTGTCAACTTACGAGCTTACTGAAAGAGAGGATTTTTTTAAAGTCGAAAATGGTTCTAGTTGGTGATATAATGGAAACTTTGTAAAGCAAAGAGGTAAAAGTAAAAACTGAAATTGTCCGGCGTGTGTGCAATTTTTAATGTATGAAAAATGGAATATCAGAACAAAATAGAGGATAATGAGCATGGGCGGAAATCTTTCTTGCAACAACAGGGAACACATGAAATTTCATATGTCATATGAAATTTTCTGCCAAGCAATTTACGGTTGTTTTTTTTTTTTCAAGAGACCTATTTTAACACCATTTTCTTTTGAATTCCTTTTTATTTTTAAAAAATACAAAATCGTGAGGGCAGTCCCCCGATAATTTTTTGAGGGGAAGCGTCCCCGTCCCCCCCCCCCCCCCCGACTTCCGACAATGACAGTGAGCGAAAACGAGAAGAGAAGGAGGACTTGCAGGAGGAGGAGAAAGAGCAGGTCATTTAAAGCATGGTGGAGTAGGTCGGATTGACCAAAGATGGGAGGCAAAATTTTTCGCGATTTTAATTTTTCCGCACTGCGTGATTTTGGGAATCATTTCTGGGCTGTCCTGGTGAGGTGAGGATATGAGCATAATATATTTTTTCGTATTTTTTTTCCCACCAGGAATCCCGATGTGAGACTCCGAATGGGACCCCTAAAACACCTATATTGCATGCTTTTATTGTCAGTATACGAGGGCGGCGGTGTTGTCGACGGTCACGCCCTTGGATACGCCTGAGAACTGAGTACAGAAAGAAAAGTTCATCTTAATACTGTGTATAGTATAAATTTTTTTTTAAAACGGCAGTAACAGACATGACAGAAACTCCTTGACAGAAAAGAGAATGGCAAACCTAACCAGGGAAAGGCTGTATAACTCGCGTTTAAAAGAAAAATACATAGTATTTAGTGGAGACAAATATAAACTCCCTAACTGTGGGCGTCATGTAGAGTGAAAGCGAAAGAAGACAACGGATACAGGGGACAGTGCCAGATCGAGACCAAGAAATCAAGGTGCAAAAGGGGGATCAGGGAATAGGGGGTGTCATCATGCACTATGGGAGAGATCCAGCGCCCTTTAGTATGCTAACCGACCTTTTAGAGTTGTGCCTGCGTTCCTGCGACACAGCAAACTCGTTAGGTAATCACGGTAATCGTCCCCGATGCGTCGTTAACTGTCACTTTCGAGCTCGCTCTGGCCGTCATGTCGTGCCGCGGCAAGGGTCGATGACGTGAGGTGCTTGGTCCTCGGGGGTCGCTAGCCGAGAGGGCGAGAGGGAAGGAGGAGGAGGGTCCCGAATAGTGCTCCTTAATCAACGCCTCCTTCCGAATGAGGCCCATCAAATATGAGCATCAGTGACAGATCAGGAAGCTCAAGCAGGACCTGGACTATTGATGAATGGAGAGGTGGTAAACGAATGTGAGTTGTGGTTTTATGAAGTGAGACCATGGAGTATTGATCTACCTCAGTGAGTACATCCTTGATGGAATATCAATAATAAGAGGTCAAAGTGTTTGATATTACTCTGGTTACCTGATATTTGTAAGGGGATAAATCTATTTCGGCAAAAAATTTACACCGTTGGCCCTAAGCAACGTAATGACCAGGAGACCACTTTTAATCCTCTTTACTAAAGTTTAAGAAGTGTCGAACTGAAGTGACAGAAGGTGAAATATAAAGACAACAGTAAATTTGAGGGGTTCATCTTGAACACCCCATCCCCCCCCCCACACACACACCTAGCCCCGTACCCCAAACCAACTTAATGTTGCTTTCATGCAGAAAACCCTCAAGCCGACCTCACTTCACTTTGTTGGATATAGCAAAGTGCAGACTGGTCAATGACGAAATACAAAAATGCTTAAGAATTGATGAAATTCGAAGAAGAAGAAATATTTTAAGTAGCATGATTATATATCAATTGTAATCATTACCATGATTACAGCAGAAGAATTCAAACCGGGACAACTATCCCCTGAAACGGTACTGTTCCCGGATCAGCAACCCATGTCATTAACCAGGTTAACCCTGGACAACTATCCCAGACAAGTTTGCTGTATAGGAAAACTACCCCAGACTGATCATGCTAACACCCCTGGAAAATACAGACTGAAACAACTAACACCTACCTCTGAATATCACCCAAAGAAAACTACCCCGGACAAAGCGATTACTAATTATTTATTGCTGATTTTTTTTTCTTGAGGTATTTGTCCTAGCAGGTAGTTGCCCGGTTTTAGTTGTCCTAGGAAGTAGTTTTCCGTGGGTAGTAATTCATTAGTTAGCTGTGCAATGTAGAGATAGTTGCGAGAATGGATATATCAAAGCCTTGTAAATGGATACACATTACGTCAAAACGACAGAAACAAATTGGGAAATTATCATTATATGGAGGGGCCAAAGGGTTGTTCGCCTACAAAACAAAAACTTAAACCACTTTAACAGCCGGTAAAAAATAAAAATAGGGTAATGCGAGGCGAGTGTTCTTTGTAGCAGCCGTGCTGCGGCTACAGTGAGTCAAAGTCAGAGATATACGTGGTCGGCTGAGCATCAGCTTCTAGAAGCTGTAGGGCGGCGAAGCTACGGAAGCATGCCCCCCCCCCCCCCCCATTGCATGACCAAAATTTTTTTTTAAACAGAAAAGAGAGAGAAAGAAACAAAGAGAACGAGAGGTAGAAAAACAAAAAAGACGACCATCATAACAATAGGATCTACTCCCTCATCATCCTTCAATCAATTTCTATATGAAGCAGCAATTCATGTACAAAGTAAGTTCGGTGCCCCCTCCCCCTCCCCATGTCGGCAGGTCCCCCTAAATGCCTAGACCACGCCGCGCCTTTTGATCAGGAGAGAGGCCATGGAAAAAGCAATCCCATTCATGAAATCCCCTCTGGCAAATTTGTCAATTCGAGAAAAAACAGTTACAAAGCTTTATCCAGGAATGATTTGCCTTGTGGATTTTTTTTTTTTCGATTTTGTAAGTCAGAAAAAAATATATTTGAGAGACATTACTGAAAATTTTCAAGTCCTCACCACCTTTAATTATCGGGGAAACTATTGCAGTCGATTAGAAAAAAAAAAGAAGAAAAATTTCTTTGAAGATTGGGCATGTTGGGAGGAAAAGTAAAAATTCTCAGACCTCTCCCTCCATAACTTGCCAGAAAATTTGATTGTGCCCCCCCCCCCTTCCCATCCCCAAATGTTCTTACACACCCAAAAGTATCATCTAGCTAGCTATTCCTATAGCTGGCACTTCAGCTTATCACTCTTGACAGGCCGATGAATCACATCGAAGAAGACAAGTTTAGGTTAGGAAGAAGTACAGCATAGGCGAATCACAACTCGTGTCTGTGTTTCCCCTTCTGTTATTGCAAATGGATGCAAGGCTGAAGTTGTAGACGGTTCAGGTAGTGGATCAAAGGCCCATGGCATCTGCTCGCAATATGTTCCCAAATTACATGTGCCGCACGTTTTGTGCCAGTCCTTCAACATGTTCAATTTTCTACACGAAATTTTGTAGAAAATTATGTCTATTTATCCTCGGAATTTACACATGTCGGAAGAGAGGGGGCAAGACCTAGCGAGTGTGCAGGCAAAATATAGAATATCAAGCTCATGCACATCTGTCGGCAGAAAGTAAAATGTAATCTAGAAATCATTAATTTCTTGCGGGAGGGGCACCCTTCCTTCCCTTCTTTTCCTGCAAATGCCTCTGGCTACGCCATAATTTTCTTGGGGTTTACAAAGATGAATAATTGTTAGTCTGTAAGAGCGCCTTATAAAATGAAAGTAATCATTTTATTTCATCATATTTTAATGTTATGTCCAAGAAACTAATGCAGAAGTTCTAAAACTAGAATCATGCATGTTTGGGTGGATGACGTGTTTGGAAAAAAAACCTGTTATTTATAATCATGTCCGTTTTTTTTTCCTTATCTTTTTTTTTGTTTGTTTTGTTTTATTAACTTTTGTTTCTTTTTCCCCCTAACTTTTGACGTATGTAGAGAGTCACGTAGGCACATAGATCTGAATGATAATACTAGAAGATTAAACGCCTCCTCGGTCTCCTTCCTTTCCCCGTCTCTTGTCATAAGATTTCACACATTCTGCTTGGAAATGACAGTCGGAATGCAAGCTTTTTCTCATAACGATGATGACGATAATAACAAAACTATTTCCATCAGAAGACACTATTTGGTGGATATCCATCATACTATTTCAAACAGGCCTACATGCTCCGACCGAATGCCCTGACGACAATTACTTCTGGCTTTTCTTTTTATTTTCCTCAACGATTTAGGGTTAGGGTTATTGCTAGTGTTTTTCAGGTCAGGGGGTGTTTCATAAAGCTGTTCGTAAAGCTACGCATGACTTTACGAACAACTGGAATATGAAGTGCTAAATGGGATGCCCAAAGTTTTTCCTGACGTTTTAACAAAGTGTGATTGCCTTTCCCATTATCTAATTTAAATTTTGGCAAAAATATACTTTGCAATAAAAATGTTTGTAAACAATGGTAATATCAATCTACGTCTGCATAGTTTACTTTTCACTGATGCGATTTATAATGATTGAGAACCCCATTTGGCATTACATATTCCAGTCGTTCGTAAACTCGTTCGTACTTTACGAACAGCTTTTATGAAACACCCCCAGGTCCACTATTATAGGGTTGTTGGTGGTGTTTGGTGCCAGGAATTTCGGCAGTAAACAACATAATTGTCACCAGACCATGTGTCGTATATACAACACTTTTAAAACATTTGAAAACTTAGATTTTACCCTGTAAACCTCATGGCAGCGACTGTACCTTATAGGAATGTGAGAAGTGGTTTGCTAAAAAAAAGTTATTAGGATGAATTATTACAGGGCAGGAAGATGGCTCAAATTGTCGATATTTTCTCGAGATGCTTGCTTCAGACATCCCCCGCGCGCTTTCGTGACGAGTTGCCCAGGCACGTTAAGCCATATCTATCATTTTCTAGATAAGCCTCTAGAACTAGCGCAGAGAGTTCAAGGGAGGGCCATGTTTTTAGATCCGGGTTAATCCAAGAACATGACTCTACCACTTCCTGTTCAGGGCTGGTTGTAGCTTTCCTTTTTTTTAATGATGAACACCGGACGACTGGTATGAATTTATTCAAGTCGCGCGCGAGTCGCTTGCGTGGGTTTTGAGGTTGTAACATGATCGCCACAGAACGCGTGCCATATGTCCACGGCACAACCAGAAACGGACGATCGTATTTCACGAATTTGTTCTCTTTTATCATTGGATATAATTTTATACATCCCCTTTTTAACCTGCAAATTGGTTGATTTTATTAGTCCGAAGGTAATCTGAAGATGATCGAAACCCAGCACTAATTCAAAACGATCTTTGGGAGTGTTTGAAGGCAAAGTCTTAGGAACCGGCTTAGGAAGAGGTGTATCCAAATATGAGCGATGCGAAATAAAAGTGATGCAGAATATTTGAAACATAAAACCGCTGCAACATTTCGAGGTGTGTGATTATATGGTATTTCGCTCGTGACCTTATATCCAGAGAAGATCTTCTTTTAGACGGAAAAGGTAATGAATGCCTTATCATCGTTGAAAAAAATGGACATCACAATATTTCTATTTTCATAATACATGAAAGCACGAACTGGCGTTGTTTGAACTTTATAGATTAGAACCGTTCTTTCAGAGATAGGAATGGTGAGATTAGATATAGATAAAGGAAACAGATGACACTCCTGTAAAAAAAAAATGAACATGGAGGAAGAATAATGCACTCAAAATCAAATAAGATTTAACTAGGAATGGAAATCGTTAGCAGCACAAGCGCAGAGGTATCTGGCAGTGCATGCCCTTATAATGGTCAGCTAATAGCAAAGTTGAGCCCATTAAGAATGGGAAAATCTATAGACCAATTTCACAACGCAAGAGGGCAGCAGACTGTACGACACAGTTCGACATACTGGGGTGGGCGCTCCAACTTTTATAGCACACAAGTCAATAGCGCGTTATGTACATTCGTTCGATTTTTTGTCTATTTTGACCAGTATATGCAGATTTATTTTAATATTTGCAATGAGAAATTATCAGGGAAGTTCAGGTCGCAACTGTGCGGTGTTCAAATGCCACAAGGATTAGAGAAAGTTTAAAAATTGGAAGCTAACTGAGTGCGAAATTCACTCGCTTTTGACTCATGAAGCCTGTTTGTGTGAGAAGCCGTACTCCCTACACAGGTTTCCGTAAGCAATGTGAAGGAATTCGTCGCCAGTGGATAAAAACATCAACAGAAGGGACTTTTAAGTCAAGAAACATTATCATTATGTACTTTGGCGTAAAATTTAATGAGTGAAAACTTGACTTTGTAAACAGGGTAAGATTTAGGGCTCCCATTTACTACGGCTTCTATGCTGCAATCGAACTTTTCCTGACAAAACTAAGTTGAAATTACAAAAATACATCATACCTTCATCCATCAGATATGACCATTGTCTTACCTCATCTACCCATGTATCCATGCTTTATTTTATTGATCTAGAATAAAGTAAATTGAACAATATCGAGGCATATCTCATATCTTACATTCATTTTGTACACAGAGCCAATTGCGGTCAGCGCGCTTGCCCACAGCAGCAATGGCGTCGCCGATAGAGGGCCAAATACATAAACCGGCCGTGAAATTGGTCTATAAGAAGTACAGACTATTGGTCAAAATACCTCCACTCTAAAAACTAAAATGTTAAATCACCATTTAAAAGGGCCGATGAGTGACTACATTTTCAAAATGGTATTGATTAACAATTTGAAAATGGTGGATTCAACACTATAAAATGT
This sequence comes from Echinometra lucunter, assembly GCA_029962745.1. NCBI lineage: Eukaryota > Metazoa > Echinodermata > Echinoidea > Camarodonta > Echinometridae > Echinometra > Echinometra lucunter. The sequence continues at coordinate 21,100,556 of CM057159.1, forward strand.
TAAATCACCATTTATATTGTTGAGTCCAGCAAGTTCAAAGTGTTATTAAATCTACCATTTTGAAAATGTAGTCACTCTTCGGCCATGGTGATTTAACAGTTTAGTTTTTAGAGTGTCATCAATAATGGTTGAGGAAAAAAAAACTAGATGACCCCCTATCGCATAGAGACTGATTCAAGGGATGGCTCACAGAGATGAAAATGAGGGAAGCGAAACAGATATTAATCCTCGGAAGATTTGTCACCTGCCGTAAGAAAACAATTTTTTGTTTGGATCACGAGAATTGGGAGGAACCCAGAAGAGACAGGATCAAGACCGAATTAGAAGTAACGGAATTCAAGCTAACGCGTTACAAATGGATGGTATTCAAGCGAAATATATGGACGCTTATTATGAAAGAAAAGAAGCAATAAGAAAGGTTCGATTTCAGTGTCCATGAAACGCTTACACGAGGAAACTAATTAATATATTTTATTTTAATTTACTGCAAGTAACTACAGTTATAGATTGAATGCAATTCACAAAAGTTGTAAGCTATTATGGGAAGATGAAATGTCTGCGTGGCGATACGCCCCAACCTGCTTACAGAGGAAACAAAATAGCTTACAAAATAGGGGGAAGGAAATGGGGCGGGGGGGGGGGGGCTTCTCCCTATTCCCAACAAAGAGGGCCTGGAGGGCACTTTACTTGAAACATTTAACTGAAAGTAAGGTTGGTGTGTGGGAAAAACGCATCCCCCTTCCGAGCACTCCTGGGGACGCCGCCCCGCGTACGCCCATGCAAGATCCTATTCAACGCCATACGCTAACCACATGGAAGGATATGATTTCAATGGATGAAGTACAGAATGTTTAAAATGCACGTATGCATGTTCATTGTCTTGTACCAACGATAAAAACGTAGAAAACGAATGCAACTACATCAGAGTTTCTGACTTCTTTCTGCAAAGCAATATCTACTTTGAATAAGACCATCTTAAACTTACAGAGTTATGCTTAACCCGTCGACTAGTAAATTCTTATATTCCCACAGACTTAATGCAGGGGCCACCCGTATAGTCAATAGTTTAATATTTTTATAGGGCATGTGACATTGTATGAATCACGTAGAGGGAACATACCGTATCCATTGCAACTCCCCCCCCCCCCCCCTCCCCCTTCCAGTCGAAAGCTTGACGGCTTTGAAAAAATAAAAATCTTGTAATCCAAAAATGTGAACTATATTTTCAACAAAAAATTGATTTGAATTGATTTGATTTGATTTGATTTGATTTGATTTGATTTGATTTGATTTGATTTGATTTGATTTGATTTGATTTGATTTGATTTGATTTGATTTGATTTGATTTAATTTGATTTGATTTGATTTGTAGGTAGGGTTACACTAGTTTATCTCCCTCCGTTCAACCCTCCCCCTTCTCTATAAAGTTAGGTTACGCCACTAACACAACGCTCTTTATAACACTTAGTACATGTCTGGAGTAACAGTTTAAAGTTTGATTTTTAATAGAAAAGATTACTGGTCTTATTTGCCTTTAGAATGATACTGCATGATACTGCATGATGCTTAACATTTATGATGAGCTATACTCAATCGAAACTAACCTAGGATACTAGATTAATAACATTTAATTCAAAGAGAGCAATGAAACGGGGTTTCTTTAATCAGAGAACACTATAAAGAAGTAAAGCAAGATAAGAGTCTGTTCCTTTTGGAAGTATGGTTTCCATCGTGTCTTAATTCACCAAATATCAAAACAATCTGGAGGGCAAAACTCTTCATCTATTGTCTTCTGTCCAAGTTCTGATTGAACTTCGTGTCTGTGGGATTTATTTCACTAGGCCCTAGAGAACTTTGGGCTAATCATGAACGAATCCATATCAGTGATTTGGAGGAAGATTGGGTCTGACAAATCTCCTCTCTCAGCTGTAATGTGTATTGAAGGCGCGTAATAGCCCCCCCCCCCCCCCCCTTCCCGCCCACCCCATAAGTGTGAAAGAAAACAAGAAAAGAGGAAAAGACTATAAAAGGGAGAGGGGAAATTGGACAAGAGAAGAAAATAATACTTTGTCCTTTTGTAGCCTTCTAACAAATGGCCTTGCATTTGCATTTCATTTAGCGAGGAAAGACCCCCCCCCCTCCCGTGAATGTCTGAAACCGACAACACACCATTGATCATGACCCATCAATCAGGTGTGGTTGGGTGAGATTAGGGGTGACAAAATTCCCTGACCCTGATTACGGGGATAGAGATCAAGGGGGCACTCGCTGATTTGCGGAAGGTGTCCAACTGGCCTTAAGAAGCATACCGTTATACTAAACAACCAAAATTTAAGATTTCGAACTTTGTTTTGCTTGTCAGATCTTTTTTTTTTTTTGGTACATGTCTCCCCCTTCCCTTTATAAAGCCCCGGACCGCCTCTGGAAGGGGGGCGAAGATGGGGCGAAGATGAGGTTGGCTCAGGGAGGGGGCAGGAAATTGTTCCAGGGGCAAGAGAAAGCCCCCGCGTGTCACTTATGGTTACATGGTTCTCTGTGTTCGATGGAGGTTTTATCAACAACGATCGAATGATGCCACTGGCAGGCACGTACGACCAGACAGCTTGCGGTCAGTGAACTCGATTGATCTTGCTCATAGTCTAGCGCCCTCTGGCAGCACAGACGAGACAAAAAGCCTCCTGAAGATGTTTGCCATGGTTCATCAAGACTTTATTAACATGTTTGGAAATCGGCAATGGTTTTTTGTTTCTGTTTTTTCTTTTCTTCTTCTTCTTTTTAATCTTTTTTTTTTTTTTTTTTTTTTTTTTTAGCTTTAACGTATATCGTAGTTCTGCACCTACGCTAAATATTTTTGAAAACCCTTGCCATTTCATATAAAGAACATTGTTTGGGGGGTGCAGTGGTCCAGTGGTTTAAGAAGCGTACGCGAGAATCGGGAGTTCGATCCCCGGCACGGCACATCTGCCCTTAAGCAAGGCATTTTACCTGCGCTGTTCTTTTATCGTACATCAAGTAAATTAATGTGCTAAAGGCATATTGTTACCAACGTTTGCATGTGTGTTTAAAGAAGAACAAAGAACTTTGTGGCTTCAAAGACCGCTCAAAACCTCATGACTTTAAAAAAAAATGATGGAAAAGGGGTGATTTTAACAACAGAGGCAGGTGTCGTTAATGTTTTTTCTATACAACTTTTGTTTTGAAGTTTCAGATTAAAGTATGGAAAGGAGATTCATAAATTAAATTACATGATTTTATGAACAGCTGAATATTGCAGTACTTTGAATTGAAAGGTGTATCTGTTTCCAAATTTCTCTTTAACTCGTCGTGCTGATGAATATTATGCGGTCAACTTATTGATTGTGTCGTGTGTGTTTTTTAGGCAACAGTTTTAATGTTCGTTAGTGTAACATTATCGTAAAGTGATAGTGAGAAAACAAATAGTGAAAGCCGGCATTATAAGGAAAAATATCACACAATAGGCAAAGAAACCATCGTCATCCAGTTCGTCATCTATATTGATAACATGAGTATTAAACATCAGTAAAAATTAAAGGGTCCTGATGGATATCTAACGAATAACACCACAACAAATTAGCTGTCAAAAGTGACATCAGAATAATTTTCTTCCTCAAAAAGATGATAAAAAAATATTTCTACCAGGATTTTTTTTTGTATTTGGTTTTTATTTATTTGTTTTTTGTTTTTTTAAAGGTTGTTTTTCGTTTTATTTTTGTTTATTTTTTTGTTTATGTTTTTTAATTTTCTTGTTTTTGTTTTTTGTTTTAATTTTTTGTTCGTTTGTTTGCTTCGGTGGTTTTTTATTGTTGTTGTTGTTGTTTTTCATGGCCAGATCTCGTGATTTCATTGGTCATAAATACGCTGTAGAAAGATTGTAAGAACTTCTCAAAGTTCTGGGTAAAATAACGTAAAGCTTGTATGTATTATAAGGAATATAACACTAATATTTTGGGGTTCACATTGCGCTTGCCAAGGGAGACAGCACCATCTCTAGACCTGAAACATCCCAAAGAAAAAATATCTGATTTAAGTTAGTCGTTTTTATTCCATTTGCTAGTCATTGGCGATATCCTGGGGGATAAACATCTCAAATCTTCCACGTTTGATCAACAATGTCATCTACGGATCTCCTTATTCGCTCAACAACTGCTGCAGTCGCTTCTCCTCGGGACCCCGGAGACTGCGGGGAAAGGAGTCGCCAAGCAGCCGCAATCTCGATCGGGGGAGAATGATAATGCCGAACACCTTTTTATCTGTCTGAGTCGCTGACTTACTGTACCTTCTGGACATTTGGGAGGAAGACTGGGACGAATTAAGCGCGGGGATTAGCGAATGGTAACATCAGATGCGATATCCCGAACGCGCGGCGAACTTGGCGAAACCAACGTGCATCCTCTTCCCTCTCCGTCATTCAGCATTAGAAACATCGTGACTTGAAATTGCTCGAGAAGGGACAACAAAGATTGATTTCTTCACAATCTTAGAAATTCAAAGGATTTTCTTTTTTGTTCATGAAAATAAAATAAAAAAGTTAACAAAAGACAGATCAATTGGCTGGAAAAGATCTCGATTCGAATTGAGCGGGTGCACGACATGCTGATGAACTTGTAGAGATGCTATGCTGCAGGCGAGAGTTAAGATATCATCGAGGAGACATGTGATCAAATTTGGTCACGTGATGATGTGTAATGATCGCATTCCAGATGTAAAAGGACAATCCGAATGTGCAAAATTGCATCTGGGAGACAATCCTAGAATGGTATGTAAATGAGGAAGATTTCTTGGCAGAGAACGGACAAAAGAGGAATCCTTGTTGTGAATCATCATGTCGCAAACTGATAGCCTATCACCGTGGTCACTTTTGTCCCCAGACTTTTCTACGTATCAACAGTAGGCCCACATTAATAACTTGACCGGCGCTTAATTTGTTTTTTTTGGGGGGGTGGTACTTTGAAAGTACAAAAAAAGAGGAGCACTAACACCTTCCCGGAAATAATGTTGCTACAAAACACTCAAAGTGCCGATAAAGCAAAAGCCCCAAGAAATGAGCAAAGCCATGAAAACGGGAAGTTGACGGGTATGCTCATGTCGTGTAGAATGGAAATTTCGATAGGCCTACTCTTTTAAAAGGGACTATCCGAATAGTCCTTACCTTACTAATATTCCTTCAGGAGAAATTTGATGTGAGAGTAATCACCCCTCCCCCCCCCCCTCTCTCTCTCTCTCTCTCATACACACACACACACACACACACAAGCTCTCTCTTTCTTTCTCTCTCTCCCTCTCTCTCTGTCTGTCTGTCTCCCCACCCTGCCCGGCGCACACTGCACGATCCAACTGCGACCCGATTTTCGAACAAATTGCATTTTGCATTTGATATGAAAGTTTATACTAGTAAAATGATCTTATATGAAGTTCGGAATAATGATAGGAATACTAAAATAAAAATTTTAGTTAACTGCAAGCCTTTTGGTCAGAGTAAAGGCCAAATCGCCTTCAAATCGTAGACAATCGCAGGGCTGCTATGAGTCAGTACGATTCAGAATTGACTCCGCTTTTATTCCTATAAGGAGACTCGCAATAGCCCGGAATTTCGATTTTAGTATCCATACGACTATTTGGAACTTAAATCATTAAGATTACACCTGTTTGAATGGTCATATCAAATGATATAACAATTTTTTTCAAAAATCGGATCGCAGACAGATCGTATAGTGTACGCCGGGCTTAACCCTCATCCCTTCTCTCTCCTTCAAGTCATAACAGTCATCTTTCTGCCTATATAATATTATTATTATAGGGACAGCGAAAAAGTGTGCATTCTTCAGGATCACGAAGATCTACATCCGGCAACCCCCTCCCCCGGCCCCCACCTTGCACCCACCCCATCCGTTGAATAATTTCATTTTGTTTCTTGTCACAGTTTTCTATGTCTTCATATCCTGAATTCTAATAAAGTTGATTATACTCCAGTGATGTTGTCCAACGGCATGAACGAGACAAATCTGCAATATGCGTTGAAGTCTGTTATCTACCGCCATCTCCGGTTTCTGAAAGGCATTTTGCAAATAAAGCAGATAATTATGATACGTTTCCAACCGCCACAAAATCGCTAGGTTCTGTCTTAGCAAAATGGTTGAAAAAGTGGATGGAAAGGGTTTTTTAAAAATAAAATTCAATGATATTCTTGTTTGCACGGTATGACTGGATGAAAAGAAAATGTTCATGATGAAGCTAACTAACTCTTCTCTAGAATATCCATAACTTTAAAAGTTCCTGCGACCAAAATAAAAAAATAAAAAATGCAAACACAAGTCAAATACAAAACAATCACTACGAGGGTCAATTTTAATCACTCCTCATTGAATCATTGCCGTTTATTTTGATTGTTTATATCCATATGTCAACCCACAGCATAATGTGATGCATGCCTTGTAAGTACTGCCAAAGTGATTAGGGATTTGCTGACCTTAACGTCGACAATGCGTCCACACAGGACCTTGAAAATGGTTTGTGGTAAATGAACAAATAAACGTTCATTACAGAACACTCTTATCATTTGATCCTAACTATTTGGGTGTTTTCAACTGTCTAGTTAATGATATAGACCTCATCATGAATATCCATGACCGATTTACTTAAAAATTGGAGTGCACATTTGACATGAATATCCTTGATAGCTTGATTACATAATGCAACTCATTAGCGACGAATCCTTTCAGCCAAGTCGATATTGCTTACTCTATAGACATTGCAAAACCGATATCATAAACCATTTCAAAGTTGCTCCACCACTGTATGAAACAAACAAAAAATGCCTTCTCTTTGATACATCACCCATTATGATAAAGAAATATTGTTGAATAATATCTAAAGTATCATATATTTTCTTATTATTTTCTTTGTATTTCAGTTCAGTTTCAAATATTATCTTAAATTTACTTAAAGGGATATATCGGGGTTGTTTTTTTTAAATCAAACTCTTCATATTCTCTTTGTAGATTAGCCAACATCACGACTAAAAAGCAACGTAAGAGTTAGAGCGATTTTTCATTCGCTTATTGATTCATTTTATCAACGGTCAGAATACTGATAGTCAATTTTTCCAAACATTCCATTCACTTTAAAATTGTAATTTAATTGGGGAGATATAGTTCTTTGAATATCACAAACATCCACGAATAATTGAAACAAAATGCGCAAGGATATATATCATAATCAATAAAGATCAATGTGTTTTCGGTACACAAAAGGGGGAAATTGTCGCCTGTTCAAGCAACCTCGCGAAAAAAAAATGTATATATAACTCAGGATGAGAGAGAGGGAGAAAGAGAGGGAGAGAGAGTTAGAGAGAGATGCAGGGACGTAGAGAGACGGACAAAGAGAATTAAGGAGAAAGAGAGAGAGAGAGAGAGAGAGAGAAGGGGTAAAGGTAGAAACAATGTAGGGAGATGCATTGGAAGAGAAAGAAAAGAGGGAGAGCGCATGAGAGGAAGGTATACAGGGGAAGGTATACAGGGGAAGAATCCACAGACAGAAATAAAGACAGATAGTTTGAGAGAAATAGAAAGAGGACGCAACATTCGAAGCAAGCATATAAAATAGTGAGAGGTTGAATGAAAGGGAGAGGAAGAGGAAGAAAGGAAGAGACGTTGTTAGAGAGGATACAAGAGGGAAAGAAGGAGAGATAGGTGAGTGAGATAGAGAAAAGGAAGTGGAGAGAGAGAGAAAGGGAAGTGTGGAAGAGAAAAAAGAGAGGAAGAGAGAGAAATAAAGAAGGAAGAAAAAGAAAAAGAGAGGGAGAGAGAGAGAATGAGAAGTGTGGAAGAGAAAAAAGAGAGGAAGAGAGAGAAATAAAGAAGGAAGAAAAAGAAAAAGAGAGGGAGAGAGAATGAGAAGTGTGGAAGAGAAAAAAGAGAGGAAGAGAGAGAAATAAAGTAGGAAGAAAAAGAAAAAGAGAGGGAGAAAAAGAAGTATGGTAGAGAAAAAGAGAAGGAGAGAGAGAATGAGAAGTGTGGAAGAGAAAAAAGAGAGGAAGAGAGAGAAATAAAGAAGGAAGAAAAAGAAAAAGAGAGGGAGAAAAAGAAGTATGGTAGAGGAAAAGAGGAGAGAGAGAATGAGAAGTGTGGAAGAGAAAAAAGAGAGGAAGAGAGAGAAATAAAGAAGGAAGAAAAAGAAAAAGAGAGGGAGAAAAAGAAGTATGGTAGAGAAAAAGAGAGGGAGAGAGAGAATGAGAAGTGTGGAAGAGAAAAAAGAGAGGAAGAGAGAGAAATAAAGAAGGAGAAAGACAGATAAGTAATTACCGATAGAGAAAAAGAGAGGGAGAAAATAAGACTGAGAGAGAGATAGGGGAGGAAGTGAGATCGAGACTGTCATAATTATTTGTCCTTACTTGGCGAGTAACTGCTAATAGGTGTCCACACCATGTAGCTGTCACATTCATTAAAGACAGGGGTTTATTGTTGAGCTAATTTCTGTTTAAACATCGCCAAATGGGTCGCTTGGACATGCTAATTGTGGCACAATATTCCAAAAGCCCCCTACTCTGAAAAATGCGGAAGGCCCTTAATCGACTGTCGTTTGGTGATGGTGGACGTTACTGTAAAATAAATCATTTTGATGTGTTTTGATTTGCGGATACTTCCCCCTGTCCTAATCATAACTAAGAAAGTTTCAAAGAATCAGGTACGAAAACGCAATCTTCTCTGATAAATATAAAGGGAGATAATATATAGTAAAAATATTAAGTAAACCTTTATGATAGAGACTAACTTAACTGCAATGAAAAACTTTAAAATTTAGCAAAATAATATCTAAATAATAAAAGAGTAAAACGAGAATCGTTTGAAATATCGGAAATTATTCTTCTCTTGCCACGAATGATCAACTCCATTAAAATAAATCATTTACTAAGACAACATTTCCTTCCTTGTTCCTTTACTTTATCAATTTTCTTTTCTTTTTTCTTTGCATATTAAGGGCATTGGCTTTTGTTCTGTTGTGGGCTTTATTCTAATGAATTGGAAGTTGATAATATATAAGTTTAAAAATAAGTTTGTGCACTTGCGAAGTAATTTATGGAGGAAAAATCATATGTAGGACTAGGGGCGGGTTGTTTGAATGCCCCCCCCCCCCACCCCGAACACTTGAACAATCAGAATATATATAGATCAACATCAGGATAACTGTAACAACAAAGAGTTGTCATTTTCGAAGGAGATTTGAGCAAAAAGCAACTAGTTCACACCAAAGCTTGTAATCTGTTTAAGTCAATTAATCAGAAATACGCCATCAATGATTCCTCCCCTCCTCTAAGAATTTCATCTTTCTTTCAAAACCCTGAACTACACTAATTGTAAACGGAAACAAAAGAACCAAAATCAGATCATTAATCGGCCAAACAGGCGCTGGAGCTTATCTCAAGAACAGTCCACATTAATCAAAATCATAAGCTAATCATAATGCTTAGATTTCTTTAGAACAATATTCAGTTTCCTATGAGCGAAGCGATAACCCCGCTACTTGTTCGGCGCCAGCCCGCCTGAAAGGAAAAATATAGGACTCGAATTAAATATGATTAACTACTAGAGGGCAGATAGTATTTCTATCATATGAAAACAATAGCCGAGTTATTGTTTTTCTATCGAGATCTCTATCGGGGTTAGACAGTCTTATCGCTTCTTATGACGCCTCCCACATGATTAGTTTCTTTGTTGTACTTCGCGCCTTCTATTTTTGTTGATTGAATAATATTGCCATAGTGTGAAGGATATTGTTTGGAGATGATGATTATTCGCGTATTTTACCACGATAGCGGGTGAATAATCATCATTTATCGATTGTCTGCAATGGTAAGCTTTGGATATTTCTTGACACTTCAAAGGGGGGCATTTGAAGAAAGGCGACGGAGCGGCTACCAAACCTTTATCACTAAGCAAGCAAAAATGCATCAGATTTGACACCTCAAATATTGAACAGAGCAATATTACATACAGAGTTTATTCATTTCATCTCGAGTACGGGAATAACTCAATTTGTCATTTTCTCTCTTTTTTTTGTTAGAAATTAAATTCTTTTGGATTTGGGCCTTTAGATTTCTTACGATTAAACAGCTCTTAAAACTGAAGTGGTTTGGTATGTTACGAAAGTAAACATTTGTGGCTCATAATATATAGGAGGGCGAAAGAATTTTGTTCGTTTCACAAATGATAAATATTGAAGCCTGCAGAGATCAATGAACTTCATTCGTATGCAGAAACAATCACAGAGAATGATAAGGAGCCCCCTCCTTCTCTCTCTCTCTCTCTCTCCCCTCGTTCACTCTTTGTTCTTAATTTTGTCACGTTTGTTTTGAATAGTAAGTCATGCCAAGAAAGGCCCACGAACTGTATAAATTAAACTCGCTTAACAAAGCCGATGAAAAGACCATTCAATAAAAAAAAGTAAAACAAAGAAATATTATCATCAACAAAAGCAACAAAAACAACAACGAGGTTGTGGTAAAAAAGAAAAAATTATATATTCATGAACATTTCTTGGTATTACTATTTCTGAAATATCCGTGCCTCTTGAAATAATTTACAGATGCATCGTCACTGTTGTTGTCTCATTTGTAAAAGTCCTAATATTATACAGCAGAACATGATTTTTCTCAACAGATATAACACCACACTAAGTGCAAAAAAGTATTTCGAAGCCTTAAATGGTAAAAACAAGGATCACTAGACTGAAGTAGAAAGTAATCAAAATCTTGTTATTTTTAAACGCGGTGATGCTTTAAAAATGTCTTAATCAATATTTACATAGTGGCTTTGAAAAGACAACTCAAGGACAAGTTGTCCTGATTTGTCTTATGACGAGTTTATGACCGCCGTCCCTTCGATGCGGTTAACCGATCTCATCTCAACATGTCTCAACGGCCCTAGCTTTTAATTCCCCCTTGTACCCTGTAGTCGACATTAACAGAGAAGATATGAGGCCAAGCAGGCAACAGATTGATTAACATATATTTTACAAAAGATTAAGCAGCTACTGTGTTACACTTGTACTTCCATAATATTGTTAATCATTTATTATGTCATTATGAAAGACTTAAGTATCGAGGGATACAAAGTTTGATCCAATGTTTCTTGATCAAGATTCACCCGCCGCCGCTGCCCCCCCCCCCCCCCCGTCTTTTACCAAGTTACGAATGTGCAGCTTGTTAATAACCGAATTTCATTACAAATGAAAACACGACACAAATTAACATTACACACATTTACAGGAATCAAAGAAATACATTTATATAGAAAACAAAACAGAAAACCCGTCAAACAACAAACAAGGAAATGATTTTAAAATGCAATTTTAAGAATAGGATGATAAAAATAAACATTGCAACTTGTCAAAACCATCCGAATCATGATCATGTAATGCTAAAGGAAGCGTTCTTGATAGTTACTATAGTTACTAAACCCCCCCCCCCAAAAAAAAACAAACAACCACAGGTGTTTCATGTTTAACAAGTGTGTAACTACAGGGTTTGCTTTTGTTGTTGTTGTTTGTTTGTTTGTCTGTTTGTTTGTTTGTTTGTTTTTTCAAATTCTATTTTCAAAATTTCGGACGGACACACAATTCCCGGACCTTTCTTTAATGAAGATGGTGTGTGGTTTTGGAACTGGCTAAATGGGGTCCGCCCACTTGACCGAAGGCCCGCGAGACCGACTTTTTTGTATCTTATTTTCATTCATCAGGTGCCGCGGTCGAGTGGTTTAAGGCGCCTCGTTGCAGCGGCGTAACAGGTGCCTGTTATCAGAGGGGGAATGGGGGCAGAGCCAAATATTTCCCTGTAACTCCGTCTAGAATTACTGGCGTAGTTAGGATTTCAGTTTAGGGGGGTGTAGTGAGCACGGGAAGCGCGCTCCACCGGAGAGGGGGGGGGGCTGCAGGGAGGGGGGAGTGTCCCCCGCGAGAAGCGCGGAAGCTCCGACGTTCCTTGGAATCGTTCCTTGTCTGCTCCCGCTCATCTTTCAGTTTCAGTTCAGTTTTTATTTTTTCTCATTTCCAACAATATAAATACAAAATCCATACAAAAATCATGAAATTTAATATTTACAGAAGAATACATGCAATATAAAACATCAAAATTGTAAATTTTAATCTTAATACTTCCTCTGCCTGTTATCGGGGGGGGGGGGGCAGAGCCAAATATTTCCCTGTAACTCCGTCTAGAATTACTGGCGTAGTTAGGATTTCAGTTTAGGGGGGTGTAGTGAGCACGGGAAGCGCGCTCCCCCGGAGAGGGGGGGGGGGGGGGGGCGGGGGGGGGGGAGTGTCCCCCGCAAGAAGCGCGGAAGCTCCGACGTTCCTTGGAATCGTTCCTTGTCTGCTCCCGCTCATCTTTCAGTTTCAGTTCAGTTTTTATTTTTTTTATTTCCAACAATATAAATACAAAATCCATACAAAAATCATGAAATTTAATATTTACAGAAGAATACATGCAATATAAAACATCAAAATTGTAAATTTTTATCTTAATACGTTCTCTGCCTGTTATCGGGGGGGGGGGGGGGGCAGAGCCCCACAATTTCCCAGTAACTAAGTCCAGAATCAGTGGTTTTGCTGGGATTTCATTTTAGGGGGCGGTAGTGAGCACGCGAAGTGTGCGAAACACTTAATACTGAGCGCGCGAAAGGCGCTCCCTTAGGGGGAGTTTTCTCCCTCCCGCGCGAAGCACGGAAGCTCTGACGTTTTCTTCGAATTGTTCCTTGTCTGCTCCTGCTCTTCTTACGTTCTCTGCCTGTTTCGTTAGACGATGAAGTAAGAGACGGGATGGGATGTCCGATTTCGTAGTATTATGAAAAGCATTTTGCAAACTATTCCAAGTCTAATAAGTTAATACTCCGGCAGAAGCTAAAATGTTATCTCAAAACTTGATATTAAAAAAGGAATAAATAAATAGCTGAATGAATGCATGAATGAATGAATAAATAAATGAACAATTATATTTATCAATTGATTAAACCCTAGTAGCAAAGGGGGCGGGGGCAGTCGCCCCCTCAAAAAAACGCCAACAAAAAAAAAAGAAGGGGGAAAACGTGAGCGAGAAAAGAAAAAGGTATAGGAGAACGTAAGAAGAGCGGGAGCAGACAAGAATCAAAGAATCGTCACAGCTTCCCCTCCCTGCATCCATCCCCGCCCCCCCCCCCCCCTTGGGAGCGCGTGTTTCGCACGCTTCGCGTGCTGACTACTGCCCCCTTGAATTAAATCCTAGCTTCGCCAATAATTTTAGACTTATTTACTGGGAAATTTTTGGCTGTGCCCCCCCCCCCCCCCCCATTTCAGGCATAAAACGCAAGAAGAGTGGGAGCAGACAAGGAACGATTCAAAGAAACGTCGGAGCTTCCGCACTTCGAATTCCCCCCCCCCCCCCCCCCCCCCGATAACAGGCGGAGAACGTAAGAAGACCAGGAGCAGACAAGGAAGAATTCGAAGCAAACGTCGGAGCTTCCGTGCTTCGCGCGGGAGGGGGAAAACTCCCCCTTATAGGGAGCGCCTTTCGTGCGCTCAGTATTAAGTGTTTCGCACACTTCGCGTGCTCACTACCGCCCCCTAAACTGAAATCCTAGCTACACCACTAATTCTAGACGGAGTTACCGGGAAATATTTGGCTCTGCCCCCCCCCCCCCTTCCCCCTCTGATAACAGGCACCTGTTACGCCGCTGCAACGAGGCGACTTAAACCACTCCACCGCGACACCTGATGAAGGAAAATAAGATACAAAAGTCGGTCTCGCGGGCCCTCGGTCTCGCGGGCCTTCGGGGAAGTGGGCTGTCACCGGGTAAATGCCGAATCATTACACGGCAATGGTGTGAGGTACTGCACATAATAATAATAATAATAATAATAATAATCTTATTTACCCAGGGAAGCCTCATCAGCTTCACTGCTGTTCTTTCTGAGGGCCCTGCAAATCATTATTACCCCAGCTATTGCTAGGTGTCCATTTACGCCTGGGTCGAGTGGGACAAATGAAGGTAAAACATCTTGCCCAAGGATGTAAGCACCCAGCGAGGATCGAACCCAGAACCTCTCATATAGGAGTCAAGAACCTTCACCAACAGACCACAGTGCTCCTATATGGGATCAAAGAAAGAAGAGAGGGCTGAATGAGAGAGGGCGGAGGAGGAAGAGTTTGTCTGATTTTTCAAATTAATTTTAGAGGGCAGACGCACGTACCCCAGTACCTCTTTGATCTGCCAACGCGTGAGTTTGCATTTTTCTTTTGTTTCGTTTGGTTTAGTTTTGTTTTATTTTATTTCCTTTTGTTTTGTTTTGTTTTATACAGGTTATTCATCTTATCATTCACTGTAACACATTTGATGCTCAAATCTTTTTTAAAACTATCACATTTAACGACAAAATAATTGTGATAAACAGGTTTTTTTTTGAATTAAGTGTACAATGTGTTCCATAATACTTCTTATTCATTTTCTTTTGCTTTACTTTGTGAAAATGTGTTATTTTGTTTTATCTTACAAACGGTTGTTATCTTTATCATTGCACTAAACCGTGAACTTTTTCAATTCAGCTAAATCTCGTTAACAAAAAAATGTAAATATGATTACAAGTAATTACAAATCCCCAAATTGGGGTAGCTCGACTGATTCATAGATAATGGCTATTTGGACAAAACCTCACGAGTCTACAATAGTATCATATTTTGTTATTCCTGTCACTTATGAAATCCACGGTAATTACTTTGGTTATGCAAATTTTAAAGAAGTAATAAATGATACGAACTTCTTTTTACTTGATTTTCCCCTCCAATCTATCTTACTCTCGTTTCCCTGCCTTTTGTCTATCTCTCTCTCTCTCTCTTTCCCTCCCTTCTTTTTTTCCTGTCACCTCTCTCTTTCTCTCTTTCTCTATTTCTCTCTCTCTGTCTCCTTTTCTCTTACCATCTCTCTCTTTCTATTTCCCTATCCCCTCCCTTTTTCTCTCTCCCTCTCTCTCTCTCTCTCTCTCTCTTTCTCTCTCCCTCTCTCCATTCGTGTATGAAATCTTATTTCTGCCCTCTACATTTCTCTCTCCTCTCTGTCTGTTTGTTTTTCTTGGGTCGAGTGTTTGGGCGTGGCCGTGGATCGTGGGTCCTCCCAGCGACAGAGCCCCTTACACCCACATTAATCCCAATGTTATTGTCTCAACGAGGTACTGTTCGACCCTCTCATCACCCTCCTTCGTTATTCACAACAGCACATCCCAGACATTTATCTCCAATTAAGTCGGTGCTTAACAAGTTAAGCTCGTCTATGTCAGAGAGGTGACGTAGCACGGGGGGGGGGGGGGGGGTCAAGGGGGCACATGTTCCGTCTAACGGCGAAAACAGCGGAAGAGAAAGGGGTAGGATGTTAAAACCCCTCCCCATGATCGGTCCAATAAATTTGTATATAAACTGTAAATCCTCCATAAAGTATTGTATAATATTTAAGTAATATACATTATAATGTAATATACTTGTCAGAGATAGTTGGACCTGTGCCCCCCCCCCCCCCAAAGGCTGAACTCACGTTACGCCTCCTTATGTCTGCCTTATAATAAGCCATCTCCTCGCAGTGACGATCACCCCCCTCATCAAAGGCTTTCGATTTTACAGGCATGGAGATTTATCAATTAAATGTTGGACGATGAATTAACGACCGGGGTATATTTCCCGACAATAGATCTAATAATGGGCGTTGGGAAAGAGAGGAAAAAATAAGGTGAGAAGAGATGTGTTAATATCTTTTCAGTCAGTCTCAGGATACATATTTATATCTCATTAATCTTGAATTTATTGCCAGGTGAGCGCGATCATTATAATAGTCCTTCCGAGCTCATTCCGAGTTGTCTCCTTTACTTTATTTTCTCGATAATGTGAATATTAACTTCTCGGAAATTTCGAAATGTCGACAGAATGAATAATCCTGTTAAAAATACATGTACATGTAGTTAATTTACGGAGTATTTTCTTTTCTTCTTCTTCTTCTTCTTCTTCTTCTTCTTCTTCTCTTTTTAAAGGTTTACATGATGGAAGTAATTTTGCCTTACCAGACATCGCTTAGGATCAAAATTAATAATGAAAAAAAAATATATATGATGTAATATGTTTATAACAGAAATGGAACTCCAATGAGAGCCATGGGTATGTTCAGACTTTCGATCAATTAATTCAGATAATCGTTAGAGTCTAAAGAACAAGTGAGTTACTGATACAACAGGGGAATTGGAACAGAAACTCTCTGATATAATATGGTCAGGAAACATGACATCAAGTGAACTTACTTCCAAATACTCAGAGTAGAATATACTTACTAAAAAGAAAGATGATTGATAGAGTAAAGAAACAAATGAAATGTTAAGTGGGGATAAACATATACAGGAATGCTCTTTTATAGTAAGTATATTTATTTTCTTTGATATGAAATTTCAATGATTTAGACTAATAATGATTTGCAGATGAGTGTTAAAAGAGTACGGAAAGCGTAATTTTGGCAAATGTATTAAAAACCAAATATTTTTTAGTCTTTCATACATGTATTATTGTGTAAATAGTCTGGCCAAGCCTTATACGAGGGCAGTAATTACAAGTAAGAAAAAGTTCTGACATGGCTGTCCCATTATTTCTTAAACAAAATGGTGTTCGAATTATTTCATAAAAAGCAAACCGGTCCTAATCGCACTATTAGACGTTCAGTTAGGGAAACATGACGTTCAAATCATGGGGTTTCTCGATGCTCTTCCATATAAAATGACTCTCACTAACATTAGACAATTGCGTCACCTACTGGTCAAGCACGGACCAGCGGTTAGCAACGGCGCCATTGCCATGATTTGCCGCCGTCATACGGGGAGCGAAGGGGGAGCGATGCAACATTGATGTTTCTGGACAATGACGATCAATGCCCCATGGAAACATGGACATGATGGTGATGGATGTCAAAATTGTTTGCACAATGTTCTCAGTGACAACCAATTTAGGCTCCCTACTTTCTATTTTGGAGGATCAGAACGCATAGACCTACATCTCATCATCGTTAAGGGATTCTTATAATGTGTTTTGACGTATATTAGGCAAATTAATTGGCCGTATATAAACACTCGAACTGCATCACAACAGTTCAGTTAAACTATGTATGATAGTGCATCCCAATTAAAGTCTCATATTGATTTCTACGGGCTGACTGTTTGAAAGAAAGGAATCTTCACGAATATCTTTCTAAAAAGTCGGTTCAGTTTTATTTACCTTCTATTCGAACAGAATATGCAGATATGGGAAGATTCTCACGGTCCTTGCTTGCCCAGCTTCTGGCCATTATAAATTCGAAATAATTAAACAATATTAAGAAAACAAAAGACTCTCATTAAGAATTCCGCGGTTATTAAACGAATTCCAAACATCGCTTTGACCGTGCTTGATCAACTTTTAAAATCGTCACTTAAGTGCTGACTGACAAGATTTCAAATAATTTTCCCAAACCTCTGATTAATACCCTTGTTTAAGATGAGACTTTCGATCAAGTACCAACTCAGAAATCGACGTATATACCTCAAGATGACATAACTGACGGGACCCGAAGAATACCATATCCAAATAAAAACATAATATTCAAAGAGTTTAATCTTTAGGTCAAACAGATTAAGGTCTCTGTGATCGGTAATCGGTATGCTAGTCGTCTGGCTAACCTATTGAAAGCTGAACCCACAAACACACCCGCATGCGGGATTCAAGACGTTTTTCTTTTCAATAATGACGACGAATTGGTTTATAGAGAAGATAATTCCCTATTTAGTAGCATTGTCAAGTGGCTACTGTCTATCTTCAAATGCTTACCCTTTTCTTGATGATGACTTGAGCGAGGATTGTGGACTGGATCATTCGCTTATTTGATTGACATCTCATTTATTCCAAACTCTTCTTCTTCTTCATGTGAGATGCCACTAGCAGCTTGTCGGAAAGAAGAGACAAGAAGAGAGAGAGAGAGAGAGAAAAATGTGCCATGAATGTCATAAAGAAATAATTATTGGAATATTCATCTAAAAATGAATTTTAATCACCCGTAAAGTAAACAAAAGATGTATCTCATCTTGCGTTATCTGATGATCGCTTTACTTGAATTTCAAATTAAAAGAGATAGAGAGAGAGAAGTAAGATTCTCGGCTGCTTGGTGAATCTCGTTTGACATCAGTCAAAATAATGTCGTTAATAAAGTCAAAATCTACCTACGTTCTTGCAATCACCTAGGGAACCAACTTTGCACACTTGAGAAGTGTTGGGGTTTCGATTTAAAAGTGTTAGAAATTGCAATAGATAAATGATCCCCCTGTTATCTACGTTAAAAGTCAAGAAGAATTATTGTTAAGATACATTTACAGATCAAAAAGAACCGACAACAAAGTCTGCCTTCTTTACTATGTCTAGTTTATTACAATTTTTTACTTTTTCTAACCATCGCATGCAGGACAGATGTTTGTATTTTAGATTTTGTGTAAGATGTATTGTTAATTTTGTACATGGCGAAGGAACTTGGAATACGAACATGAAGGAGTTAAGAATAATAATAATTCAAACGCTTTCCTTTTCACTTGAAACAGACCTCTATATAGGACCGACATTACAAGGGACGGATTGGCCATGTGTAATTCCCTCGGGACGGCCCATGTTTTTGGTTTATAAGGGCCGGTCTTCAACAAAAAAAAAGGTCCAACAACAAAAAGGGGCCCGGTCATTAAAAAGGCCCTTAAAAAAACAACATGGAGAAGAAAATGAAGAACAAACGTTACCCATAAAAAGATGACTTTCGAAATCCGAGAACATTTTTTTTTTTAATAAAAAAGTAATAGTTCTAAGAATAAGAATTCTAATACTTCAAATGATAATGTCAGGTGGCAGGTGCAGAATGTACTGTTTCGGTAGTCACGCAACATTTTCTTCTCCTTCTTCTTCTTCTTCTTCTTGTTCTTCTTCTTCTTGTTCTTGTTCTTCTTCTTCTTCTTCTTCTTCTTCTTCTTCTTCTTCTTCTTCTTCTTCTTCTTCTTCTTCTTCTTCTTCTTCTTCTTCTTCTTTTTCTTCTTCTTCTTTTTCTTTTTCTTCTTCTTGTTCTTGTTCTTGTTCTTGTTCTTCTTCTTCTTCTTCTTCTTCTTCTCCTTCTTCTTCTTCTTTTTCTTCTTCTTTTTTTTTGTGGCTATGTTTACATTCTAATTGTCCTTCATTATTGGATAAAACGTCAAAAGGAAGCAAGTCACAAAAATCGTTCATAAAATCTTTCACCTTTCTCCAGACAACAGTGCAACAAGCATACTTAAGATACTTCGAAAGTGTGAGAGAGCTTTACAGAGTAGACAACAATGCCCTTTCATATCATAGTTTATCTTTCTAACTGGTATCCAAACTCAATAAAGTATATCGGTCTCCCTGAATAATCAAAATATTTAAAAATGTTCTTGGTTCCTCCTGGCAGCTATAGTGCAGCAGTAGCTAGTTGACATACGTGTGGCTGACCAGCGGGGGTTTGCCAAGGGATTGTGGCGCCACTTTCGTGGGCTTTCGAGCACTCCGTGGCGCTGCTGCAGTCCAAAGCTACTGGGCACTCGAATAACTTCGGTAAAATAAATACTTCTGGATCTGACCCCCCCCCCCCCCTCCTTCCCTTTCCCTTTTCACCTCTCTCCTCTTAGTCTACCTCCTTCTCCTCTTTTCCCTGCCTCGTTCAAACTCCTCGAATATCTCACTAGGGGCAAAAGTGGAAATACAAATATAGCTCTTGGGGCAGATAGGTACTGTCTGTTAGGTAATAGTACGCAAACTGGAGTTGAACGATGTCTTCAATGACGAATTAGTTATCATATTGACGTTATTACGATGTTTATTACATTGTATATTGCCATGTAATTGCCGAAATGGCTTCATCGTCGTGATAGAAATAAGAAGAATAAACATGTCGATTGTCATTCGAAAGCTAATGCTAATTATGCTATACGCGCAATATCACTCTAGTGTGATGTGGTGTTCATAGAAATGTCCTTGGTCATGCGATCTTTTCTCTTTTTTTTTTGGTTGAAAGTTCTTCTTTTTGAATTAACCTAATATAGAACAGAAAAGAAGAAAACATGTTGGAATTCTTCATAAGAAAAGTTATTTGATGTTCATGCGCTATCTTTTGGATCTATAGCTCAACAGCCTTTGATTAAAAAAAAATATTTACTTGCACTACTTTACTAAGACAAAATCTCGGTTGTATTTTGGACGAAAACAAAAATTTAATTGCTTAAGGATGATTACATGTAAAGTAAAACCTACACTTATATTTTCCTGTCAAGAAGGAAAAAGAAGGAAAATATATATTCAGTTTGCTAAATTTTGCCTTTATTTGCTCTGTCTGATATTGTTATTTTACGTATTTTTACAAAATCAATGAGAGTAAGACTATGCTAAATGAATAGTCAAAATCTCAATCCCTGAATATTGAAGTGCAGTTTTCATTCAAAAAACTTTGTTAGTGGATGCTCATTATTTTGGTTAATATTTTTTAAAGAGAGATAAATCGCAATGTATAAAATAACAGTGTTACACCCCAAGAAAGGTGTTTGTCAGAACATAAGACGGAGATTGAAGGGACATTTGACATGTCCTTTAGCTATGTATTTTGTTCGTCTTGGGAGATCCAAAATAGCTATAAGACCAGGTAGGGGTAAGCACATTGAGCAGGGGGTACAAAATGTGTACCCCTCTGGGGGTACGCTTCTGGTACGCACTTGTTGTATGACAGCACCTGATGAAAAGAGAGGGGGGAAATAGCACACTCATCGAACTTTCAAAGCAAAGAAAAAGAAGTGGTTCAAATATATTTGATAACCTAGAAAGTCTGATAGAAGAATGCAAGAGGTAAAGAGAACAGAAGAGAGAGAGAGAGAGAGAGAGAGAGAGAGAGAGAGAGAGAGAGAAAAGAAAAAAATAGAGAGATTAGAAAGGAATGAGAAAACAGGATGGGTAAATTAGAAGATCAGATAATAACAGAGAATTACATGGTGAGACAGAACAGAGAAAAGGATAGACTCAAATGTAAAGGAAAGATAAAAGTGAGAGAAATAGATAGAGAGAAAGAGAAAGAGAGTAATATATAAAAAAAATGATAGAATTGAAAAAGGATAGGTGAATAGAATGGGGTAAGGAGGAGAGAGAGAAAGAAGGGGAAGAAGAAGAGAAGAGTCACAGAGAAATGGAGAAAAAGAGAGAGGAATAGCGGATGAAAGGAAATACTGAGAGAGAGAAAAAAGTGGAGGAGTATAGAGAGTGAAAGCGAGAGAGAGGGAGGGAGAGAGAGAGAGATAGAGAGAGAGAGAGAGAGAGCAAGGACGAGAGAGAGAGAAAAAAAAATGAGGAGGGAAGATAGGTGTTCACCGTCATCTGTTGATAGCATTGTTCCCTGCCATCCAACTTGCTAAAAAGTACAAGCTACGAGGGAAGAGATAGAAATTG
The DNA here is from genome assembly GCA_029962745.1 of Echinometra lucunter. Classification (NCBI taxonomy): domain Eukaryota; kingdom Metazoa; phylum Echinodermata; class Echinoidea; order Camarodonta; family Echinometridae; genus Echinometra; species Echinometra lucunter. The sequence continues at coordinate 21,122,073 of CM057159.1, forward strand.
GCACAAAAGTAAAATACCAGGAGGAAATCTTTCGACAGCTCACCGTGGGGGAAAACTTTCGAGATATCATATGCGAGTTCATTCTGTCCCACATTATGAAACCGCAGAAATCATTTGCTCCTGCAGAGAAGAATAAAACACACGTATGAATTGAGTCATTCTTCCAAACTTAGACACTGTCATGTTTTGTATGCCCGATTGCTAGCAACACTTAATCAAAAGTCATCGCAATGCATCATGACATGAAATTAATTTCCTCAATTCTTTTCCGAATTAGTGATAAGAATGGCATCAAGTGATATTCTAGCAAAATGGGAAGCTATTTTTGCGTTTTCGTCCTAGAGTAAGTGTGCAGAGTAATTATGTAAAACAGACACAACACTCCGTTTTCTTCAGTCAACTTATTTCCAGTACGACGAAAAGGGTCTCTCTATTAGAGAGAGAGAGAGAGAAATTGTACTAATGAAAGTGCCTTTTGAAAGAAATATCGGAATTTTTGATTGAGTTATAATTAACTTTGACTTATAATTAACACCAAAACATGCCTAGCATAGAAATATACCGTTTATTTTTTAGGAAAGATGTGCTATCGAATTACAGAGGCTTATACTTTTCTACCTTGTAACGGATTTGTTCATACTCTGTGTAAACACTGGTAAACAGGGGTAAACTTATACCAAATACAGAGCATTTCAGTGGTTAGTTATTTTTACCTGAACTGCTAAGAAATGATTTGAATGGGGGATTTTTCTATTTTTCGAAATTTGATAACATATTTTATGAGCAAAATGGTGTATCAAATTACAGTCAATGAAATCATGGGCTGTGGTTAATTTGATATAGAGCCTATAAATCGTCGCTATATGAAAAACAAAACAAAACACACAATTCTGGTGTTAAAAAGTACTTTGTATAGCTACAAAATAAATCGACCCCCCCCCCCCCCCCCACCCCACAAAAAAGAGCATATTGAAATAATATATGAGGAAAACCCAGGATTTAAACAAAGAAAAGGTAAAGATCTGCAATGGGCGTCTTCACCTTTCCCTGTAAATGAAGTGCGTCCCTCAATACATCCTTCGACGAGTCGGTCTGTCGCCACCCTCAGACAGCATGAAACTCGTTACGCGCCATCTGATATTTCCTCATCTTTCCCCCCGAACCACCCCGATGATCTCACCCAGCACTCCGCTCAGCTCTCCCTGCGATATGAGTTTGCAGTTTTTTAAGACCAAAAGTGGGTCGATGGGGGATGTGGGAGGGATAGGGTGTTTCCAATATGTTCCTCTAAACTTAAAGAATAATGAAGGTTATCTTGTTTCATATCTTGTAAATGACTTGTTCGATTTCTGGGACATGATTTGGTCAGGTCATATAGAGTTCATATTACGCACTGTATCAATCGATATCTGAAGTTTGATGACTGAAGATGCTGAACAGAAAAGGAGATTTAAAAAATCGAACAACTATAACCATGATAACAAATGGTTTCAAAGGAGATTGTTTGTCACTCTCTACGAACTCAAAGATAAGTGAAATATAGATTATATAGAAACCGTGCAAAAATTGAATTTCTGAACCCTTAAAAAGTTGGGGCGTCCACCAGCTCCTTCTTACACTTGATACATGTAAGACGCAAACGCATAACAAGGGGGCTTTCGATCTTACACTCGACATGCTTGATACACAATAGGACGCATGTAAAGCAACAGAAAAAAAAAAGGGGGGGGGGAGGCTTTGGATATCAAAATTCCTAGAGATTATATCAGAGAAGGTAGAGTATAGTCACTGCCTCTGATGATCTTCCCTTCAGCATTTACGGTTGCACGGGTATGAGAAGGCCAAGGCCGAGAAGCGAAGTAAGAATTTGAGATCGTGGAGATGGGGATGCGCTCTCGATGATACACAGGTCGACGCAATCGCCTGCGGCTCTCCAACCATCATGACCATGGGTGCCGATACTGTTTTCGAGTAGCGAGTGCTATGTTTTATTTTTTTTAAAATATGTTTTATATGTTTTATATATTTTGTATGTTTTGTATGTTTTGCATGTTTTATATGTTTTATATGTTTTATATGTTTTATATGTTTTATATGTTTTATATGTTTTATATGTTTCCCATTTCATTTGGACAATACTTGAAAGCAGTCAAGTAGACCATGTGTAGTTTTTGTTTGCTTATTTTTTTCTATTTCTTTCTTTGTTCTTTTTATTGTTTTCGCTCGGATTTTTTTCTGCCAGGTGCCCAGACCGTGCCCTTTGTTCTAGAACGTTTGGATGTAACAAATCTGGGCAGCCGCGCATGCCGTAAAAAGTGCATTGATATCCTTCGAACTTGAGGGCGTCCACCGGCTTTACCTAGTACTGGACAAGCCGCAAAATCGCCCGTACATGCTGTACATGATAACCAGCAACAGCAAAAAGCACCCGATTGCAAAATTACTAAAATTATATTAAAATCATTTCCTAAGTTTAAAAAAAAAAGTATCTCCGCTGACGTTGGAATTTGAAAATCAATATTTTTATAATCAGATTCTTCTATAATCAGTTTTTCTTTCTACATAATCAGTGCCTAATATACATGTCGACCTATTAATAGTGACGATATTAACCCATCGACTACTGAATTCTCTAGCTCCATTATGCCCTACACACCTACACACGATAGGGAGCACCCGGCTCCAGTAGGCAACGGGATAAGACAACTTCTCTGCAATCCCGAGGTTATTCCCGAGCCAGAGCTGGGGACCGTTTCATGAAGTGTCTTGTCAGTGATTTTTACTGTCAATTTTGATCTCAGCCAATTAGAAGCAAGGATTTCAGTAGCTTATAACAGTTGTTATAAGCTACTGACAAGACGCATCATGAAATGCTCCCAGAAGTCATCCACCTTTTGTCCTTTCGTAAATCACTTCATTAATCCAGTAGTCTTAATATTATCTGTGGATACGGTGATCATTTTTCTTTTTGTTGTTGTTGTTGTTGTTTTTATCACAGCTATTCTTCCCTATAATCAGGATAATATTGGCAATTTCTACATTACAAACTGAACTTTTTGATTTGATTTGATTTGATTTTCTTCTGCATCAATATAAGTACAACGTTTTTCGGTGAAATCTAAAATAAAATACAAAAGTACCTTTTTTGAAAGTGAATCATAAACATGATAAATAAGCAAGTATATATTACAATCATTATTTAAAAAAAAAAAAAGAAATGATAAACAGTCAAATTACTACAATTCATCAAACATTATAAAATCATTTGTACCTGTACCTGTTCTGTAGATGACTAATAGTGACCTCCCGTTTGAGAGCTTGGCGTTACAATTTCATCAAGGGGGGGGGGGGTGAGGAATGATTTAAGCCTTCGCTCCTCATGAGCGGAAACAATGAAGGCAATGCAATATCAACGTTAATTTAATGTCACACGTCGCCAGGAAACTGTTGAGTATCAGGTCTTTTTATGAAATTATAGGATGAGCAAAGCATAGCTGTCAACAATGTATCTGTTTCTCTTGAAGTGTTTATTTCGGCCCGTAATGACTTGATGCACAAATCTTTCTGCGGTTGGGATATGAGGATGTCACCTTTTGTGTGTGTGACGACTCCCAATTACTTTTTAACATGTCTGTGAATCACTCTGGACATTCTCTTTCTTCTCTCTCTCTCTCTCTCTCTCTCTCTCTCTCTCTCCCTCCCTCCAGCTCTCTCTCTCTCTTTCTTTCTCTCTCTATCTCTCTCTTCTCTTCCTTTTTCTTCATGCATTTCTACTTATCAAGATTAATGTCTAACTCCCTTTATTTAGTTTCCACAATTATGTGTTTTCTTGACATAAATACATGTATATTATTTCATTTCAATAGTCTCCCTAATTTCTCTTGTTTGCTATCTATTCTCCCCCCCCCCTCCTTTTCCCCTTTATCATGTTTATACTCTTCCTCTCTCTAAAAAAACCTGTAGTTAGTTCCAGTATTGATATAACCTTTGTCATTCCTATTACTTATTTTCTGCCCTTCTTTTTAGCTTTTGCTTTTCTAAATGAGAACCTTGAAGACCTATGTCAGTAATGAACATTGAGAGGGTAAACATATCTTTACCCATTTGAGACGCCCCCCTTTTTTTTTGGGGGGGGGGAGTTGCTGAATATAATCTCACTTTCACGTGGGTATTTCTGCTGCGTATGATTGGAATGGAAAGAAATGTATATCACCAGCAGTTTCAGAGGGGGGGGGGGGATAAATTGCCCGTGTCCTTTTCAAAACCCATTTAACAAACCTTAACACCTACGGCTAGGCAAATCTAAGAAATATGCTTCCCACTTTCAAACTTTTTTGACCCAAGGCACCGGAAACTGATACTTCTTATTTTGTCATGTCTTTTTCCGGGGGGTTGGGGGTTTTCTTCTATTTTTTTTTCGGAATTGTGAGCGCCCCCCTCCCCTTTTTCAAAACCCTGGATCGATTCCTGCTTTATATAGAAGTATAATTAGTCATTTTGAACCCAAGCTTGAACTTTTCTCCTGCCTGGGCTACCCCCAACATTTGCCTCTTACCCCCATGACTCATTTACCCTTCCACCTGCTTTTCTCCTTGAAAAGATACCAATCTTTGATCTTATGGCTGCTGTTTGGGGATTACAAATGCTTGCTTCTAATATCTATCAAGTGATCTACTTATGTTATTCTTTAAGAAATGGATTAGAAGATCAATTTAGATGTGTTGGGTGCAATTGTTTTGGATTAGAATACCAAAAGACTTGTTTCTTTTTTTTTCTCCTCCTTCTCCTTTTTTTTTAATCACTGTGATAGCTAACAATCAAGGGCTTCCGGTTTGACTTCTTCACAGTTATTTCAGTTGTTACGTCTCCCCAGAAAAAAGAGGCACATAACTGAACTCGTACCTAAGAATAAAATGAAATAAAAGTGTAACGATATCCCTATCACTGAACGATTTGACAATATAAAATATACAAAGGAAATTATATGATTAAAAATGCGACCTGATTTAGACTTTCAAGATGTATTTTATCTATTTTTTTTTAAATTCTATTTTTTTTTAGGGGGGGTGGTTACGTGGTGGTGGCGGTGGTGGCAGAACTGGTATAAGAAGTGTTGGTGGTAGTAGCAGCAGCAGCAGTAGTAGTAGTAGTAGTAGTAGTAGTGGTAGTAGTAGTAGCAGTAGCAGTAGCAGTAGCAGTAGTAGTAGTAGTAGTAGTGGTAGTAGTAGTAATAGTAGTAGTAGTAGTAGTAGTAGTAGTAGTAGTAGTAGTGGTAGTAGTAGTAGTAGCAGCAGTAGTAGTAGTAGTAGTAGTAGTAGTAGTAGTAGTAGTAGTAGTAGTAGTAGTAGTAGTAGTAGTAGTAGTAGTAGTAGTAGTAGTAGTAGTAGTATAGTGGTAGTAGTGGTAGTAGTAGCAGTAGCAGTAGTAGTAGCAGTAGTAGTAGTAGTAGTAGTAGTAGCAGTAGTAGTAGTAGTAGTAGTAGTAGTAGTAGTAGTAGTAGCAGTAGCAGTAGTAGTAGTAGTAGTAGTAGTGGTAGTAGTAGCAGTAGTAGCAGTAGTAGCAGTAGTAGCAGTAGTAGCAGTAGTAGCAGTAGTAGCAGTAGTAGCAGTAGTAGCAGTAGTAGCAGTAGTAGCAGTAGTAGTAGTAGTAGTAGTAGTAGTAGTAGTGGGGTGGTGGTGGTGTTGGTGGCGGTGGTAGCCGCAACAGTAGAAATTATGATTACCAGCACTTTCTGACCAACATTTCCCAACCCCCTCTTCAAACATGTATCCCCACCCCTCACATCTTTATCTATTTATACACCCCCATTACACCCCTTCTGCTTATGGACACCCCCTTCATTAACGCCATCGGCCTTATGGGTGACCATTACTGACCACTTGTCTGCTAATGACCACGGCTGATGGGTCGAATGAGTTATTTCCGATTGGTCAGTGGATGGACACTCGTTCTGGCCAATGTCCATGTCCAGCTGTTTGACGACTGACCGCTCTCCTTGGAGTGGTTGTACTTTTTACAAGACATCTCTTAGTCAGGGCATGGTGATATATTGTATTAAATCCACTAATCGCATCCAGATATATGCCGACATAGTATTATGTAATAAGGCCCTTTAATGAAAGGTGATTAATATGACTTTAATAACCGTCAAACAGGGGTCAATCAAGACATGTATTATGATTACGTTTCATATTATAGTCGACTGAAGCGAACAGTGGAAATAATCTTTTGCCCCTTCTTTTCAACAATATACTTCCCTTCTTGTTTGTTTTATGTTGAATATATTATTTAGATTTAACCCCCACCCGCCCTCTCCTAATTTGCTGCATTTATTTACTTAACATGAAAATCTTTCTCTTTCTAATATGGTATACAAATGTATATTACGTTATAAATGAATAGGGTTTCTTTTCCTCGAAAATTATGTATATCTTTAATTTACCTATGTTAAGTATCTCATGGCATGTATGGCGTGCAATTTTCTAAGTTGATATCACATACATTTCAACATGATCATGGTGGTGACGTAGTTAGCTCACTTTATAGATTCCTGTACGAACCCATACGATCAATCGCATCTCTCTATCATTAGCCACTTGGGAGAGGTGTTCCTTTTGGGTCTTGTTAAAAGAGGAATTCTGATTGGCTAACCCTTACCATTAATGACTGCTCCTACCAACTTGCGACCAATAAAAAGGCTTCATGCAGTCGTGTGGGATCCAGCAATAGAGTGTCCATGGTATCCAGAGCATCGTGGGCATTGGATGTGTGTGTTTTCTCTAACATGTGTAGGGGCGCCAGTGACTATGACAAAGTAATTATGTTTCATGGCATGTTAATTGCTCGTGGTTTTGGAACTACGTGACTATAAAGTACAGTCGAGAGTACAATCAATCTAACTGTATCTATTTTTTAAAAAGCGGCGTTTTGAATTCAAATAATCGCTTTACGCCTAAGCCTCTCTCTCTCCCCTCTCTCCCTCTTTCTCTTGTTTTCTCTTAACTGCTTTGCATTTTTGCACCCGTTGCAGTTGATTTCACAACGACATTTTCTTTTGTGTTGTACAAAAAATAAAGTCAAATAGATTCCCAATATCTAAGCTGGCTGTACATTCGTCCACCTCCTTGATTTAATGAATAAAACAAAGATTCAATAATTTACTGTTACTTTCAGGTGCAAAAAAAATCATTATCAATATTTATCTTGACAAAAAAAAATTCATTTTCATCTTAACTTTTTAATAATCACCAAGAGCCGGGTTTCAAACTTTAAGCCCTTTGACAGCAAAATCATAAACAATATTCGACTTTGTATCTATTACCGTCGATTAATCATATTAATCATGTTAATACAACCTTTAAAAACAACATCCCTTTTCATTAAATAACTACAAAGAACAATAGAGGATATTAATGAATAGGGCCTACAAGTGGCGCCAAACGACGATGAAAAAGATAATCCTGTTTTCATGACCCACCCTCGTTTCCTTTATTATTTTATTTGGAATTTGTATTTTTAAAAAAGAAATACGAAGTAAACATCTGTCTTCCGATAACTAGAATGCACTATGATGCAAGCGTGAAGTTGATTGCCGTTTCCTAATTAAGAACCAATTTCCCCAAATACTTATACATGTCATAATTTTAATGATAAAACCATTGTTTTAGAGATTACACGAGTGGAAGAATCCTTCAACTACGGAAGCATATTTCTTTGAGAAATATTAAAGAGGAATGTAACCTAATCTTGGCGTCATATGCCGTCTGACGAAAGTTTTTGTTATAACGAGTTTTCGCGCGTAATCGTCCCGCTAAATATCTGATGAAAATAACGATTAGTAAGAGCTGATTTCTCATCTTAATATCTCACTATGAAAAATCATCACAGTATTAATTGATCAATTACTTCACATTCCATTTGGAAATCTACTCCGGGGGGTAGGGTTACGCAGCAATGGCTTGATAATTGATGACCGAATTAAGAAATATGAAAAGGAATAGAGAAAATGAGCGGTGACGAATTATTGTCAAAAATGCATTGAGCGTGAGAAGAGGAGATATAAAAGGGGATGCCACTGTGTTTATTATCTAAAACCCTCATCTAATTAATTAAAACAAGTGTTAGTGATGACTAAAGGGAATTATCTCCCTTCTTTTCTTTTCTGGATTGCCTCCGATGACATATTGCGAGGCAAGTTGCTATGTTTATAAGGCGAGGAAATGTGGATAATTAATGCTGTGACTTTCCAAGCACGCATTCTTTGACAACTGGCAAGTAGTGGGTCGGGTTAGGCCTGGATTAAGACTGCGGTGCTTAGTGAGGAGACTCGAGGGCCGCGCCACGGCGACTCATCCTTTAAAACCCTCCCTCTTTTCTTGACAATAGTTAGCACGAAGCCGGGGAATTAAAAGGCAGAGAGAAACTGTGTCAGTGTGAAATTAAAGGACACATCGTGAGACGAAGTCGATCAGTTGCTGAAAACTGAAATCGCGTGGCAAGATGTTTACCTGCTCCTCCTAATTGTTTTTCAAGTCACTCTTCATATAGACGTATCAAATGCTTTTCCCTTCTAAAATTCAATTCAGTTATCCGTCATTAACATATATATAAAGCACTGCTGTCCATAGTAATGGAATCAAATCTGCTTTTGAAAATACGTCAGAGCTTTAAAACTTGCATTAATTGTGAGTGATATTTCACTTGAATTTTGGTTTTTGCCTAAATCATTTTCAATTTGTTCTGCTCTAAAAGATATATATACCAAGATACTCTTCTGTAGAATTATTCAAACATATCAACTATGGACTCTTTTATTTTTTCATTAAGGTTGATGATAGCCGGACCTCAGTGCGTGTAGGTTGCAAAGGCGAATCATCGATTAAAGTATACTTTACCTCTAAAACTCAAGCACAACCCCTCAAAGAGGCCATAAACTTGCTTTTGAAATTAATGTTGATTAAATTTAAAACTTATGATGAATGTGTTTTTAAATAATAATGTGTTCCAAACTGACAACCGAGAAAAGCGTTGTCCTTTAAAGTTGCGATAAACTTGCGTTGGCGACACAGATCACTGGTTAATACTTGCTAGCTAAGGAAACACACTACAGCTCTGCATTAACCGGCATCTAATGCGTATTAACAGGTGCTTGTATTAATTAATCGCCCCGAATCCTCTGCGGGATGAAATTTTACAAGGCGACGAGTGCTGCTTCAAATAAGACATCATATAACAGAGAGGATAGCGCGAAGACGAAGAAAAATGCTTATGATAATAATTTTCCAACAACATGTCTTGTAGGAAGATTTTACGAATGTCAGTGGCCTGTAAATGTTTGGGGGATAAGAAAAATATGTGATCGGCTTTAGAGCGTGCACCCATGATCAAAGGAGATTGGGAATCGCAAATCAATAGTTTCCGCCTATTTGAGCGCTGATTTTTTGCTTGGAAAATGAGGGATTTGAAAGTTATACGTGAGGATATGGATTGAAGTGTCAGTAGATTTCTAGTCGGAAATTAAAAAAACAAAAACATTCCATTGTTTAGTTTAGTGTTGTTATTTTGTTATCCATTTTTGCGTAGGTGAAAAGAAAGAAAGAGGAAACACAAACACCCTTTCTAAACTAAAGATTTGTTTTTCACAGGCTATTTTATCTTCTCATTTTCTGTCTCCTGTCTTCTGTCTCATTCGTATACAACTTTTCTCTCTCTCTCTTTCTCTTCCTCTCTCTTTTTTGTCTTCCTACATCTCTATCTTGATCTTTATCTACATAATTTTTTCATCACACTTCTCCGCATTTTTTTTTTTTTTAATAAAATGCAATAGTGAACAATAGCCTCACCAGACATCTATGGAATCAATAGATGTGCCAGGCAGCAGGCTCTCACTGAGAGCCCCAGTGGGCCAATCAACCGGTTCACTGCCACTCTAAATGAATAATTAACTAATGAAAATTAATCAAATTATATATGTATTATAAAAAGAAGAAAAATACAAACTACACAAATTCTAGATAATAAGATCATGTCATGTTCCGTTAAGAAGGTATTCGTGCACTCTGCATTAATGAAACCTCTGTCCAGAGTGGATGTTCTGACAGCAGGCAAGGAGAGGGCATGGAGTGGCATGGATAAGCTGGAGCGAGTGACTCTGCGCCTTTCATACGGTAGAGGCAGCAAAGACTGTAAAGCTACTGGTTATCTGTATGCATTCTGTACAGGACTGTAGCAGCAGCTACTTGCCGTCGATGACTTAGGCTTGGGATAGTCTACTGTTTACATGCAGAGGCCTCATCAGTTACAAAAAGAGTGAGAAAAACTCCGGAAAATCATGTCATTTCAGCAACATTTGTAAATCCTTGGTATCGAATTAGAAATATACCACGTTTGAATTTTAATGGGGGGGGGGGGGCAACTGCCCCCCCCCCCCCCCATCTGCATCAGTACGCCGGTGCCTCGTGGTGTCAGAAGAAATGCCAACGTTTAAAAAAAATCCGAGATAAAAAGTTTTGAGGTTTAGAGGTTAGATGTAAAATGTAATAGAGTTTAATGTGTCAGATATCACAATGTCAGAGGTAAACTATTACATCGATAAACTTAAAATAACAGAAACTTTTACGTATAAAATAAACCATACTTGATAAACTATTGCTGAAAATGTGCCAGTCACCTCAAAAAGTTTGTGTGGCTAAAATTACCTGTGAAATATAATCACCCTCTAAAAGAATTTTCAAAAATACAATTAAAATTACCAGGTGTTGTAGAGGTTATACGGCTCATATTTTGAATATCGTCTAGTAACATGCAACATCTTGCATAAGAAAAAAAATTCTTATGTGATAATTGGTAAATCGCTTTAAATGGCTTTATAAGACAGAATCTTTTCCATTCTTACCATGGATGTGTTCTCGTAGGATCCATGCTCTTACCAAGGCATCTATATAGATAGAGTATTATCCGCCCGGATAATCTCCCTCAGAACATGTACGCCTGAACGACATCTTTTCTTTTATTTGGACAATATCCACTGAGCCAGTTACTTTAGAAAGAGGTAATTAACACCATTTCAGAGGTGGTAAAATCTCATTGGTACTTGTCCTCAGAGTGGTAATTATAGTATTAGATAATTGTAATTAAAGACGGGTAAATGTCCTAGATGCAGTCCTACTAGGATAATTATCCTTAGGGCGTTGTCCGGCTAGTATTGATCAGTAACTGTCATAATGGAATTCATAGTTTGTGTTCCGGCCGGGATACTCCTCGTAGAATCTTACGGGGAGGGGAGGGGGAGAGGAAAAGCTTTTCTTCCTACAGCAATATTCAAATTAACCAACTTGTATGACCTGCCAACCGCCCTAGTCCCTGATGTCTCGTTGACAATAAGAATGTTAGTAATAAGGAAATTGGGATGATTGTGTTTTGTTGAAGTAGTTCATGCCTCTAATAAGATATAATACATGTCGGTCTATTAATCAGCTATCATCTTCCAATGACCTGTCCCAGAGTTAACAAGGGAGATTAGTTCCATGAACTCAATTTATAATTCGTAAATGCGGTTAAAGGACAACTAAAATAGAGGCAAATGTGTCTCAGGTAAAGATTTGATTAAATCTCAGTACTTAGCGATGGTACGAGTAGACGGAATAGTGAAAGAAGGAGCAGAAGTATTTCAGTCAGAAGAACTGAAGTAGAAGAAGAAGAAACGGAAGAAGAATTAGGAGGAGGAGGAGGAAGAGGAGGAGGAGAAGAAAAAGAAGAAGAAGAAGAAGAAGAAGAAGAAGAAGAAGAAGAGAAGAAGGAAGAAGAGCAAGAGGAAGAAGAAGAAGTTGTAGTAGTAGTAGTACTAGTGGCAGAAGCAGTATAGTAGTAGCAGTAGTAGTAGTAGTAGTAGTAGTAGTAGTAGTAGTAGTAGTAGTAGTAGTAGTAGTAGTAGTAGTAGTAGGAGTAGTAGTAGTAGTAGTAGTAGTAGTAGTAGTAGTAGGAGTAGGAGTAGTAGTAGTAGTAGTAGTAGTAGTAGTAGTAGTAGTAGTAGTAGTAGTAGTAGGAGTAGTAGGAGTAGTAGGAGTAGTAGTAGTAGTAGTAGTAGTAGTAGTAGTAGTAGTAGTAGCAGTAGTAGTAGTAGTAGTAGTAGTAGTAGTAGTAGTAGTAGTAGTAGAAGTAGTAAGTAGTAGTAGTAGTAGTAGTGGTAGTAGTAGTAGTAGCAGCAGTAGTAGTAGTAGTAGTAGTAGTAGTAGTAGTAGTAGTAGTAGTAGTAGTAGTAGTAGTAGTAGTAGTAGTAGTAGTAGGAGTAGGAGGAGTAGGAGTAGTAGTAGTAGTAGTAGTAGTAGTAGTAGTAGTAGTAGTAGTAGTAGTAGTAGTAGTAGTAGTAGGAGTAGTAGTAGGAGTAGGAGTAGCAGTAGTTGTGGAAGGAAGAAGGATGTTTCTACCATCACACCCCCCCCCCCCCCCGCCAAAAAAAAAACCATGAAACAAACGAAACAAAACGAAACAAAACAAAACAAAACAAAAAAGGACGGCATATGATAGTGATCAATTTCAAATTTTCAAATATTTTGCTGTTGGCCTACCTGTACGTAGTTCCGAACTATGATGCATCGAAATGAAGTTAATAAATGTTAAGGCACTATGGAGGAATTGTCTCTTTAATCACCTGAAAAGTAATTAAGGGGATATCTGCTCTTAGTATAACCAACCAATCATCACAGTGCTTAATAATCTGGTGTGTGTTTTATATAACAGGCTAGCTGAAGCTAATTCTAGATTTCCCCCACTCAAGGACGGTATACCTCTGAAAAGCTTCCTCTCTTGACTAATTCTCCTCTTACCTTCTCACCTTCTTGTCCCTATTCGCACTGACAAGCGGTGCTTTCACTCGTCACGATACGACTTGTTGTTTCTTCTTCTTCATCATCATCATCATCATCATCATCTTCTAATTCTTATTCGTCTACTACTACCAACACTACTGCTGCTGCTACTACTAGTACTACTACTACTCCGACTGCTTCTACTACTATACTCCTACTTAATAATAATAATGATGATAATAACAATGAAATTGAATATTATTGAATAGGTGTTTGGTACTGCAAAATCGGAAAATAGCATTGAACACGGATATACTGAAGCTTTTCGATATGCACTCATCAGAGTAAAATCGCATGAATGAGTAGAAAGCCAAATCGAAACAATACTCTGATTAGTGCATTTCGAAAAGATTTGTATGTCCGTGCTATTTTCCGATTAATTTTTTATTCTTATCTACAACAATATCATTATCATTATCATCAGCATTATTATCATACAACTTAACGGACACGATAGAAGCATTATTACCAGTCTTGCAGTAAACTTGTCGTTTGAATTATCAAAATTCATGCACTAGATATAAAGAAAATCAAGAAATATACTGGAAATAAGAACAGACATGTAATAGGACTACGTCTTCTATTGTTCGGATAGTTGGTCAAACTCCAGTCAAATTCATTTTAATTTTGTCTGATATAACTGATTTACCTCTCCTTATTTGATTTCGTAATTTTTTTGTAACTTGGTGAATTTCACATCTAAAGACGATAACAACCATCGATGCTATGTCTGTTATCTTTTTTCACTCTCTAATAACAAATAGTGCCTGGCTTATAAATCTTGAAATCAGTTTGGAATGCAAGCGTGGATTTGATCGAATGCGTTGTAAACCGTTCTCTGGCACAGGCATAGTTACGCAATCCTATATACTATTCATATCTATCCTGTGTCGAATGCTAATAGACTGATCGCATGAACAAAATGATCTCTTTTTTTAAAGTAATCTTTTGGGGCTTTTTTTTGTTAAAGGCTGAATTCCATCGTCATATTGCTTTTAAATCATATTATAAAAAATACGTCACAAAATAATGCAGTGGCGTATCCATAAATGGATAAACTGAGGGGGTGGGGGGTTACATCCTCCCCGAACTAGGAAATTTATCTTCGGAATAACTGACCCGACACCCTTAAGAATAAGAAGATGGGCTTTGTGAAATACGAAGAGACATCGAGAGACGAGTAGGTACGGATACAATAGGATGGGAAGGCGTTAGTCAAAAAGGTCATCTACGTGATGTCTTACCACCCCTCCCCCTTTCCCCCTTCCCGAACGTCGTCTTCCTTAATCACATCACTTAATTTCGGCCTTGTTGATACGACACTACACATGTTTCGGTCTCTTGCAAGTGTTACTCTACAGGAAATGTGTAATTGGTCCTAAAGTAAACGCTTTCTATCTTTCCCCCTCTCCTCTTCAAACAGCTATCTACATTTCTCTGGAGTACCTTCACCAACAGTTCCCCATGCCAGGTTTTTTAATCGGTACACATGGCCGTCCGGAAATGCTGCTAATTCGAATAATTGGAATATTGACTTGTTGAACGCGGCCACTGACTAATCAGGCAACTGACGAGAAAATTGGCGACAACCAGACGCCGCGATGTGTTAGCCGCAGCAGTTAAATCGGGGGTTAACACGCACCTCCTGCAACCATGTCGCACCCCTAACCACCTCGTTAGTGGAACCTTTTCATACCGTCACAGGCAGTGGAAACGTTATAAACCGGCACGCAGGTAACTTTCAAGGCTGCATGATGCATGGCATCGGCAGGTTGCAAACCACTCAATGGTAGAATGGCGCCAATTTTTAGAATGGGCAGTGAGGACGTCATCTGTCTGCATGTACTTTGATGTTTTACAGACCATGTGCTCTCCAGCCAATTTGATTTCGTTATCTCGTTACTATTGTTAATTTAGCGGGTATTATCGAGGTATTACCTCAGATTAATCGAATAGAATGATTTAGCCACAGAAACAATGGGAAATATATCAGTATTAAAGCGTTCTCTATTGAATTCTATGCTTACAAAAAATACATCACTTGAAACAATGTACTTCAAACATTTAGTCTGCACCCAATATTCTTTGATGAGCCCAAACACGGCCCACGGTACAGGAAATAAAACATATCAAAATATCATTCATGAAGAGATTAAGCATGTTAAGGGCACATTTCAATGGAAGAATAACCGCACTCCAAACATTCTTAGACTTTCCATCTTTTTTTACTTATCAGGGTAAAATACAAAACAGACATGGGCCCCGTCTTACAAAAAGTTGCGATTGAGAAATCGATCGCAACTCTGAGGTTGATCTCAACTCCTATCTCTTAAGTACACAGTAGAGATAATTCTCAAAGTTGCGATCGATTTAAATCAATCGCAACTTTTTGTAAGACGGGGCCCTGAAAGCCAAAATCAAATAACAGAAGTGAACTAAAGCAGAACAGATTGCAAGTCTTTCGCATTTGTCCTATGGCATTCTTTTAATGAATTCTTGAAAACGCATGACTATTTATAGCACTTTTAAAACGATATTTTGAACGGAAAGTTATAAGGAAAATGTATTAGTCAATACCCTCTCGTTTGAAATCTTGCCCCTTCCCCATGTTCCCCTTAAGCGCCCAACCCCCCATCTTTTTCTTGGTTATGTTGCCCCTGGTCTACCCCTGACATGTCATCTTCAACCTGTTCGTGCCGAACAATTGGCATTTGACGTAGGTGCCTTGATTGTCTGGTTTTAGCAAGCAAGCAGGCTAGCTCTCCGCTACACCACGAAAAGTTGGAGCCAAGTCATAGGATGTAATCGGAACAATTGTTGCCCTGTTTGGTCGATAATTCGCGGCAAAACAAGGAAATCATAGCCGGATCTGTCAGCTTAGTATACTCCTCATTGACGGTGAATATTGGGATGATGTTCTCTGCACACGGAAGCCTGTGACAACACAATTCGAGCAAGTGTTTGTCGGTTGCGCACACGCCGCCAAATTTAGACCTGTAGGAAATCATTAGGATAATTGGAGTCAAATACGCAACAATATCACCACAGAACACGCACAAACATCAAAGGATTAATACACAAAATTTATGATTTTCCACTGAAAATATGATTTTACATTAAAGATATTAGAATGGGAAAGAAGTGAAGAGATTTTTCTGAAAAGCAAAGATATTTTGTGTGTCTCTAAAAAATTAAATTCGAATGATTAATTCCCATACACACAACCAGAGTTGTTTCCACAAATTGATAAAGAAGAGGGCAGAATATACACGAGCTGCAGAGCCCCATTTACTGTTGATACGTCATGCACCTGGGGCTGATTTTTATCTTTCTTTTCTTTATTTGAACCAGTGACCAGTGCAGTGGACATGGTGGAGGTGTCGTGATTTACTTGACTCTTAATCAGAAGGTTGAGGGTTCCAGTTCCGCTGGAACCAAATCCGCCGCTACACCGGCATTAAAGTGATTACACAATGATAAACAAAATTTTGATATATGATCGAGAATAGAATTCTAAGAAGAATGACATTAAAAATATGATGATTTTCAATCGAAATCAATGCATTTTGGCTAATTTTCTCATGAAAAGTTATGAGCTGACCCCAAAAAATTGAGTATGAGGTATGACGTAAAAGTGGGTACCCAGCTTCGCGCATTGCAGTTGTGCTACGCGCTAGACTGTACAACATGTATTATACCTTGCGCGCATTTTGCTAGAAGTGCGCGACAAGGTACCCACTTTGACGTCACTTTGACGTCAAAGTGGGTACCCATTTGAAACTGGGTCACAGCTGAACGGTCAAAAATATCCTGAAATCTTACCACATTTTGGGGTTTCCTTGGCAACAGAACTTTAAAAAAAAACTTTAGACAGATGATTTTCTGCTAATAAAACCATGCTCTTTTAAATGAACTAACATTGTTTCAGCATTGGGTACCCCCTTTAACGTCTTTTGGTAAAACATTAATCCACGTTTGCCACTCTCCATCATGTCCATCCGGGTGTAAAATTGGGACCCGATTTATGCTAGAGCGCTATACATTATTATTTGGCCGCTAAGCTATATGACCGGGGTAAAAATGTTGGAGCGCCATGAGCGTCACGTCGGGGAATCGTTAAACGGCAGTGTGGGACAGGGCCTTGAGGTTTCAAAACCCAGGGGGAATCGGAACCAGGAGGGTCAAGAAAGAAAAGGATCAAGAAAGAAAAATGGTATGATTGCAAACACAAGGGGGAATTTGAACCAGGAGGATCGTATGACAAGGGAAATGTGGGCACCTCTTGAGACAGGTATCGAAGTATACCTTCGCGCCTTTTTGCACCACTGATGTACAAAGTCAGTACAGAGGTATTTGATTGACGATCTGCTCTTTCCGTTGCGATACCGGCCATCTTTGCCATCTCCTGTCACCTCTGTCCTCTTCGGGTGACATATCTCATACTTCGACTCATCTTGTTGCCAAATCATATCAGATAATGTAAGAACTATTTTGCATGATACCGTCTAAACATTAGCTTGATTAATAATAATTCTGCATTCATATAAAATGTTTTTAAGTTTTCTTCAATAGTTGTATTTGCATCCTACTATGATGTATGCGAATTCTTCAGGGACAAGATCTGAATGCCAATGTGACGGACCATGAAGTTTCGAAAATGCATGGATAATAATAATAATAATAATAGATGGGATTGTAATGCGCCAAATCCACTCTGCAGAGTGCCCAAGGCGCAGTGAAAGAAAGAAAGAGAGAGAAGAGCACAAATACAATGATAAATTAAGGAACAATAACCCGACCGCAAAGATTTTGGAGAAATTATCTTACCCTATTGTATATCCAATGGAAATAATATTCTGACCACGTCAGATGTACTTGTAATGTTCGCACATTTCAGTAGGTCATGGTAACAGGTATTGAAACTGCTTTCGGTTGACCTTCGAAAGTCTTTGTGATCGTGTAGTTTGTTTGGTTGTGTGTTGTTTTTTTCCTTGACCTGATGACCTATTGCTTTCACCTGTTGAATTAGTCCATTTTAAAAGGAAAAAAATGTATAATTTGCATGACTGGTTGTTGCTATATAGGGCAAGGCTTTAATGAAGAGGTATGTGTAGGATCCATGGTAGGATAAAGGAGTGCCTCGATGTCCGACTTGGAAACCAACCCACACCTTGCACAGGTTTCTCTCCCCCCCCCCCCCCCCCCCCCCCCCCCTCCCCCCATTCACACACACAAACACACACAAACACACGCTCATACAAACATTCTCTTCCATCTCTCTCTCCCTCTCTCTCTCTATTTTTCTCTCCAAGTCTCCCCTCCCCATTCCCCCCCCCTCTCTCTCTCACACATACACACACACACACCCTCTCTATTATACCGCTCACCCACTCACTGTCTCTTCCTCCCCCCCTCTCTCTCTGTGTTTTTTGTTTTTGTTTTCTTTTTCTTCTCATTTCCATTTTCTTTCTTCCATCTCTTTTTTCTCTTCTCTTCCTATTAAATTCTCCGTCTTTCTTTTCTTCTTCTTCTTCTCTGTTTCTTGGCTGTTATGCACGCGTCGTATACGAGCAGACATTGCATGATTATATTGTCCCTACTGACGCAGTGACTGACGACTATTCCTATACAAACATGTTTTATATAGAGTTAGAATGCTAAATCCGTTTTAACCTATTTAATTTCAATTTTGAAAAGTAATAATCATAGCCTCCTTTCGTTTGCCTTCTATCTGTATCTAACTGATATGAAATTCGGAAAAAAGAAGAGTTTTGATGACCAAAAAGATCAAAATCTACCTGTACCTTAATCTCGAAGATAAACATGATAAAGGATTTAGGGATACAGGTAGGGTTGGGTGATAGAGCGGTACTAGACATTACCCTTCACCTGTCTAGGGGATCTTTAACAGTGATACCTGAGTCACAATCAAAGTATGACAGAAGAGTAGATGACTAAATTGATGCAATTTCCCCTGAGCCAGATTATTTGTTATTTTCTCCTGATTCCCATACCTGCATGAAAGACATCAGAGGATCCGATAAAACACTGTCATGCTGACAATGATCAGGGGGTGTTTCACAAAGACTAAGGGGGTGTTGCAAGAAAATTATTTGCAATCGATTGTAAATTTCAATTCCAAATTTGCAATTGATAGATCAACTTAAACTATAGCAGATCAATCTATACTTTCTGTTGCAAGCAGCAGACCAGCAATCATTAGCAAATTTGCAATTAATTGCAAGACTTAAAACTGGCTTGCAATCAATTGCAAGTTTCTTGCAACGTCCCTGACTGACTAAAATCGCACTTAACTATGGCTGAAGATTCATGCCACTGTTTTCTTTCACCATGGATCTCTCAAAGGATTTGCAAATCATGGTCACAAATTTGCAGAATTGACAATTTTTTAAAAGTTCATTGATGAAGAAAACAAAAAATGTAAATTCTTCAAATTTGTGACAATGATTTGTGCATCCCTTGAGAGACCGATGGTGAAAGCAAACAGTGGCATGAATGGCCTGCCATAGTTAAGAGCGATTTGAGTCAATCTTGGTCTTTGTGAAACACCCAGCAGATCATTCTCACAGACTGCTTGAATCTATGGCTTGAATAATTGCTTCCTCTTCGGATGGTACTGTATGGTACCGAGGTAATTTCCCCGTCATATTTTGTATTAATTTGTGCTATTGGATTTAAATTGTTGCCTACTGGGTGACCTCTGTATCAAATGGCAAGTAGCGAACGTGGTAGGCAACGGGTTAAGTTCCATTTGGAATTTCCCCATATCATGCATGCAAAAAAAAAAAAAAAAAAGATACTTTTCACCTAATCGTATTTCGTTTAGTATTTCCGTTGCCTTTATTTCCCCTTGTGTAATAAATGATAAGTACGCTTCGCTCAGAACAGGTCTTTATAGTGTTTGTTTTTTTCTTTCTTCTTCTTCTTCTTTTTCAGCATGCCCAGTATATTGATTATTCTCTCTTTCTCTCTCTCTCTCTCTCTTTCTCTCCTTTCTTTTACCCACCCCCTATCTCACTCTAGTTTCTTCTCTGCCATATCCCATCACACAATACTTTTTTCTCTGTGTGTCTCACGCCCCCGCCTCACTCCTTCCCTCCCTCCCCCTCTCTCTCTTTCCCTCTCTCCCTGTAACTGTCCTCTCTCACACACTGCATCGTTTCTTCCTACGTCTCTCTCTTTTCCTCTCTTCGTTCTTCTTCCTCTTTCTATCTCTTTCCCTTTCGTCAAACACACTTTCTCCTCGATCTGTCCAAACACGCACAAACACACACGCACGCATCTGCACTCACCCACACCATCTTCCTACCCTATGCTCTCTCGTCCAGTCCCATTGGTTTCTGTCCCTATCAAATATTAAAAGAGACCACATACCACATAAAATAAAATTTCCAGCATGAGGTTTGAAATTTTCGTCAGTTATTTATTGAAACAACCATCATTTTGTGATATAGTACCAAGTTTTCGCTGTACAAAACGATCAGATTTTACACTAATTATTTCACTTGTCGTTGCATTAAACCATCATCACACATATTAATCCATCAAATATCTTTCACAGATTCACGACGATATGACATTTTATTCTATTTTACAAAAGCAGCTTTTGTACAGAAATACTGGGATACTTAACCACGGTGACACATCAGGATGAAAACAATTGACTTTGAGGAAAAGTGAATTGTTCACAATTATTTGCATATTTTACACTTAGGAGTTATTCAGAGAAGAAAAAGTGATCTCCGCAGTTTAGAGGGAGCATGAATTAACTTCCCTAAATTTAAGAATGACAGTTCGACCTCACTAAACGGTTCTGTAGTTTATTTTAGAAATCGTTATTATTAAACTTTTTTTTTTTTGGTACTCCCACTTAAACCAGTGTATACCGCCACACTCAATTACTACCCGTTTTCCATCAGTTTTTTTCCGAATGTGTATACATGTTAACACATAAAAATATTCTCTTTACACAACTGCCTGGTATGTTTTTTCTAAGAGAATATCAATCATTGCAATGATTTTGCCGTTGCAAAGGGTTCAAAGTGCAAAACCATAACACTCTACCTTATACTCAAATTCATTTAATAGAAATAAGGAGAAAGAGGTATTGAAATGGAATATTAAAATGGCTCCTTCGGAAGAAGTTTCTTCCATCAACAAAGGTCTTATATCACAGTAAGGGTACTTCGTACACACCTTCATCAAACAGAGCCCTCTATAAGACGAACGTGTCAATTATTAACATGGGTTCAGCTAAAAGCCGATTAAGAGTGACACATACAAAATACATTTGACAATTTTCAAGGTGCTAAGATAAAGTAATCGTATAATAATCTAAGTATGATGCACTTTCTTTTACAATGGTAATTAAGAAATAAATCTTTACATAGATACCCCCCCCCCCCCACCATCAAATTCACCTCTTCATTCTCTCTCTAAACTTGAATGTCACAAGGTGCTTCAATCATGAACCAAGATGACAAGCTAGCTGTACAGGTTTTAAAAAGTTACATATTCCTGCTTTTTGTCACGATACGTGACACCTCTGTGGAATTAAGTTTAAGGCCTTCAGCTTTGAAAGGAACGGAAAGTTGTGCCCAATGCACACTATGTAGATTTCAGCAGATGAATTTAATAAAGCGAAAATTATGGAAAAAAGGCCAGAAATATTTTTAAACGACGATTTCATCCGCACAAGGAGCATGTTCTCATCGTGCTGATTCGATATCTGTGAAATAACTTTCTACTTTAAAAAGACTACAAATGCCAGAGGCATTAATACAAACACACTTACAATAGTCTGTATCATATTCAGGAAATGAAAAAAAAAGACGAATGGGAAGTACACGACTGCAAGAATGATAATGAACATATACATGTATTTATATCATTCTCCTATAGTGCATATGCTCGTTGAAAAAAAAAATCATTGTTTCACGCACCATTGTTTAGCACTTCATTACGTTCTGCTGTTCTTAATTCACTTAAAAAACAAAATTATTTTGATCTAATTTCAAATTTAGTAGTCACAATTTTATACAGGACTTAAAAAGGGATAGGTGTCTGAAGAGGTCTTTATGAGGTCACAACTATTTCCTTCTTTTACAGAACGATATGTCCAGTTAACGAATGTTCTAGCTGGCTGTGACATGCATTTCATTACGAAAAGATGTCGTCCCGTTGAAAGTAGATATCATGCAGATTGTACGTCGGTTCTTGCATTCTGATCACGTGGGGTCACTACGGAACGACGTGCCTATCCACTAATGACCCTCCAGGCAGTCACATGATTAATGTCACCTGATATCTCACATGCTCTGAGCACAACAATACACGTCACATTCACACAAGTCGCATTAAATCAGCAAAGTTCAAACAGTCGATGCAAAGTTCAAAATTAACCGGAGCGCGATGAAGCACAGTTCACGTCTACAGGGCGGGCAACAACTTGACACAGCCTAAAAGTCGCATCAGAGATGCCGGCAGGGGTGGACCGGCCATGGAATGTTTGGAGAGTTTTTCCAAAGGCCGGATGATATCTTGGTTTGCGAGCCGGTCGATCTGTGGTCTAGAGACCGGCTGATAAAGGTTGAATGGCCGGTCACGTCGACATTCCACAACCGAATTCTGTTCCTGTCCGCCCCTGGATGCCGTAGTCTACAGAAGAAGGACAAGGAGTGTTCTACGTACAACATGACACTCTGACACTGCGCGCTGAGCGCTCACGAGCAACAAGAAAAGCCACATGTCTCTTTTTTTCGGATAGGCCTTTCATCAAGCGTCTCCATCATAGTCACTGTCGTGGTCTAAGGAATCACCGTTCGGAAGACGATAGTACGCCGAGTCTCGTCGGTCGTCGTCGAGATCAGTGAGGGAACCGTTCCTGTTATCGCCCAGAGGATGGTGCGGCGGCTGCTGACTCGGTTGGTGAGCTTTGAGCTCGTCGTCCCTCTCATCGCTCTCTCCCTTCCCCGTCGGTACTTCCTGCACGAGAAGAAAAGAAACACAGAGAAGAATCTTGATCAACAAAGACTGTCAGATAGGCGCCAGGGATGAGAATACTGGCTATTCGAATAAGTCCCCAACAACCCCGACTTCCCCTTGAACGATATTACAGGCATTTCCCCGCCTGCCACCCATGCACTGCCTCTGAAAGTCAATCACCCGGTGAATGATTGCGATCAGTTCGAAAATCCAAACCTTCTTGAAAGACACGCTCTTTGGAATTCTACATCCGTAGAAAGGATCACACCCAGAACAAGATTTCTTCACGTCTAGGAAAACCAAAATAATCTCTAATAAATCATGGTTTAACCGCTTAATTTTTCTTTTTTCTTCTTCTCCCCCTCTCTGGAAATTTCAGCCTTGCCCTGTTTATGAATGCGTGAAGGCGGCGGATGCGGAAATTTTTCTTCTCTCAAACGGCGTACATCCCATAAGGTCGTTCTACTCCTTGGATGGGCGTATCAAGATACAACTACACAAGGTTCTACTTTAGGATAGGGCATGCTGCGTAGAAAGAAAAACCGATAAAGTATTTTAATGCTTGGATCAGTACCCGAATCGTATCTACGGAACCTGGAAGTACAGTTTCCTTTGATATGTCAATTGCCCCCAGATTTTCGTTGAGCATCACAGTCATGCAACGCCTTAAAGAATCATGGTCATTTTGTCTACATATTGAATATCTGGATATTTCTGTGATATTTCATGTTGCAAGCACTGGCTAATTAGATTTTTATATTCCTTGCCATCTGCTCATCGTAAAGGGTTTGCATCTCATTTTCAGTGATGCCTGAACATACCATATAAAATAAGAAATCAGAAAATGTTTGTGACCCTTCTAATCATTAGCAATTTTAGGGGGATGCTTCAATCCCCTACCTAACCAAGAACCTTTTATCAAAGATCGCTACCCCCTCCATTTTGCATCATCGCATCTGTCATTCATTCCCCCTTGCTTCAGAGAAGGAAAAAAAATTGGAGCTTACGAAGAGAAGTAAGAAAAAAGCCCGAGAGCTGTGATTAATAGCCTCAAATTACGAGCGTTTTTCACGGCCGTGGTGGACCATGACGGTTGGAGTGCTAGCCGATGTCTTCATCATAGTCAGCAAAAGGTCAGTGAAGACAAGGCGATTGACAAGCTAATACTGCTTGTCATTCCGGGTTCTCCCTGGAAACATAGGTGCCGCACCCCCTGGTAATAGTGCCATAGTAATGCCAAAGTACGTACGCCATGCGTCATTTCGGCTGCGTTATTTCTTGTGGCAATTACTGTGTTTGTCATTAATTTCAAAGCATTTTCCCCAATCTTACATACAGTTTGGGTACAATGTCAACCACACCAGTCACTGACGCATTTCTACGTCAGGAAATGACGCAACATAGTCAGCGGAAGGCCAATGATGCCAAGGCGTGTGACAAGCTCATATTGCCACTTTTCGCGTCAGCATTACAATCTTGCTTGTGTTCTACTAAAGCTTTTTTTTTTAGAATTGAATTGAGTCAGTCAAAGTTATAGACAGAACTTTTGAGGTAAATACCAAACGATTAACGTGATTTGGGATCTTGTCTGCAGTACAATTTCTTCATAAATAATCAGTCTCTTTGCTTTTCTTTCTTTCATTCTCATTTCATTCCTCCTTCGTTTTTTTTTTCAAACTCGGCGATAATAATGAGCCAGTGAAAATCTTATTTGAACAGGGTAATGGTTTGCTATACCAACCCATTTATGATTTCTAAGTACACATACTTAAAGAAGGGATCTCAAGGAGGCAAAATAAACGAGGTCCAAGGAATACGCTACTCTAATTTCAAAGGTATTTACTGACAATAATCGCATCCGCCCAATTTAGTATCTGGCCTTTTCGAGTGGCCTAAGTGGTTGCGTTTTCGGTGAGCTCGTTATATTAGATACTCATTTATCTAAAATTAATGTTTTGGCTGCGGTGTGTATTTACAGTAGCCTGTGTTTGTAGGGACATTCACATCGGAAGCAGCGTAATTCAGATGGTGCAAAGAGACCACTCAGTGACAGTATTAACTCTGATGGAAAACTACTTGACGCATTCGGCTTTAAGGTTGCGGGCGGATTTCCCGCCATAAAAGGAAAGTCGTCTGCTTTCACATATAAACGTTCACTTTTATGATTCTTAATGTCCTGTCTATTCTAAGGCTCTTTCTTTCCCACCACAAGTGACATGATAAACTTGTTAGCTTCTCAAGAACGTCGTAAGACACAATATTAACCTGTTATTTCATATCCTCCTATTTTTTGAGAGGGCAGCAAAAAGCCTTCCGGGATACCTTCAAAATTACTCTGATGAACAAATAAGGACAACGAGTTCTATGATGGCAAAGTAAAATGCCTTTTTTATGTTGATGGATTAAGGGATTCAAGTTTATCAATGATTAGTATACCGAAGAAGAGCACTATAAAAACTTGATAAGAAAATAAATTCAAGGTGTTTTAATCAAGGGAAATATTCTTATGGATGTAGGGTTTTTTTCAATGATATATGAAGAGGTTAAATTGCAGCCCAATGAATAAAACAGAAAAGGTATCAGGAAAGTGGAGCTGTAATTACCTGCTTTAATCGCCTCCATTTTGCTCTCCTGTTCTGGAACCATGTCTTGACCTGAAAATATATGAAACAAGAAAATAGCAATTAGGCCAAATCACAATTTTCACTTTCTTTTGAATAAAAAAAAATAGCGCCATCTCGGAAACAAAGCATCGCGTGGCAATTAACATGATTAATGCCACCACTTCCTTTATCATTTGTTACTGATGTAAACATTATTGCCAAAGTGAAAATTATTTTCTGAAGTTTCCAATAAATGTCTATTTTCATGCTGAGAAATAACTTTCAGTTTTAATCATGATTGGCCTAAATGTACATTATAACTATTCATCTCATTAAATACGAATGAAAGTAATATATTTGATTTTTTCTACGAGTGCTATTACTATAGGTCATCAACAAATACTACTACTACTACTACTATTACTGCTGCTGCTACTACTAATAATAATGATTATAATAATAATAATGATAATAATAATGATTATAATAATACTATCAACAACAAAAACAACAATGATAATAATTATAATAAGAATAATAATGTTCGAAAAAATTGGATCACAAGATATAATTTGGTCGATGTACATGATGTAAGGATATTGGCTTGAAATGATTATTGGATTCTACCATCTTTAGATGTCAAGCACTAGAACATCTGTTCCTATGAGCTTTGGGTGTAATAACTGATTCATGCTACAGTTCATTCCTTCTACTTATATATCAATTAGATTATGAATATTTTCATTCCAGTTTAAAAGGTAATTAAATAGGCAGTAAATGTCCAAGTACTTCAAACTGGATGTGCTTTCAGGGCTCACACATGATATCAAAGGCGATGAGGACCCGTTAGAAAGGACGAAAGTCAGAGAGACCAGAATTTCCCCCATGACATGCATGAGGAAGGCTGTTTCGTATTGACGATCCGGTCAATCATTAGCTAAACGGTGAGAGAGGTTCCCATTTTACGTTTTAAGCCTCTCGAGCTCTATACCAGCTGAGCCATGTATTCGTTGAATGAAATTAGACAGAGCTATCAAACGGCACTCTCCGCGACATTCATACCCTCAATTTGCCAATTTAGAGCTATTGTCATGATTATTATGAATGATTACAGATTACTAGAATATTCATCTCTCCTTATATCCTCCGCCATCTCTCTCTCTCTCTTCCTCCCTCTCTCTCTCTCTCTCTCTCTCTCCCTTTCTCTCCCTCACTCGTTACTAAACTCTCCTGAACAAAATATTTTTCTCTTGTCTGCAAAAAAACCCTTTTTCTCTTTCTCAAATAACAATTTTCACAACCTTCCTTCCTACTAGCCACTCCCTCGCCATTACCCCCTTTTTCTAAAGTCATTTCGTAATTCGTAGGACTCACTGTTGTTCATTAGCATTTTCTCATTTCCGCATTGCCGTTTTGAGCTTCACTTAATTAATAAAAAATATGTAACTACAGACTTTCAAAAATGACTCATGTCATCAAGAATCTGCCACCAATATGCTGGATCATAAAGTCATGATAGTTCTTGCAGATGGAGACTTGTCAACGGCCATCAAAGGATGCCAGTCCTTACGCCAAACCATCTTATCTCCTTTAGACATGCTGAAAGGGCTATTCGTTTTTCAAACGCCGGTACTTCAGAATCACCACTTATCCCCTATCATCATTTTCCATCCCCTCGCAATACACCCCTCCATAGAGCACTAATCCCCCCTCTTGCAAGGCTCCATCGAGATGTTTGATCATGGGGGAATACAGTGTACCCCCTCCAGGAGTCTGTTTGCCCCATTCGACTGGTGTGTTTACCCCTCTCTGTGAAGAAAACGGTGTTAGGCGGATTTGGAGCCTTCCATTGAGGGTTCGGTCAACATATGCGACAAAGGCAAGGAGATGGGTCGTCTGCTAGCATGATTTGCGAGGATTCTCACTTGTAAAACTCCTATCTCTCATCTCTCCGAGATAAGAGATAATGAAGATGAAAAGAAGATCATAGAAAAGAAAGGATACAGAACAGAATATAGAGATAGCGACTCTGCCAGAATGAAATGCACCTTCTTGCACCTCTCCATAATGTCCAAGAAAAGAGATAAGACGAGTGGAAAGATCACTTAAGAAACGAGAACGGGACAGAACAGAGTAGAGAGATACTGGTTCGAACGGTTATCATAGAAAATTCATGACGGAAGAAACAAAAGAGAAAAAAGAATGACAGAGAATAACAGAGAAAGAAAGAAAAATTCAAGAGAATGGAGGGGGATGGAGGAGAGAACAAGATCAAAGTGAGAAGATCAAGCATGTTTTCCGCGAGGGATAACCTCAATAAAAAAAGTTCTTTTTATTTTACCGTAAGCCCATATATTCGCTCCCTCGGGGTTCAGGCGTACTTAATGTGTAAAATGAAGATGTAAATGTTGACAAGCAAAAAAAAAATGGCAATTCATCACTATGATCAATGATGAGGACTACTTATGCCAAATCTAATATACAAAACACAATACACAAGTATACTATTTACTATCAGTAGAAATTAGAATTTGCCTATTATTCGGACTGCCTAATCTGAATGAAAAATTTCCGGTCCAAAATCCTGTTTTGTGTAATATCAATGCCTGATTACGAAAATTGAACATCACTGTGTAAATCCGTTAACTTCGACTATTTTGCGGGGACATAGATATCAAAACAAAACAAAATGAGGGAACCATGCAGGCCGGAGCGACGTCATAAATACCATCTATAACCATGATAACTTTTTTAGATAATGATGGAGGGAAGATTTGATAGTGATTCGGTCTGATCCAGTAGCAGTATAATACAGAATATATTTACTCGTCTGTTCCAACAAGGCTGTACGTCGCCGATAAGAGGCGATTACGGATACCAAATCATTCTCGCAAACAATCAAAGAAAACTAATAAATATTCAAAAGGTTTTTTTTTTTTTTTTTGGATACGCATCGTAAGTTGGATAGATTTTAAGAATTCTCCTCGAGAGTCCGACAGTCTGTTTCATGATTTCAGTCATTATAGAAGCCAAATGTAAACACATTCTATTGTTTTGTTTTGTTTTGCTTTGCCTTTTGTTTTGATGTACTGTCTTTGGCTTTTTCCTGTTTTGTGTTCCTGGTCCCCCCCCCCCCCCCGCTACCGTAGATGGGGAAACGCCCACTTGCAGCTTCGTAAAAATTAAATAAAAGTGGGATTCCACATGAAAACTGAGCTGTTAGTTTGATCATCCAACTATCATATCAAGGAGTCAATTTGCAGTTTGTCATGTTTTCTAGATTAACCTTGGAAAAAAAAATAGGCTATTACAATTCCGCTAATGTGCATGTCAGATATCATAATTCTATGTACTAAATCATCGTGTTTAAACCTCTGCGACAGCTTTAGCTCAAAGAGGTCTTATATAAATGCTTTATTCGTTTGGACATTATTATTCTACTTGTATCTTCATATTTCAAATCGAAACTCGTCGTTTCGTTTCTTGACACTTAAGCATGAAACTTAAAAGCTCTCAGGTGAATTTTCCTTAAAATCACTCAGTGAACTCTCATGAAGTGGGTTATTCTAACGTTTTCTTGAGGAAGTCAGACTTAAACTGAAACACTTGTTCTTCTTGAACTGCTGAAGAAGCCAAAAGCTCCAGAAAAATAGGCAAATGAGTTTCCAACCTGGAATCGCAGTTCTTTCCTCCATAAAGTATTATTTGAATGACACCATCTGTTGCGATAATGTTTCATGAAATCAACCTGACAGGAAAGTACAAAATAATACTCGCACTCGCACAACAGCACACACCCACTTCGCTCAATTATAGGCCAGCCATTTTACATGTTTTACATACTGGCGGATTCAGGGGACATGCACGCAACGCCCGTGCCCCTCCACCTCCTAAAACCCAGACTTAGAGTCTCCAAAGTGTATGACCTCAACCCCTTGCTTTTTTCGATCTAAACGGTATCGCAAAAGAGAGATAACATTTTTGTTTGTAATATTCATATTCTTTTCAGAATTGTGCCCCTCCCCCTTACAAAATCCTGTATCCACCCCTACATGATGGATTTTTTTTCCCTTCTCTTTTTGAAGCATCGTGAAAATAGATTATGAGTAGGATCGAAAGCGGAAAAGAGTTGTGTTGTTGAATGCTTTAATCTCTTCCTGTTCAGCTCTTACACCGGCCTCTATCATAACAAAATTCACCTATCACGGATAATACAGAGATATGGAGTGTAACCATTTCTTGGCATGTTTTTGAACAGGAAAATGTGTTCGAGATGTATAGCTCGTTGTTGAGTATTTTTTGCCAAAGTGTTGTCTCATAAGACAGGCTACCTGTTAGATTATACACCGTGGAATCCGGGCACTATAATTGTTAGAGTACTGTTATCATGGTTATCGTGGTTATCGGTAACAAATAAGCTACAACCCGATTTTTGTGTAATGTAAGTAATACCAATCGAAAATCTTTCACTAAACTTCAAAACATAAACAACAAAACAAGAAAAACAAAACAAAACAAATGTATAAGCCGGTTCTTCTGCCGAAAGTAATATCATATTACCCATACGATTTTACCGATAGCTTTCATTTTTGGATATTAACCTTTCAAAGAAAACAACACAGAACAGTTATCTTTGTCAAGGAGGAAATGATCGTCACTCACTAGTTTCTCATTCACACTGATTCGTGATAAACTGAAATTAGAACTTATGTTTTTTCCTGTAATTTACTCTGGATATATATGTAGTTTACACATATCCAGTAACAGTCAAAAGTCAAAAGTTAAAAATGGATAAACCACCACAGATTGCAACAAATGAACATATCTATAATGTACAAAAACACGTCCATGATATGACTGTTTTTCCCGATCGCTTAAAATGTATATAATTCTGTGATAGTCATCCTTATTTCTGGCGACCGTATAAATTTGTATTTTGAATGGAAGAACGACGATCCTGGGGTTTTATTTCAAGTTTCATAATCACATCTAATATCTCCAATAATAACGTATATTTTCATAATAGGAATAATTCTAAAAACCAGAAGGGATATAATTTTTTGTCAAAGGATATAAGTGCCCATCTGATTCTCATCTTACTTACAGGCGGAAGATATAAGTTCCATAAGTTAAAAGAACAACACTGTCAATGATATGGCCGGCTATCGATATGGCATTAATGCGGCATCGATTTCATATAACCCATTTCGAGTATATTCACCCCCCAAAAGTGCATGTGACATTATCCAATCTATGCATATGCAGACATACCTTGATGGTAGCTATGTCTTCCAGATGTGCCCATAGCGAATAATACAGGAAGTAAATGCAATAAGAGAGAAAACAGAGGACTTTCAAAAAAAAAATTATAACGTTTAGAGGAAAACACTCTCAATTCGGTCCAACTAGTATGGTATCACTTATTCACGGCGGATATTGTTGTTTGCGCTAAATATGTAATCTGGGTTATAAAGATACAGGTTTGATGATTTATCTCTGTTCGGGCGGCAATCGGTTTGATAGTATTGCAAGTCAGCTTCCTTCCTTATTGAGCGGTTGGATATGGGCCCCGTTTCAAAAAACTTGTTATCAATTACAAGTTGCAATAACAGTTATAAGCTACTGAAATCCTTGCATCTGATTGGCTGAGAGCAAATTTGTCATCAGAAATGAGGCAGTTGTTACTGATAAAAAGTTTTATGAAACGGGTCCATGATTAGAATTACCAAAGGGCAATTATTTTCCGTTTGGCCTTACTTACATTGATATATATATATATATATATATATATGTGAGATCAATTGAGAGAATAATAGCGTAGCATGAATCAAAGTTCCCCAGAGCTATCCTACCATTTTGGAAACTTTTTGCAAATGTTGAAAAAAAATGTCTCCGCCGGAAATCGAACCCGGGCCTTTGCCTATGAACGCCAATGCCTTAACCACTAGACCTTTTCCTAGAACTGGCCTACCATTTTTTGAATTTTTGCATAGGTTGAAAAAATGTCTCCGCCGGGAATGGAACCCAGGCCTTTGGCTATGAACGCGAATGCCTTAACCACTAGACCTAGGGGATGGGACAGTGGTTTTGGTACCTCCAAATTCGCTCAACCACAGACTGAAAAATCTTCAACCTTCAATCGGCTTCAACTTTGCAAAAATTCCAAAAATGGTAGGCCAGCTCTGCCAAACTTTGATTCATGCTACACTATTATTCACTCAATTTATCTCATATATATATATATATATATATATATATGTATATGTATGTGTGTGCGTGTGTGTGTATATATATATATATATATATATATATATATATATATATATATATATATATATATAATAGAAGTGCATATGCTTTGTTCCGCTTTATCTTTCGGGGATGTTTGCGAGTGTTGTTTTTTTTTCTTGCATATTAGACCTACAGGAATATCATTATAGTGTAGGACCTTATTCGTAAAAAAAATTATCTTACTTACCTACATAATTATGCAAAAATAAAGTAGTTTCATGAGCTGATTTTCCTTGAGAGAAAAAGCAATATTTATATGTTTATAGGGTTATTATGATCTAAAATACACAAAAATGATCAATATCCAAAGTAGTGGAGGAGAGAAGAGGAATATATAGCAAGGGAGAATAAAGTAAAATGAATTTTATTGTTTGTATCAATGATTTACTTTTCCCTTTCTTTTCTTTTTTTCTTAAATTGTTTTGTTTATCCTTTTTTATTATTATAATTATTTGTGTTTACATAATTAGTTAATGTCAAAACTTTTAGTATTTACGCCTTTTTATACATTTACGAGAATGTGCAGACATTCCATGAGACAAAATGCAACGAGGGTATGATCAGTCAAATTTCTTTGTTTCGATCACTGCTTCCCATAGGCGCGAACCCATAAGAGATAATAACAATAGTCTGTTGCAATACGTTGAACCTCAACAAAAATCGACAGCAGAAGAAAAAAAAAGAAAAACACAAGGGAATCTTCTCCCCAAAACAAGAAATCTTGTTAGGCACATTTCCTCCTTCATTCTTCCGAAGGTCCTTCATTGAACTTCCTTCAGTTATGACTACGATTAGGAGAGGGAGGGAAAAAAGGAGAAGCGGCGAGAGAGGGAAAGAAAGAGGGAGAGAAAGGGGAAAAAAGGAGGGTGGGAATAATAGAAAGAGAGAAAGAGAGAAAGGGTGGGAAGAGAGATAACAGCAAAGGAGAGGGGAGATAAGAGGAAGACATCGCACCGGCTGGAGAGCGTTTGTGACGCCGCTGCGGTCCGCTTTTTTCTTCTCCTTCTCCGCTGACAGACATGTCACTCCTTAACTTGACTCCTTCGTCGCTCTCCTGAACATCTATCACCAAGTAACTCCGTTTGTCTTCCCCCTTACCTCATTAATCTAATTTTTGTCATGATTGTTTTTGAAGTCTGCTTAACCGTCGCGGGAGTTAAGCCCTGACAAATTGAGTAAAGCGCGCGCTTTTTCGGTGACGCAATTCATAACCAATACTTCCAAAATCATAATTCAGTTTTACGAGTCCGCGATAATCACCGCTGATCACCTCAACTTCGAGACGATGTCGCGAAGAAATCTAATAATCACCTGATTTCTATACATAATCTTGGTTTATGAACATGATGAACATGATGAAGTACAAAGCTGAAACCACGTGGAGCAATAATTGCCAACTTTATTATCAGTGACATGGCGGTCATTTAATTTCAGTTGACAGGGTGATTTCTAATTTCGTCATCTCACACGTCATTTTATGTTTTTTGCATCGAATTGTAGTGACAAGAAGGAAATGTTGAAGTTCTACGAAATCTCGTGAGAGATAATTTGATACCTTTAGAAATATAGGAAGAGCTATATAGGGTATAATAATAACAGTAAGAAGAGATATACGTGGAGCGTAAGAGCAAGGAAGTAAAAACAAGTACCGTTATATTTTTTTTTTCATTTCTTTTATCAATAATATTACAACTGATTTATAATTTTTAGGTGGGCTTTTTGGTTTATATCCTAAAGACATTCCATCAAATTAGCAAAATAAATCGAAAATATTTTTTTTAAAAGAAAAAGCTGTTTATCATGAATTTTCATTCTGAATCGATTACGAAAATGGTATCTAAATCGCTATATTATACCAGTAGTAAGTAACGTAAGGACAAAACATTCTTATGTGGATATAGGGGCGAAGAAAATTAATACAAATATTTTTTTTTTCAAAATCGTCGGTGTTTTGCAAAGAGACATTCCATATTCATTCCATATTCATGTGTCTTTATCAAACTTTGATGATTGAAAATTTTACGAAACTGCAATTTTAAATAATTTCGCGATGCTGCCTCAACAAAATAATAGATGCCCTCTTTCCGCGTGCAGACGCTTCAAGATATATGATTTCTGCTGTCATCTCCAGCCCTTTTTTCTGAGAGCATAAATTCTGCATGGTAATGCGCTTTGGGAGTACCACGCATTTCCTTCGCTCGTCTGCGAAAGAACAGCCGATAAAAGCTATAATCAAGCAGCACCAAAACGGAGTGGATCCTTTTCATCAATATCCTTTTTCATGAACTTGAAGAATGACAAAGGAACGAGTAAAATGCTCCCAAAGTGATTAGTTCCGATATTTATGCATCCTATCTCCGTATAGCGCACTCTTTTTTTATCGGATGGGTGACGTGGCCATTAATGTTACTTGACAACGGCTCAATAGGAGTGAAATTTAATTCACGTTTACCATGTTGACAACATGTATTGTTGTAATCGTAAAACAAACAAAAAAAATGTCCAGACGAATATATCTCTCTGTAACAGTGAAGTGCTTTTACTATCTCCGAGGAAACTTTAACAAACGCCCCATCGCACAAGTGGAACTGTATTCTCCCATGAACATCGACTTTAGATAACAACTGGGTTCTATGGCACATGCCCAAGACCATTATTCTGTTTGGTCACTTTAAACATTCATGGAAGTTCTTACTAGCACAGTGTTGCAATCATACCTAATCCTAATCCTCATCCTAAACTTAATTTAAAACCAAACGTTCGGGCCGTTGCAGCCTTGAAACTTTAAAGTTAGCGAAGCCTCGACGTTTCAAACAGCATTAAACAACGACACAATTACGACAAGGTTCATACATGACTGAAAAGTTTCGAAACTCCAAGCCAGTAGCCTGCGTCCGCATCGGAATAGCTTGCAAGCTCACAATTAATCCTCGTTAATCGAAATGCGTGACAGGGGGTCTGAACTGTAAGACTACAATATTCCCTGTACTGTAGCTGCTCCCGAATCAACAAGAGACTGGTGAAGTGAGGCTCAACTCAAGTTTTTTTTTTTTTTTTTTTTACTTGGCATAGTGCCTGCGTATCAAAATAATGTGCCTGCAGAAGAGAAAACGCACCACAAAGAGTAAAGGCCACTTCAGGTTTTGAAACTACCACTAAACTTTGTAAGTTTTGAAACTGACAGTATGTCTACCAGGCCTGAAATTACTAATACAAGGTAACCTGAAGATGGTCCACAAGTACACTCTAAGTTTAAGGATGATCTTGTGAACATACAGTTAGAGTCACGCGGATAAATAAAGCCTAGTGCATAATCCAATTTGAATTTTAATTTTAATTCAAATTTGAATTTATTCTCATATTTCACATAGCATAAAATATAACAAAATACTGAACAATAACATAGTATACAAAAACGTGACAAATGGCATGAACGTTCCTATAAATTAAACATAAAGGACTGAGTCAAAAGTTTACGGAAGACGTTTGAATTGGGTGAAATATGAAGGAACCTGCATAAAAAGCAGAGCTTGTTGAGTCTGCAGGTTCCTTGAAGGGATAAAGGGTCTTGCAGAGGTGTTGTGGTCCAGTGGATAAGTCTCCGGACTTTGAACCACAAGGTACGGGGTTCGAATCCCTGCCGCAGCACTGTTCTTTGGCAAGACATTAATCTACATTTGCCACACTCGACCCAGGTGAGGTAAATAGGTACTTGGAAGGAATTAATTCCTTAAAATGCTTGTGAGGTGTAAAAGGCTGCCGGGCTAAAGCCAGGGTAATAATATTCAAAGTCCTTTGGAAGCGCATAGAGACGTTAGATAATAACGTGATATGCGCTATACAAGAATGGAATATTATTATTATTATTATTAATCACTCGATAAAGAAATAAATAAATGCTTTTAATCAATTACCTGTCTTTCGCTGAGTTGAAGCACTTTGGCGAGCTTTTTCCTTTCGGGTGGCGAGAGGTATTTCTGGTTCTCGAACTTCTTCTCCAGCTCCATGGTCTGGTCGTTGGAGAACCGTACCTGGCCCCCTTTGCGTTTGTGGAGCGGTCTCTGGATGAAAGGGTTCCACAAAAACGGTTTCCCTGAAACTGAAAAAAAATAGAGAAAAGTGTTTCATGGGATGAAGATGCCGAAATGGAACGAAGTAAGGAAACATGTTTTATGTTGACAAGATTACGTAACGTAGATCAAAAACAGAATAGCAGTCAGTCATGTCAATAGTTTGAGGGGTAGCAAGAGCCAATGCCCTATGTGAATCTCGCGGATGGCATCCCTTTAAGAAAATAACAATTGCCCAAACTAATATATATATATATATATATATATATAAAACACAAAATATGAATGTTCTGCGTCGGTGTAGTAAAGAAAAGATATCGATGAAAGAGTCAAATAATAACACCGCAAGGGCCAGAAATAAGCTCTTGCGGTGTTATTATTTGACTCTTTCTTCGAGATTTTTATGTATACTATATATATATATATATATATGATCAAAAATTTAACCTTTAGTGATTGGTTAAAAGAGCTTCACGTGATCATATGTATTTCCAGCAATTTCACAATGGCACGAAGGTAGGCCTATGCTATTTGGTAAATGACGTCACTTTTTATGACGACATTTATACTATTTGTGAAATGACGTCTCAAAACGCGAAATCTAGCATAGTAGCCACACATGAGTAGATTTATGTTTTTTTCAATGTTGTCGTCATTGCTGCTGTTATTGTTTTTGCCGGCGACTATATATTTCTATCATATCTTCATATTATTTTACTTAAACAGTTCTAGTCATATCCGAGGACTAGGCCTGCTTCATTCAAAGTCCATTCCAAATGATATCCAGATGCATATCATCCAGATGACTAGTTTGACATTATTTATTACTGATTTCATGACATAACAAATGGCATGTCTGCTGCTCCCCTATATTTTTAGATATCCTATCGTGTATTCCGCTATACATGTGTCCTTAAAGAAATTGTTATCTGTCAAGTAAAGAAATTGTTGTTTAACAACCGGGAAAAATATACGATGCATGCACGGTTAGTAATCAATGGAGATGCTCATTAATAGAAAACGACTACTCAGACGGTACGTTATTGTTTATAATCAGATTGGATTATATCATGAGCTGTCGTGAATTCAATTCAACAAGTACAAATTAATATCCTTCAAAATATTACTGAATTATGATTTGAGGAAAATCATAATTTCCTACGCAACTCGACGGATATAAAAGGAGTCCATCGTCAAGTTTGGAAGGGAAAAAAAGATCTGCAATTGGATAAATGCATCATCTGTTTGAACAATGAAACAGAGATGCGCAATTGATCGAAATCAGTGAATATTCCCTTTTTAGGTAAAGATTAACAGATGGATAACGCGGTGTACGTGATACATAAATCCATGGAAAATTGTAAAAGTAGAAGAACAATATTGCAAGAGCATGGATAACACGTGTTATGCGTAAAAAGCGTAATCAATGAAATACTTCTCGCAGAAAGTTTCCAATTAGGCCTCGCCGCTTTAGCGAGTTCAGCCACCTTGATATAGGGTGGTAAATGGGAAAAACTTGCCCCGAGTAGTTGGGGAACAGAATGGGCAGACAATCGTGCAAATAAAATAATTGTCAAGTGCAATACAAATTGATCAAATCCACAGAGGAAATTGTGTCTAAACTCTGTACCGACAGAGGACGGGCTTGGATTAGAAACAGGCCTATTCGCGAGATTGGCTTTACACGAATGAATCCATCAGAGTTGTCGTCATCTTTGGATGATTAATGGTGACCCCTGGCTGACATTTCACTATCTAGCTTTTGTCTTGTCGTGATCATCTTCAGAACACGTCATCTTTTTTTTTCGAGGAGGCGGGGGTGATGGGTGAGTCCAAATCGACTGTGTTCAATGCTCATGGCACTTTCAGTAGAAACAAACCATCGCAACAGAAAACTCCCTGACGGAATGGAAAAAGTTCGGTGATCCAACCAGAGAAGTGTCTCCCAGATCCGACATTAAATAAAAATGCTCTAGCCACGTGTGTTTGGGCTTTCGTCAAAGAGATAATGGAGTCAGCGTTAGGCAGGTTTCACTGGCATTTAGGATACATAGAGTTGAGTGAAGATTCGGGTAAGGTAAAGTGTTCGTTCCAGGCTTGTAGATCAGAGAGCAGTTCGTGGAGGATTATAGGATATATTGATCATCCAGATTATGTGTTGGGAAACCAATTATCAGTAACAAACCAAGACTATATTTTTATTCAAAGGGGGCCCTTGAATGGACTGATTTGTGTTCTTTTTTTTGCAATCATCCTCTGGGAGACTGGCTCACCTTGCTGTGATAACAAACCGAAATCTATAGAAAATGTAACACGATCAGACAAAATGACATCATCATTGCTGCTGCATTGTGGGTATAACCTTGAGCCAGGAAACGGATTGCGAAGATAGAGAGCTCATGGGGGGGGGGGGGGTCTTCGAACGTTTTTTCTTTTGTTTTTGTTTTTGTTTTGTTTGTTGGTTTGTTTGTTTTTTGTATTTTAACCTCAAAAAAGGGGGCTTTTTTATTCATCCCCTCACTTCGGGGTATAATAAAATAAACTGAACATAATGCCGAACTTTGGCAAAACATGCAAAGGGAAGCAAGTGACAAAAGTGCATGACATTTCCTGTAAAAGAGCAAAATGTATCTGTCATTTACACTGACGTCAATGCAATACATATGTGTCTTGCTCAGGGCCGTACGCAAATTATTTTTCCGGAGGGGTGCAAGAATACGTAAATTGTTTGGAAAAACACGCAAGCGAGAAAGCGAAGCGATCGAGCTGGTCACGAGGTCGCTTTTGCATTTTTGAAATTCAAATTGAAGGATCTGGCGCACACTTTTGGTGGCATTTTGGAAAAGCTTCGGGGGGGGGGGGGAACTGCCCCACTACCCCCCCCCCCCCACCCCACCCCCGCTGTGTACAGCCTTGGTCTTGCTTGGTCATGCATGAAATTCGGCCCGGAAGAAGAGCACACTAGGTAAAATATGAAAATATCAATAACTCAAATTTTACTGATATGTCACTTGTTTCCTTTTGTCAAAGTACGGCAGCATTATAATAGAAAAATGAAAATTTACAATATCATATAAAAGAGAAAAAAGAGAGGGAAAATCGTAACAGTTAGATTGCATATCAGTCTTCTAGATGCTAAACATCTAACACATGCCATTTCATAAAGAATTTGCTCATTGTGTTGGTCTTCGAGCGTATTTAAAGACAATTATTGCTGGAAACTGATCATGTACCACGTATACAGTCAATGTAAAAGAAACTGATAATGAAATATATTGATTTTGCAAGAAGATAGAAGGTTTCAGAATAATGG
Source organism: Echinometra lucunter (assembly GCA_029962745.1). NCBI lineage: Eukaryota > Metazoa > Echinodermata > Echinoidea > Camarodonta > Echinometridae > Echinometra > Echinometra lucunter. Next base: position 21,161,221 of record CM057159.1, read on the forward strand.
AAATAATTTTTTGAATGACTTTTGTTAAAAATCACAAAACTTGAAAAGTATTGTGAAAAGGCTATGGATATGGGCCTGCAAAACATCAATATAGTCCAAAGTTCCCTACTATTCCTAATTATATTTGGGACAGAATAGCACTCTACAGGAAAACCCTTTTCATGAGATATCGCTATTAGTGTTATCACGCTCTTCCACAAGTGCAGAGAAGCTGAGAAAGCTTAGATGATTTTCACGTTTACATTAATTCAAAATCAACTGTCTCTTTGAATCGAAGTTCTAAAATGTCATGATGCAAGAAGAATGGACTAAATGTACGTGAAGTCTCAACAGATACAACATGTCACCTCTTTGTCCTACTTCTGTTAATTAACAGAGGAAGCCGGTTAGCGGTGGTTTGTAGCGCTGCCCGAAGGCATACAAGACAGGGGAGACCCGCTTGGTTACAATTACATGTATGTATGGCCATAGCCCCCTCATAATTCGCACCTTCATTAAGGAAGGGGCAGTAATTAACGACTTTCTTCCTATATTACTTTGAATGACTTGGCGCGCGCGGGAAACTAGAGAGGGGAAATTGTGAAGCGTGTATCCCTGCAGCCGAGAAGGCTCTTTATGGGCCATTGTCTGCCGCTAGGCACGGGAAGCTTCGGCGTAGTACCTGTTGGACGTGGCAGGCTCTTCCCCCATATCACACATGGGATTTGGGAGCCATGTAACATTATCATCAGTTTCCAATGCATGATTCCATCTATAAAATATGACATTTAGACAGCAATTAAATTTGGGCACATCTCTAGAAGGATATCCCGTTCAAATACTTAGTATTAATCTCTGACCGCAATTTATTAAAGGGCTTTTAGCATAAAGGTATCAAACAAAATATTGTACATATTATTACATTGTATATATTGTTCTTTCTCTCACCAATCTCCACGTTTTATAGCTTTAAAAACTGAGTTTGTATTTCGTTCTCCCCTACACATAGTGCAGCCATTTCAAGAAAATAGATAAGCATTTTTACTTTGATTTGTCAAGCTGTATTTCCTTGTTCTTGGGGTTCGCCATTAGCCAACTGACCTGCAAAGAGCTATAGCCTATAATTATGGTATTAACCCATTAAATGGCAATAGCCCAATTAAGCTACGAAACACAATTTATACCGTGTTTACACACGACTCGGCTCGAGTGTTGAATCCTCAAGCAGGGTCGAACGCTGCGAAGAGGGCAACTGTGATCGCGTTTATACTGAAACAAAAAGGCGAGTTCGACACGGCTCGCGGATCACGAACGGAAGTAGAAAAGATGTCACAAATGCGGGAAATTTGCCACTGACGGCGAGCACCGAGTTCATATTTAGAGTACTATTTTCACAACGTTCACATACGTTAAACACTAAACACCGATCGGAGATAATTTTCTCTTGTAATCTTTGCAATACAGGTAATAATTTAGTAAAGCACATATCTATTAAATGAATCTTATGAGCAACAACAGAATTTTACGACCCTAAAAGGAGTATTTTTACCTATGAAAACCGAGCGAAGGCAGGGGTACAGCAGAGAACTAGAGAGCATATCGCGCGCGCTACCGGATACGGATATGTCGTGTTTGACCTAGGTCATGCGGGTTCGACACGGCTTTCTGTTTACACACGAAAAAAAAAGGCGAGTCTGACTCGGCTCGCGGGTTGAAACCTACGATTTTGGCGGATCAAAAAAGCCGTGTTCGACACGGCTCGCGGATCACACTGATCGCGTTTACACAGCATAAAATTGCCGTGTTGAGCACGGCTCGCGTGTCGAACCCCCGAGCCGAGTCACTGTGTAAACACGGTAACTAAGTGCTGCGTAATTACAAGCATGTGAACTTTTATTACATCACGTAAGCTATAATACTTCATTGATATTGTTTGGAGGATAAATGGATTGAATATAAGTGATATGCGAAATGGATTTTTTTTAAAAAAGTTCTAAAACTCTTTTTTAATACGATTTTTGTTTCAAATTTTACGTCGAATCCGGAGGATTAAAGACAGATGTCATTATATTGGTTGTTCCTAGCGTATGCCGGGTTTTAAAACTAAAAAGGTTATGACACTTGCTACCGTTTATTGACTTCGAGTTATCTTAAGTCAACTATTTTAAACCGAATAGGATCACAAGGCAAACGAAACAGGACAAAATAAAACAAAGGATTATTGTCAAACAACTGGTTGTCCGAATTCACAGTGCGGTCAATACCACGCGAAGTTATCGCACGCTCTCTAGAAGTAACTCATAAATTCGAGACGGGATTATCTCGTTTCAAACCGTCTCAATTTGCAGAAAACTTGTAGTATTTGCCAACTACCGCTATTTTGATATAACTGTATCAATTGATGATCATCCTTATCTTGATAAAGATTACACATGAAAGGGAGTCCCGACTTTAATTGCTGCTATTCTAAACAATTTTCATGTCTTTATCCTTCACTATGTGAATTGTTCGGGCTGTTAAACATGCACCGTTTAACACTGAATTGGCCTGGTGTATTTATTGTCTAGTCTAGTGGGATTAATGAACAGAGCTTTGCCAACTATTTCTTATTAATTGCCAAAGCGACCGTGAAAATCTCGAATTAAGTCGTTAAATCGAGCGAACTTGTTGATGGTTGTGAATTTGAACCGAGCCAAAAATATATGTCTTTTATGATCTCTGCGGTACCATAAAAAATCTACCTCTTCATTGGTTAGTTAGCGGATAACCATTTGGTAACATTTGAAAATGTTTTTAAATACTTCTCATTTACAAATTATATATATAATTGTCCTTCAATCTCACATATTTCAATAAGATACTAACACTATTTTTGTCCCACATTGATATCACACCAGCCCATCATACGCATTGAAAATATATGCTGCAGTATACCCCTTCCCCTTCATCTTCCCATCCCACCATTCCTCTTCTCTATCTCTCTCTCTCTCTCTCATTCTATTGCAAACCATTTCCTTTCCAAATTTTTGGATACCTCAAGGAACAACTGTTATTTCTTTGTCTGCCTCTTTGCGTCTTTGATATCTAGATTTATTTTCTCCACCTCTCTTTGTATTTAAACGTTACATACATGTATATCATATATATCGGTGTATCAGCTCAATCGCACAGTTAAAACTGGCAAAATTCCCCCCCCCCCCCCCCCTCTCTCTCCCTTCCAATTCCCTATCTCGGAAGTGTGTTCCAATCCAATTACGAGTGTTTGTACTCCTCAGATATACCAACAAGACCAGAAAAGGGGGTTAGCTAGTCCCGCTGTAGGTTAGTACAGGTCCGCTTTTCACACTGTATTACTATGACTTGTCAGTTTGTCTCAAATTGGGCATTCCACACACCCCCATTGTCCACCACCCCTAAACAAACGCCCCTTTACTCTTTGTGCGTCTTTGTTATAATTTAGGCATTGTCCCCCACTAGGGTGATAAGTGTTACAGAGGCAATAGAAATTAAAGTGTGCTCTAAGTCTGTATCCATCCTGTAGCTTCTTTCACGCTTTTGAGCGAAATTGGATGAGTTAATGCGCTAAGCAAATTATACATTTATTTGTTACACGCAGAAGGAAGAGGAATATAACTTGCTCGTAAATAGTATGCACGATGTTTTGTCCTTTTCGTGTTGAAAATTGTCACATCCTCTTCCCTGACTTCTTTTATTTTTTTTTCTATTATCTATTCTTTTATTCAGGTATGTCTCATCATCATCATCATTGTATTCTTCCCTTTTCTTCGTTGTTGCACGTTTATTATCTTATCTTTTCCCATCTAGAATTAATCCTACCTTTTCTTTCATAATCGAAATATTACCGCAAAGTTTTAAGAGTATAACAATAACGAGGAATATAAAGGAAAGTCGGTGAAGCACAAATCATCGAGCGCGCAAAAGTAAAAAAAAAAAAGAAAATAAATAAATGAATGAATATAAATGAATAAATAAACAATAAATAAAAATACAATCGGAAACTTTTTACTACTAATGTAATGGGACAATTATCCGGGGGGGGGGGGGGTCAGAATTAAAATAATGTAAGAAATAAATAAACATATCAGAACGACTGAAGCAAAGGAGAACAAAACTAGAAGGGGAGTAGAACAAAGTGAGCAATATAAGCAAAAATAAAATTATGTACTTGTCGACTGTTTTTTTTTTCACAACGTAGAGAATAAAATCAGACACAGTGTACATGAGATGCTAATGGTCATTAAAGAACCGCAATAAAAGTTAAAAAGCAAGTGAAAGAAAAAGAGCAATAGCGTTAAATGTCCATCATATACAAAACAAACCGATATTACGCAATACGGGAAACCACGTACTTAGTGCATATCGATTTATTGCCATACAGTGTATTTTAGTGTACTCCCGACGGATTAAAAGTGAAAGAAAATCGTTACTTTAACACGACATAACAAATAGAAACCTCCTTATAGCAAGAGTAATGATATATTTATAAACCCATCAACTTATTCATTGCTTACTTCGTATTGATTAGTGCCTACGTTCGTTTAACTCAGAAAATATCATTCAAATGCATGTCATTCATTAGTGGGTTTTTTTAATTAAAAAAATGTCTTCACTTTAAATGGTTGCCATAGATATCACGAGTTCACCACAACGTTTTCCCTATTGACCAACAGATATTAAAGAGTATTCATTTGTTGCTGTTCTGTTTTACTATTACTATCATTATTACTATCATTATTATTATTATTTATTATTATTATTATTATTATGATCATTATTGTCGTTATCATCATCATCATCATTACTGTTATAACTATTATTTGATGTTTTGTTCTGTTCTCTTTTCTAATCGATGACCTTCATCTTTTCCGGTTGGTTACCTTAGATATATTGCAGTCGCATCGAAGTAATTTAGTAACGTTTACCCGTTTTTTATCTTATATTTTTCTTTCTTTGAAAGTTTTTTTTTTTACTTTCTTTTGCTCTGTTTTTAAAAAATGTTTTTATCATTTCCAGTTGGTTGCCATGGAGCCATGGACACAGTGTTGCTGGTCATTTTTTTTTTAAATTTATGCCAATAAATAAATAAGTAAATAAATTAATTGCAGTCGCAACGAAGTCTTTGGTAACTTCTAAGGTATACAAGATGAAAGCGAAAGCAACCGCAACAGTGGAGGCATTTTCTTTCTTTTTTAAATAAAAAGGGTGAAGAACAGGTTAATCTGTTCGTACTATAACCCCGCAATTATATAAATAATTATAAAGATATTATCATCCTTCGCATTAAGCATGTATTTGTGCAGGTAGATCTCATAGGTTTAAAACATATGATATTTCAATTTGGAATGTTGAAAAATTAGTTCAAATGGTCTAACAGGAAAGAAGACTAGCTAGGTTTTTGGAATGGTATAGAATGGCAACATGTAGCTATGATGTTTTTTTATGATTTCTTAAATTAATTTTCAACAGGTTATACAAAAAGATCTATTTTCTGCTCATGCAGTGAAAATCCCGAGGGGAAGGTGAGGGACCGCGCGATTTTGTTTCTTTTTGGAGTAAAAAGGACACCCCAAATGGCTGATGGAGCTTCTTTTCTTTCTGTAGTTGTGTTTTGTTTCGTTGTGTTTTTGCCTTTTTGTTTTGCTTTTGTTTTTATGTTCGTTTGTTTTTAGATTGCGTTTTTTAGAAAAGAGTTTAAGTTTTTTTAAGACAATTGATAAAGCAGACATCCTTTTTGTGATTACTATTATATTTTGCTTGTCAGAAAATCACAGAGAGTTACCCTAACGTAACAACACTTCTATCCGACCGCCATTCTTCTTATGAATGGACATTCATTTCTTCTACTAAGCGTTGATCCTCTTGCTTAAAAGTTCCTGAAATCATTATGCTTGACCTAATACATTCTAAACCAAGTTAATGAATAACTCGCTACTTTCACAACCATGTCAAAATAGTTTACCTTTCAACGATCTCCACAGCTACTATGTGTAATATTCAAACACCCCCCCCCCCCACACCCTCTTTATAGGCATATTAATTAGAATGGCCTAGACTTTAATTCGGTTCCATTAGGTAATTAGATTCAATTAAAGTCAAATATAACTTTCGGTTATGTTGCATATTAAAACCAACATAAGTGACCTCAAGACAGACGGGCAAGAATCACTCACAGGCGTTTAATGGTTTTTGTTTGCTAGAGTTTATGTTTGTTTGGGAGTTTTTGTTGTTGTTGCTTTTTACCTCTTGTTAATTTTCTGTTTCAAACTACATTCCCTTTACTAGCTAGAATAAATTTTACATTTCATTTGTTAGCAGTAGCATAGCGAGAAATTTTTCTAATGATTGGTTTCTCCTTTTTTCAGTATTATAATCATGACTAAAATGTTTTACTGTGGATATGACATCTTTACTCATTTAAGAACAGTTTTGAAAAAAAAAATCTTCACACACTAATCTGAAAGTTGACGTTATTACTGCTATACTGGTAGTTAATGTAAATGGATAGTGTATTTATCGGCGTTGAATTTCTTATCATAATGAAAAAGTAATTCATATATTTCCCAAAGGTAACTTTTATGGTTTCCGTGGTAACGCATCACTGAACACCACTATCTTAAAAAAAAATTGGCATAATCACATCTAGTTCACTTTCTTGTAAACCACTGTCAGCTGTTGCGTTGGCTATTTAGAAGCATCAGTCAGTAATCAACTAAGGAAATATCATACTGACTTAGTTCATGCCTTAACGAAGAGTTTTATGAACTTCACAAAACATGGAACAAGATGAGGGTCAGAAATCTTGAAAAGAAGTGTGATCTTCAGCGAGAACAGAAAGCAGGTTTGTCAATCTTGAGTGCTACATGCATCTTCCACCAAGTTTAAACGAAAACAGACATTTATGAAAATAAGCAAGTCAAATATTCACAAAAAATATGAACTTCAATTTTCCCCTCTCTTTCATTTGCTTTGCTTTGAAATGTAGTCATTTCCATGTTTTGCACTGGGCCTTTGGTACATGCAAGCTTTTTAGAATTCCCCTTCACTATGATACTACCTTCTTTCCAGATTTGTTCTTATCCGAAAAGGCAAGGATCCGACAAGGAAAGAATCCTGAAACATAGGTAGATAGCACCTATTGTTACAAATTAATTTGAAGAAAAACATTTCCTTGATAAAGACTGGAGAATCCAGGCATTTTGGCGAAAGGCTTCCTGTTATTTCATGCCTACTGTATTTTGCAAAAAGTATGTTTCAGTAGTATCCATGCAAAAAATGAGCCACTTGAGATTCTGCACGCAATTTCGATGACAACTGTGTTCAGTGATGCGTGACCCTGAAAACCTTTAACATGTTTTAAAGCAAATCAATTATTCTTTCACATGATATTAAATTCAATAACTGCAAATACATATAGTCCATTTACTGGAATTTCTCAGTTGGGTTTCCTTTTTTCCTTATCAAATCTTCTTAGACCATTTTCGGATCGGTAATAAATTAATGTGTAGTTTCTCTTTTATATCAGTGAACATTAACGTTTAGTTTTCAATTATTCATTCATTTATTTCCCACTCATGGAGTGGAGCAGCCTAACAGCAGAGCTTGTTTCCATTGGGGTACCCGGATATCTGGCCACAACATATCTTTTTCCATCATTGCAAATAATTCTTGGTATGCACTACACGTCCAACCTGTCAGTCAAATTGTTTCACCATTTGTGGTTCAGAAGATGAAAGGTACGACAAACAAATCTTAGACACCATTAAACGATCGGTAGACAGTTACAAACAAAGGAGGAGGTTTCCACGGACCCCTCAGATACAACTATAATAGGATCCACCGTGAACCGAAACGCCGAAGTGTCTTTACACTCCCCATCAAATGGCCTTATTTGTTTCCCTCTGCCATTGTCTTGTTTTACCCCCATCAAAAGTTTGTTTAATATATATATCTCCCTCTACAAGATATGCCTACTTCTGCCAAAACATCGTCGATGATTCGACGCTCATTCGCCCTCGGAGGTCTTTGCTTGCTTTGTCGCTTAGCGCACATTAACGACACAGGAAACTCGCCCAGTCTTTTATCCTCACAAAATAGTGCTTGCTCTTTAATGTAACGCCATCTTTGAAGAAAGACACAAAATATAAAGAAGACTCCAAAAGACAAAAGAACCACTAACGAGATTGACAAACGAGTGGATATATAATGACTGGATTCTAATGCTATTTCCGCCGGGAATGGGCAGACATTTAAAGATTTTAAAGATGACCCACTGTTTGATTTTTAAACAATCGTTCCATCGATTTACCATTGTCTCAGGCATTGTCAGGAGCAGAGGAGTACAATAACCAATCCAGATTGTTGGGGCAACAAGAAATTACTATTCAACAGTGGCGTGCCAAAAGTGATGCTCCTATTGGGAGACAGAGATACTCTAACTTATTTCCACGGTTATTTCACAGCAAATCAATTACTACTTTATAAAATAGTAAGTTCTTTTGTACAGAACAGTAATTTTTATTGTTGCGATCTAACGAGAAACCGGAAATATTCTCGTCCATATATATCATGCCTATAGCAGAAACAGACGACAAGGGGGCGCGCGTGCGTCGTCGTCTTGCATACGAACTTTTTAATGAGCGGGTAATTAGCCCGATTCGTCTTTCAAATAACAGTCTGGAAATCGATGGGAAAGTTGGCAAATATTGCTCTGAATAAACAGTTTGTATAAAACGTTGACGACTTGATTGATGGGTGTCAGCATTTGCCATCTCTGTGAATTGGCGACGAGTTAGATCGCTAATTAAGAGCATGTCTTTGAAATTACTTTCACGCAAACACACGCATTTGCGACGAGGTGATTTATGCATGATACGGGTACTCGTATTCTACTTTAACAAATATTGTCCACTCTCGTATCTCTCAATACCTATTATCCAAAGCTCGCAAGATGTGACATTTACCTTAAATATCATGTGACATTTGATTATCACAACATTAAGCAGAAAGCCTGATAAATTTGTTAGGTTTGTTCATAATTGTGTCATTTTTTATGAGTGGTTTATTTATTCAAAGACCTCCTGTGACGGAGGAAATGTTTAAACTAAAGATGCATTCACAAATGCTTTGAAAGGATGAAAGCTTCTGCTGTCATTCACTGCGTTGTTTTATCTTGATGTAATACGTGTAAGGAATTACAAATTAGTAAATGCAAATTAAGTAGCAGCAGTAGCGACTGACAGAGTGACAAAATTTTGTCATGGACCTTCACAGTGGTAGATTTACAAGGGTTTCCTACACTACTGATCGATACCATATACTCTCCGTCTTACAACAATAATGTAATAATATGGAATTATTGCTATCAAGTCCTACCAAACATCCGTTACCGAAGATGATTTTCCAATGAACCCAAGTGGGTTGGAGAGGGTTAAGTTAGCTCATGAAGGTCACAGAGCGGGGTCAAGCAACAAAGAGACCATGATCAAACTTCCGGTCCGGTCTGAACTGATTTTTCAGCCGACAAAATAAAAGGAACTCAGTATTATTTTTGTACCTTCTCTATTTCTTGCTTTAAAAGGTATAGCTTCCCCTATATGCCTTGAACTCTTTTGCAGTTGTTTTGCTTTGTCGCTGTGATATTGCCCTTTAGTGCAATAGTAATTTTATTTTACTGCACTGATAATCAAGATATAAGTACCTTTTTATTTGTTGGAATATTTCCGGGTATACCAACAGATAAATATGATATAATATTATATTGATATCAAGCCGTGTGACACACAAAGTACGATGGCAATAACTTTTTGTTGTCAATCTCTCTCTCTCTCTCTCTCTATCTTTTGCTTCATCTATCATAATAATTTATATCATATATTCCTTATATATATCTCACATGATCATATCTATGAAATACTCGATCTTTCTCTCTCTCTCTCTCTCTCTCTCTCTCTCTCTTGCTCTCTTTCGCGCCATTTTGTATTCTTATTACATTCGCTGCATCTATCATTATATCTATCACCACACTTCACATCCCCATACCTTTCTCTCTAAACTGTATGTCTTTTTCTAACCATCATCTACTTCCTCACTGGATTTCTTTTAGTTTCAAATCTTTTACGAAAACTATATTTAAACAAAATCACCATGATCCCAAATTTCTCTTCCCACCCCTCTCCTTCCCTCCCTCCCCTTCTTCCCCCTCACTCTTCTCCTGCTCCCCCCCCCCCCCCCCCCCCCCGCTCTCCCCTTCCATACCGCACTACTTACACCAAAGGGAGCCGCGCTGCGCGTGGGGGGACAAGATAGAGCAGAACTGGCGGAAACGGGTAGTCAAGAACCCGTTAAGGAAATGATACTACCACCACGAATATCTCTCCACCATTTGCAAATGCCATTTAGGGGACGATTGGGTGTTATTGTAAGGGATAATTGTGTCTATTGGGCTCGTCTGATAAGCCCAACAGCGGAAATTATCCAAAGCGAAACGACGTCCTCTGTCCGTTTTCCCCTTCTTGTTTCTTTTATTTTTACCGAGAAAGAAAGGGAGAGTGAGGGGAATTTGGGGGGGGGGGGAAAGGCAACGTAAATGAGAAGAAAATTTGTCATATCTAGGTTTTATGACAGGTTTTTTTCTAAGTGTTCAATAAGAACAAATGAAACAGTACCACTGAGAGAGTATTAAGCTTCCTGCTATTGTAGAGTACATGCGGTGTCTATCAGATTATCAGTGACCCCCCCCCCCCCCCCGACATGAAATAAAGGATGTAACAACTGAGAATGTTTCACACAAGAATCAAGGGAATAAAGCTATGGCGTAGATGTGAAAAAATTGAACTAATCAGGGGGGTGTTTCACAAAGATTTAAGTTTGACTAAAGTCGCCCTTAAATTCCTACTTGCGTGCAATATATTACGCATCACCCCATTGGTCAGATCATGCTCAGGGGACGCGCACTATTGGAAGTCTATCAATGAGATTACGCGTTAAATACCGCATGCTTAAGCACGACTCTAAGTCAAACTTAACTATTTTGTGAAACACCCCCCTGAACTATAACTTTCGGGAAAATTCATTCAACAGAGGCTTCGTGGGAAATGTAGGGGCTCTAATGAAGGCAGAAGCAAAACTGAACCGGACTACCTTCCACTATTTTATATTGTCTTAAATAAATGAATAAACAGGGAAAAAACAAAGAAATTATAAAAAGTCTAAAGCAAGAAAGCTTTGTTTCAAATAGGCTTTATCTTTTTTCATGAATGAAGCGGGAAGAAAAATCAGCTGATAAATGATTTTCGTTTTGTATATATATATATTTTAAAAAAGTTTTCCAAGCTGGCTCATGAGGACAAGGTGAATTGATTAGTGAAAATTTCAATAATTGGATCGGGGATGGTGAGAGAAATGATGAATTATGTATAGTATTGGAGATATGAAAATGAAGGGTGCAGAAAAAAGTGGACAAAACCATTTAGCACGGTTGATTAAGCATGCGGGTTTGGATTGTGGAATTGAGAACAATGGATGTGTTTTTGGAGACGATCGCCCGAGACACTACGCGGTCGCTACCCGGCCAGCACAATATGAGAGACGTGCTGACTCCATGTAGGGAAAATATTGAGATTGTCTTGGTCAAACTCCCGAGAAGAAAAGAAAGAATAGTTTGAGGGGAAGAGAGGAGAAGAATGGAAAAGAAAAGATGGTGGCACATTGGGGGTTATTGGATACGGTTGATTGACGGCGATGTATAGGAAGACTTCCGATACTGTTTGGATCATGTCTTGGGCTGGGTTGAACGTCAAACCGAGGAATTGTTTAAACATTGGACAAGAAGCGAGCTAGACTTGAACTAGCCAGCCGTGTGACGACTAACTGACGCAATAAACAAATAAAAATGATAATAGAAGATAAAAGCAAACCTCCCAATTTGTGTAAAATAATTGCTTCAATCATACGCCAATCATATTCCATTAAAATTTCCTGAACGGATACACATAGGCAATTCGTCTGCAAACACAATAAACATGAAACGCCCTTCTTTCGTGAGGGGGGGGGGGGGGGAAGGCTAGTTTCTTCTTTCAAAGTAACATTGAGGGGAAATGATTTCAGTAATAATTACCCAATGGAGATGCAAAAGGTGATCATTGTGTGTCGTAGATACCTAATTGATGAGTTATTTCCGGCAGACATGACGAACTGATATGTGAAAAGGAAAACATAAGTTTCCCAACGATAATGACAAAGTGATTAGGGGTAGCTGAATCAAAATGAATAGACAACGGACATAGGGCCATAAAAATATAAATGTGTCGCACATTGGAATGATCCAACATGATGAAGATAAAAGTTATTCAAGGGTTCGGTGATTCCAAATTTGTAGAAATCATTCAACCGTTTTGAAAATCTGAGACTTTGCATCACTCTATATCAAATATTTGGGGAGGGGGCGGCGACATACATGTAATTATATACAAATCTTGAAGTATTACCATGTTCTAAATTTTAAAAAAGGAAACATAACCAAGGACGTAAACTGATGTACCAGTCAGATCTGCGCCCCGTTACATAAAACTTACCATTAATAGTAACTCTGCCATCAAGGGTAACTACCATGGTAACAGTGTTCAATAGCCAATCAAATTAAAGGTTTCCATGGTAGTTTGATGGCAAATTTGCCATCAATAGCAAGTTTTGTGCAATGGGTGCCTGGATCCTATGTATTTCATAAAACCTTATCAACCCTTTCAATTCATTCATGCACAGGGGTCTGTCCCTGATCAGTAACGTCCGAGTACTGCAGTAGTCAAATTTGAACCGAGACAAAGTAATGCACAAAGGTTCGCCAAAAAGCTGTCGTCGTTGTTTGTTTTGTGTGTTTTATATTTTAATGCTGGTGAAGTCTAGACCATAAAATATCCCTTTTCAATATCTTTCCATTCAATGTAATATGTACATTTTTTTGTTTGTTTCTTCCTTGCGTTTATTTCATTTCTTCTTTTTTTTTTTTCAACAGGCCCCCGCACTAATGAAGCTACCCTCTGTAAACAGTATAATAATGATGATAACAATAATAATGCTACTATTAAGACTACATTTACTGCTACTTCTACTACTACCTCTGATAATGATAATAATAACAACAACAATATTAATAATGATGATGATGAAGACGATCAATCAAACCAATCCTCTGCATATAGCTAACATTATAAATGAACACTTTATGGATATTGTGGCATGACCCCTCTGGATCTCACCAAACTGCCTGCATGTCTATAAACCAGCTAGAAAGCCATGGGAGGTCTATTGGGAGCTTTCAACTCTGGAAATACTGCAGGACCTGATGGAGTTCCAGCCAAGCTCGTACGCCTCTTCGCCTATGAGCTAATTAGTACCCCTCTGTGATATTTCAAATGCTTTGTTTTTCGGTAGCATTGTAGCAGCAACATTCATGGAAGAAAGCTATCGCGGTTCCAGTGACCAAGGAGATGCCTACGTAACAGGACCATCTCCGTCCAATTGCATGCACTAATAATCACTTCAAAAAGTTGCAGAACAGTTCATAACGAAGTGGCTATACCCTCAAACATCAGTGTGGTAGTCGTGTTGGTAGATCCAAAACACATTACTTGATTCACTTAGTGAATTACCTGTGTACACATTCCGAAAAGTTAGGGACTACATCAACTGTTGTCCCCCCCCCCCCCCCCCCCCCCCCACCCCGACTTCTCTAAATTACTAAAGCATTTCACAGAGTTGAACATACTGTGTAATGCTGGGAAGTTGCATGGTAGAACTTAGCCTGCGAGAAAGATGGATTTTTAACTTCCTAACTGGCCACACCAGTCGTCTTGAGAGCTGCAGGAGTCCCTCAGGGTACCGAGGTAAGGACGGTTCTCTTTTTAATTCTCATCAATGATGCTCTCACTTCTTCTGAACTAACTGATTGAAATATGAGGTGATGCAGTGTTGAATGGAGACCGCGGGGTGCGAACTAGTATAAGAAGTGTCAGGACACTAGTCATGTTAGTTTTAACTCCCTTTAATATGCCAAAAACGAAATGTATTTAAATGGTAATAAGTGTAATTCGATATGTGTTGACGTGGCAGGTATGACCCGATCCCACTAAATCTGAAACTGGAGGGCAAGCCTTTGTATGAACTGAAAGAAGTGGAGTTTCTGGAGATCTACATACAGTCTAACTTGAAGTGCAACGAGCAGATTGATGCTATGCAAAAAAGGAAAACAATCTTCATCCTTCGGACTTTCATCCCCTCAAACTACTAACCGATGATTTGCTCTTGATATTCAGAGGTATATTTGCCCGTTACTGGAGTATGCAGTGCCAGTCTGGCACCCTGTAACTCAAAGACAATAAAAGACTACAACTCAGAAGCGCACCTTCAAGTCGATCCTAGGTCCCCATACCTTTCATAACGAAAATACCCTAGATCTTACACAGTCTCAGACATTTGACATGCTAGAGGAGAATCGGGTGAACATCTGTGTCAATTTTCGTAAGGACCTTTGTCAGTCTTGCGTTCCAAAAATGGCTACCGCATGCCCGATGTCACAAAATATTGATAAGGTTGAAATTTTTGTTTGTTGTATATCACATGTATTTTTTTTAACTCTACAAGAAGTATTGTTCAATCAAGCCCTTCTAGGCTGTGATGCCATATATTTGATAAAACATACCATCATCATGATCATATATAATATTAACAATAACACTAAAAACGAAAACAGTAATAACAAAGTTCACGATGTCAATAACGATAGTTTTAGTATATGGGAGTATTAAATGAATGTCTTCAGGAAATTTTAGGATGATTACAGAGATTTCATTTTCGCTTTAAACCGCTGCCATGGCTGTAGGAGCATTTATGATAATAAAACTTCGATCCAACAATAGGATGACTGATGACAGTGTCCCAATACCATCTAAACCACATCACAGTATTGCTCTCCAGATAAATTGAGACTGATCGTCACATGAAAGTAAAAGCATATATCATGAAGAGCTGATGAGGGTGTAATAAGCATAATAAGGAAATGAAATCATATCAAAGCACTCAAGCAAATGTGCAGTACTTCGCCAACATGACAAAGTGAAAGTGGATTGATTTCTCGTTACTTTTGATAAGTTACTCAGTAGATTATTGCTTACACTAGTAATATTATAGTAGACGGTAAATATCAGCAACTACATGGTCATGATTTTTCTGACTCCATGGGAGCATTCATATTATACCTCAGAAAGGACATGTCTGTTTGAGGCCAGGAGGGAGTTAACTCTTTGTGAAATCTTTGATAATGGTCAAGTTATCAGCTTTAGCTACGAGCAGAACGTGTTTGACTGTCTCTTTATACACACACAGACACCCATAAGCGCAAGCAAAAACCGTTCAGCATTTGTACATTAGGTTTTACCATGCACTCGGAGAGTTTTGAACAGTTATAAATATGTTCAGCTATCATGGAGGTTGATGATGAATGTTGATGATTAATTTTATTCCATGCAGTCAAGAATTCTAGAAGTCAATTGGACAATAGAGGCCCTCTTCATCAAAAGATCACATTACAAAACTACGTGAAGTAGTATTCAAGGATAATATAGGATCTGGATTCGTTTTATGAAAAAAAAAAAACTTGAAGACAAACACGGGAAAGGGGTACAGATTGAGAGCAATGAGTGGAAACATCTACGAATTCATCTACTTAAGTTTCGGATCATAATAAAGCCAGAAGATGCATGGCAGAATTATAATTATAGTATCGTTAATGATATACCGCGCTCAGAGGGTAACACATATTTATTTATTTTATTTTTTTGTCTGAATGACTTTCACTACTGCTAGTTTCGAAAGCAATTAACTTTGAATTAATGAAATACCACATCTAGCACCCTCCTTGAAAGTAATATCATTTAAAATTATAAAGACATCAAAATTATATTCGGTGATATTTAATGATGATGTTATCAAATTGGAGGGTCGTTTAAGTCTACATAATATGTCACTGAAACAAAAGTTGTGATGATATATTTAATTCATTGTGCAAATTAATCTCAATCATTACCGTGTATTCCCATTGTATGGCCTTGAATTCAGATTGTAATGGGCGAATTTTATTTGATAAATCATTTGATCTGCCTAATTTAGTATAAACGATTAGTCACTATATAGATAATAATTATGCACCTCGATTACAATGAAGTCAGTAGATTAATCAATGTTTTGAACAACCAGCATACTGGATGTATACTAATTATTTATAATTAATGTCTGCGAATAATCATAATGCATTTAAAGGAGAATGAAACCCTTTGGAAAAATCCATTTTAATATAAAGAGAGGATAGAGAGAAGCAATTCACGAAAAGTAACGGTTACGAAATGAAAAAGTTATGAAAGATTGAAAAGTTTCAATTTACTTTCTATGGCGATCCTCAAATTGGCAATGTTGCTTCAAAATGGCGGGTTTAGAAGGACAATTCTTTCTGAAAAAAAAAAATCATATTTCCTCCATCATGTCCATTATCTCTGAAGGTGCAGCTTGTCTCCTTAGCTCAAGATATATCATGGGAAAATGTATTTGGCAAAACATGTTGAGTGCACAAAAATACAAGCAGCATCTTTAGAGATAATGAAGAATATATGAAATTGAAAACATATTGAAATTTACCCTTCAAAACTTGTCATTTTAAAGTAAACCCTTGCCAATTTGAGGATCGACATAGAAAGTAAATTGAGACTTTTTAAGCTTTCATAACTTTCTCCTTTCGTAACCGTTTTTGATGGAACTTTTTTTTTTTTAAAAATTGATTCTCATTATCCTCTCTTTTCATTAAAAGTGATTTTTCCCAAGGGTTTCATTCTCCTTTGAAGTCAATAAAAGTTGAAATGATTTTTTGTTGTTGTTGTTTTTCGTTATTGTTGTTGGTGGTCTTCAGTCCTGGTCCATTTATTCCTTTGAACATTCTAATGTACTAGTATATAAATAATCTCTGTATGTGTGTGTGTGAGAGTGTCACTGAGTGATCGGTGATGAGTCTGCAATACTAGTTATGACATCGAATCTTCCCGTGACGTGGAAAGCCAGATATTACTGCTAACATTTATCTTTGATGTCCGATTTGTACTTTTAATCATACATCCATCTTTGTAACTTTTTAACTTCAAACCCAATAATTATCAAGCACATGCATTTCAAATACTTTGGAAAGTTTGGAAACACATAAGCAATAACTAGAACTATACAACAGCAATTCAGTGGTTGTTGGCTCCCCGTATTTAGGCCCAATGCATACATCATATTATTTTTGTCTTTAGAATTTCCTCCCGTTTTCTCTGCCTAAAACCACATCATAATTTGACATTCACTAACGATGTTGTACACGCAGCATTCCGGAAGCTATAGCTGAGCCTACTTCGCAAGGGCAGCTTCCGCAATGACCTATTACCGGTGGAAAAATAGTGCATGTGGGACTAGCAAAAAAGCGTCAACAAGCGGGTGGGGCCTATACGACCGACATAGCCCGCGGCTACGTCCCGGGGACTTGTCGGGAGGGAGGGGGTGACTCATCAGTGAGTGGCAACTATACGCGTGTCTGGGGAATACCTCTCAGTCAAGTTGAAAACTTTTTTTTTTTTCTTCTTCTTCTTTTTTTTCCTTCTCTCCCCCGAGGATGGACTTTATTTGCTGTTACGTGTAGTCTAGACTTAATGATCCTTTGGTGATAATTACGATCAAACTCGGTTAAGTCAAGCGTTCCCTGCTACCGGCACGTTATTAAAGAAGTCGGTATAAACTTATTGAAGAGTTACGATCTAGAGTGGGCCCCAAATTCAAAAATATCAGATATGATTGAGTAGAAATACGATTTGTTTCACCCGTGGCTAGCAAACAGACTAAAAGGTGACCACTTAACGACCAGAAATTGCGATTTTTGTCACTATTTCGCGTGCTGAGTTACATCGTGTTCAGGCATTGATATCTTCATCTTATAATGAGGAGTGACTACTCGACTTCCGCTAAGCTATACTATAGCTACCGCCTGATGGTTTTATATTCCATACCACAATTTGAAGCTCTGATAACCATCTTTAAATAGTGGTTTCCCCTTTCAAGTGATATATTCTTACATTTCACATCCTCACCTCCTTTTTCATAATATTCTTTAAAAAATTTATTCAGTCATAAAATCGTAACCTCATGATTATAATGACGATCACTTGCAATTTATTTAATCGATTAAAATGATTAAAGAGAGAATGCATGATTTGAAAAAGGTTAACGAAATCAGTTCAATTTTGAATCATAGAATGACAGATAGCTGGCCGAATACACGAAACTAGCAACTGCCGTGGTTTGTGTGTGTGTATGTGTGTTTGTTTTCCATGCAAGCGTTTGGATTTTAATTGTAGTTATGTTTCCCCGATTGTACCTTGAGGAACCAAGTGCAAGCATAACAAATTTTCTTCCCTAGCTCTATGTTATTACAGTATAGTTTCAAACTTTACTTCTGTTTCTGCTATATCTGATTTCAAATTTTGTTTTGTTTTTCTTTTTCTCGCTAATGATATAGATTCAACAAACAATAAAATGCGATACATAAATTAAGGAGATGTATATCATATTGCAGAAGTACACAAGTTGCTATTATTATTATGATATTACAATCACGATTTTTAGAGAGAATTGTAAAAGCTACTTCTATGTTAAAAAACAACAAACAAAAAAGTACCATCAACGAAAATGTGTAATGAACAATTATTTAATACTATCTGGAAAAATATATTGATCAAAGTAGAAATAAAAAAGTTCATGATATATCGAAAGAATGCGGAAGTATTATTAAACTGAAGATGGATAGAACAGAAATCGGAAGTAATTTGCAGATCTTTATCAGACCTCATCTATAGTCCATACAATGGCGCAACTTGATGTTAAAATTATGTTCCGAGCGGTGACAACAAAATCGATCAATGGAATAAAATATCGTATATCACGGTGTATAATGCCATACAAAATTACAACAAAACGAAAACAAAAAATAGCGGAAAATTCATGTTATAACAGATCACATGATTAGAATGGTCAGTATTCAGTCTGAATTATTGAACTGATTATGACAAGCCTGTATGATAGAAAACGAATGAGATTTCTTTTTGCTGATGGCTAATTATTGTGTTTTACTTTCTTGTGGTGGGAGGCTATACATGTACATCCGCAAATACATCTGCTTAATGTTGTTACACTTTCATTCATACTACTGTCATTATCATCAAATGTATATTTATCATGTATTCCGGTCGTACAGTTTATACACCTCCTTGGTTAACGTTTACTTGAATACACGTAAAAAAGGAAGCATTTTCATGGCCTCCTCATATAAACATCACCATTCCATTCCATACTTTCCATGATTTTTAATCTTCAACAGTTGCTGTTTTATAGTTTATTGTAGGTATATTGTCAAAATATGATCATAATTATATGTTGTTGCCATAACTGCTGAAAAGTATTATTTCCAATAAATAGAGAGAAACATGCGAATCAATTATTATTCTCATGATAAATACAGACATATCAATCATCCATAATTATGTCTCTCTCTATCTCTTGAATGCTAGTACACAACGGCTCATGAAGTTCTTAAAATTACTATACACATACATGAAAATTAGGTTCAACAGACAAGTAAATGTTGGGGAAATACGTCCACTAAAGCTTGCGATTTTTCTGAACAAAAGGAACTTCATAAGCGTCGTAATAGTGTGCTTTTATATCTTTATAATGTCAAGTATAGCATGTATAGTATAGATGTATAATGATACCGGAAGCTGTTGGAACAAAGGATATGTTTCCGTTATAGCGGAAAATGATTCACTTCTTTGTGTGATGTACAGTGAATAGCCCATGTGGTATTTCCTCTAACAGTTCATAAGTCAAACTGCTTATCTCGTCCAGCCATACGATTCAACACTATATACGGGGAAATAGTAATGATATATAGGTCAGCAACTGTGAGCCATGATATAATATGTCTGTATTTAGGGATTATTGCCCCACATCTAGACCTCTGCCCAGATGATGTGTCCAACAATATTATCAGGAAATATGACGTATCCGATATGCCAAATTTTGATAGAGTTTAACAATAATGATGGCACTTTTCTTTACCCCAATTACCAGCAAAGAAGCAACTGGTGGACCTGTGATTTGAATTCCTATCCAGCGGACTGGGTAATTCAAAAGAATTAAAGATTTACTTGAAACTCTTCCAGTTCATCAATCCGGTGTCCTAAGAAACCAACAGTGAATCATCGCTCACTCATCTTTGACAACATAAATCAATGAATTTGGTCAAACATACCAAAAAGGTAATTCAACCTCTAAGGCTTTTGGAAGAAATAAGTATATAAGATCCGACAAAGTCAACACAACAACAGTTTGATACCAGTGATACAAGGAGGTCACTTAGAGTTGAAAATCATCTTTTATAATAGTCTCTTTAAAGCATGAAGTTTGATTGTGAGGGTCCTTGTCATCTATTTTCGATTATATAGTGATATAGTGATGTTCTTTAGTGATAGAACATCACTGTAGAACATCACTATATCACTATCAAAGGTGTGGTAGCCGAGTGGTTTAAGGCGCTTGACTGGAGACGCGAGAATCGGGGGTTCGATCCCCGGCACGGCATTTATGCCCTTGAGGAAGGCAATTCATCTCCAATGTTCTTTTATCGTACATCAAACACATAAGCAGAAAGAGCCCAAAATTCGACTCAGACTGTGCCCATTTTTGTTTGCGTCAGTATATTGGTCGTTTGACGCTGAAATTATTTGGGGGAAAATAAGCACTAAAATCCTTAAATTCGTAACGTGATAGAAGGTTAAAAATCAATGTTTTCTATGAAAATTTGCGACTTCTTATCTTCTCACCAGCATATTTCCCATCAATTTATGTGCATTTCAGAAACATGACTTTTCATAAGAAAAATGTAGCGATAAAACGAAAAAATGCTGGTGCTTCCAATTTGAAGAAGGAAAGCTCATCAAATTGGGATTTAAACAAGCCCTAAATTCAATGAGTTCATAACAATAACTATAACAATAATTACATTATTTCATACAGCGCTCTTATAAACTATAAGTTGTTTCACAGCGCTTTAATAGCCAAAGAAAAAGCAGTGAAAGAATGATCGTTGATTTGGTTACTGTTTGAGCAGAGTTTTGAGAGGTTTCTTGAAAATCTCCAAAGAAGGAGATAGAAGAATAAATCTTGGAAGTTCGTAACCTAACAATACTTTAGTCACATTCACACCAAGGAGTTATCCCTTGGTTAAACCGACCAATCCTTGGTATGAAGTAGTTTGTTCGGTCTGTTTTCGGTTTGGTGTTGGTTTCCTTGGTGTGACCAGGGAAACGTAACTAGTTACATTTCCCTGGTGTGACAGGGTAAAACGGCGATTAAACATTGTATTATAGGTATCATTTGCAGACCTAGCTCTACGTTTTCCGCTCTCTCTCTCTCTCTCTCTCTCTCTCTTTGTGACAACGTCACTTTTCTTAATCATGTTAAGTCATTTTGAATCATGCAAAGAGGCATCGAATTATGAAGGTTTCTGCCAGAAAGGTACTTTTTACTCTCTGCGCTCGATTAACGTTGATCTTTCATTAAAGTTTTCTTATACGATTTACCGCAATCATATGGGTAAAAGTCGGTCCCTCTGGCTTGCAGCGGGAACTATGATGGTTCTCAGAAATAACAAGATTTATGACAAAAAAAAAAAGGTCTTCGCCTTAAGATATCGTGTGATATTCTCATTCATGTCACGGGCTATATGCCTGCTGATGCCAATGCTTAACGTAAGCGTTGAGGGAAATCAATCGTGATAGCCGATGTAACGACAACAACATGATCGAAACTTTAAATGATTGTAAAGAACCTTGGTGTTTGATTCAAAACACAAGTTCTGGTGGTATAGGGGCCGATGATCTTTCCTCCTGTTCGTCAAGAGACAAAATAATGAAATTTTATACCCCGAAAGAAAGTTATCGAAATTGTGTATCTTTATGTTTCTCTTCAGTGCACTTTAAAGCATATTTTGTTTTGCTTTCAGTTCTGTTTGAATGGGGAGATGGGGAAGGTTACTGGTCTGCAGTGTGGGCGTGCTCAAGGAACGGGGCACAAGGGGTGGGGGGCGATCAACTTCTGGGGAGAGATTGATCTTTGATATTAATATAGAGTGTATAAATACAACCATGATACAAATATCAAGATAAAGCTGAAGTTTAACTCTTCAACCGGTATCTGTATCATCACAAAAATCATCATCTAAACAAAGTCCCCCAATGAATTAAGAGTTCTTGATAAGCGATTCTGCGAGTATGACCCAGGGCCGGGAAAATAAAATATGACACATCAAGACAGTGTTAATTTTACAACTGATCTTCATTACGTTTGACACAACAGTAACATGTCTTCGATAACATCATATCGCTAAGTGATTCCCTGCACGAATTGATTTGTTGCTTTCTGTTGTCATTACAATTTGTCCTTCTTACTCCCCCAATTTTTAACTGCTACCTGTTCGAGAAAGCGCGTTAATACCAGTAACCTTTGAAGAAAAAAAAAAAAAATAATAATTCAAAGTGCGATTCTACCTTTATCTCATATCTGGGCTCTGATTAACCTATCTAATTTAAATAGACATGTTAATTTGCGCTGCTTTCCTCTTCACCCGCCTGGGGACGCGACCCGACGACCGAGCCAGGATGGTTCCCTCGGGGGAGCAGCGAAAACTGATTCACACTATTATCCTCTCCATTAGTGGTGTTTTCATATCAGCTTGTATCGAGGCAAAGAGGGGAACTGAATAATGCCTTCTGTGTGATCAAAATCGAATTATAAGTTATAAAGTCGGAGGTTGAATCACGGCTGTATTGTGATTTGTAACTGAGCCATACTTTCCTCTAGATGTTGTGGTGAAAGAGCTAGGAGATAGAGAGAGAGAGAGAGAGAGAGAGAGGATGGGGAAGGTGAAGGGAAAAAAGGATGTAAGACCCCATTTTCGTCGGCAAAAGAAAGGTGGAGCGAGATAGGCCGGCCAGGAATTGTTGGGTTCGAAATGTGCAACAAGTTCATAACGACTCATCTTTGAATGTTCTACAAAATGAAACTATACAAATGCTGTTCATCATCATCATTATATTATGGCGGGTGGCCCTAAAGTACGCTCGACAACAAGTCATGTGCGACGTGAATTTCGCGGTCAACCTTTGCGTCCCAGTCGCGAATTTCGCATACAGGGTCATGAATTTCGCATCCCAGGTCATGAATTTCGCATTCCGGGTCATGAATTTCGCATCCCGGGTCGTGAATTTCGCGTCCAGTAAGATGCTGAAGTAAGAAGATATTCTGCTGCATCGATGATTCTACGTTTACAATACTCGGTCATTATGCAACACCCTATTAATTTATGTAGGTCAGTGGATATGAACTACTCTGATATCACAGTTTATTCAAAATGGCAGCTCCCACAAGAGAACTGCTAGCAGGGAAACTGCACCCTTTAGAGGGATCTTTTTCCTCCCTAAGTAATCAAATATGATTTTATAGTTCTAACTGGCTCAAAATTTATAATAAGAATATCGTGCCGAAAGTATTATGGGTTTCATTTTCCTATTTATTAAAAGGCACGACATATCATATCAGTTTATGGTTGAAGCTTTTTTTTTACATTATTTTTTTTTTCAAATCAAATATAAAGAAACAAAAAGGCTCTTGAAATTTTTGATTCATGCATCACTACTATCATTAATATTCGATACGAGTTCTGATTTATTTTTCATAAGAATACTGAAAACATAGTTTGTAACATGATAGCAGATTCATAGCTCAATATCAAAACCTAAAACAGGCGCCTCGAGAGTATAAACAACTTTCTGTTTTAACATTTTTTTAATCATGTTTATTAAAGGTATCCATTATAGTGAAGGACGAAATAAAATCAAAAGATTCTCACTTCTTGGAATAAACTCGCTTTGATGTCAATTTCTATGTATTCATAGCGCCGGAAAGACAATTTTCCCACAGGTGAGAATGCGAAACGTATAACAACCATAAAAACTCTCTAGCTTTCACACGTTTCTGAGTTTCAACTTGTTAAACGGAAATAAAAAAGATTCAGTGAACTTTCTCTTAAAACATTTTTTCCAATAATTTTTTCATTAAAAGTATTAATCAAAGTGAAGGAAAAATGAAATTAAAAGATTCTCTCTTCTTGGAATTATCTTGTCTTAATTTCTATGAATACATCGCACAGGAAAGGACACCTTTCGCTGAACCTGAGAAGGCAAAACTCATAACAACCATAAAACTCTCTAGCTTTAACACTTCCAAAGCGATTTCTGAGTTTCACCTTGTTAAACGGAAACAAAAGGGGAATCGCTATTATAAAAAAAGCAAAGCTCAATGGGCCTGAAGTGTGCATGACCAATGGCGTAGCGTGAGTTCAGCATCAGAGGGAGGAGGGGGTACATTCGGGGGCGCCAGTCTTACGCAGAAATGGGGAAATTAAGAACATCGGGGGTTGCGGGAGGGTGCCCTATATCAACTTCTTGTCTTGTCATTTTCCAATCCTATTTCAACCGTTCTCTCTCTCCTCTTTTTCTTTCCCTTTCTTCGTCTGATATGGAGCACCCTTCCCCCCTCCCTCTCCCACTCCCTCCTTGTGCTCCCATATAGCTACTCCACTGTGTAAGAGAATAGTGATGAGGCTGCCATAACAAATTTATTGAAGGAATAGTTTCCGGGATATGAAGGCAACAAGGTCTGAGGTTCCGTGACAATTATCCTCATCAAAACAGCACCCCAGAATCTAGCCTTCATTATCGAAATGACAATATCACTGACCCAGTAATGGGGATGCTATATAGGTTGAACGTGTGCTTAGTGGATTTCAGCTGAAATAAGGTGGGGGTTAAGTCTTAAATTTATACTTCCATCATGACACTAATCTCGTTCACTGCTACTCATTCAGCATGAAAATATATTTTGATATTCTAGAATGGTATACGTCGATCAGTTACTTTGCTTCCGTGTTATAATACTGAGGTTTTTATGTCGAAATTACCCTTTCTTCACACGTTACATGAACATCCTCTCTCCGTTTTCCGCATTATTTGCTGCCATCATATCTTTATATCAAATTAATGTATAGTGCCTTGATAATCATTAAGAACAGTTAATAGCGCGCGTGGACAGGAGGGACGGATACAGTTCTGGCCGGGGGCGGACTAGACGTGAAATTTGTTAGGCGATTTTGATATAACTGGCCCTCTAACCCATAAATCCAGCCATCAAGACAACAAATCGCCCGGCCCTATTATGTTGTAAGGCAAAGTACCAAGTTGTCCGAGGGTAAACTCCCCAAGCAGTTCGTCCTAGATTCGGGGGATCTTTTCATATTATTATTGTGTAGTGTGCCGATACTGCAGGGAAGTTTGAGGGAACTATTTGCAAGCATCGAAATGGTTCATGAAGCTGCAAGGATATCAACAAAATGGGTTTAGTCGTGCTAGCTTTAGACTTGGATCTCACAGCGGAAGTTTTCAAACAAACAGTAATCGATGCCGTGAAAAGCGCAAATTACCTGTACACGGGTTATTAAAGCAAGGCTATTACCGCTATATGATTGGAAGTGGATATCTGTATAAGGTTTGCCAGGAAGTGATCGCTTGAGAGAACTATATCCTGTTCATCTCTATCCAAGTCTGCTGATCAGTGAGGGTTTGGGGGTGAAGGCTGGTTACCCCCCCCCCCTCCCCCTTGAAACGCAAGGGGCATGTTACACACCCCAAAGAATGCAGCTATACCCCTACCCGGCATGCCCGGTGAGGAGAAAAAAGGGAGTTTTTAGATTATAGCCACCCCTAAATCCGCCCCTGGTGACAATGATTATTTATGATCATGATAACATTACAAGTAATAAAGAGAAGATACAGTACTGGTAAAGTTAAAGTGTGAGCTTTCTCATTCATTTAATTTCATAGTCACATGCAAGATTGCGTCAGTTTTGATTATGTCCTCATTTTCAGTTATGACTAATTCAATAATTAACAGTTTGATATACATGTAACTTTTCTTTGTTCTTTTACCTTATGTAATCGTCATCAAAACTGAATTCTTATCATTTGATAAATTCAATTTCATTCAATTATTTATTTATTCATTTATTTATCTATTTACTAATTTATTCATTCATGTTTTATTTAAGACAATATAAAATAGTAGAGGATAGTCCGGTTTAGCTTTGCAACTGCTTTCCACAAAAATATAATACAAAACAGAATACTGAACATATAAAATACATTAAAAGCTATAGGTAGCCAGATAGTTGTTGTTGTTTCTTCTTCATTTTTAATTTGTTTTCTTACAGTTTTGAACACACAGTGGTAGTCTGTTATAGTTAACATGCAGAGAATGAAAAGGATCGTGGTTTATATTCTGTTTTAGGATAGAGTATTTGTAGACGGCCTTTTGTTGCATGGCGTGTATGTATAGGTCGCATAACAGACAGTGGTTTAAAAAATATGGTGCAAAATCATTCCAAATCTTCTACACTAAAAAAAAAAGTACAAAAACTCGCAATACCAAATTGTTCTCATGAACTACATAAGTCATCCTTCCTCGGTAACGTCTAGATAGTTTCTTTCACGAAGCATTCGCAAGACCCTTCGTACTACGACAGCCTGCAAGCTGGCCAAATACTCACGCAGATCGAGGGCGAGTTTCCCGCCTTAGCTGGCCGAGTCGATCATTATAGAGGTCGCATGCATGCCCGCCTCATACAACCCACAGACAAGACAACAATCAACTGGATCCAATATAGCCCATTTCCTGCCTCCCATTACAAAAATATTATCGCCAATTAAATGCTTTAGTATAAGCATGGCAGAAGCGTATGATGGCAGGGTTACTGAGGGCACAATCATTATACGTAGGGTATTAAAGCTGCAGTTTACAGATTTCTGCTGCTTTCTGTTATTTTTTTTTCTTTAAAGAAATCAACGGATTGTTGAATCGGTATGCTTACGGTACGAGTATGTTTCAAAGGGAGAATTAGATTTTATTTTGGAATTTGGTCGTACATCTGGAACATTGTAAATGAATATTGTACTTAAGATTTCACTATTTGCTGCAGAGTTTTTACTTTTGTCAAATCACAATAACTTTGAACCCCCAACGAGGAAAAGATGTATGCCTATACTGAGTCAGCGGGTTCTCATGAAGTCTGCTCTTTCGAGTATTTTAAGGTGTGTTTGTACAAATGTATTCTACTTTGAACATTATATAACCATATGTCAGGAGTATTTAATAAATATTACCCCTAGGACTGCAGACTTTTTACTTTCATGACTTTTGTCAAATCAGCATAACCTTGAACGTTCATCTATTTCATTTTCGGTAAAGGAAATGGTGAATAACAATAGTAATAATAATAATGATGATAGTAATGATAATAATGATGATAATAATAATATTATTATCATTATTATCATTATTATTGTTATTAATATTATAATACTAGTATAATGATTGCCCTTGATAGAATTTGATAGAAATGCTTTTTGTCAAAGCAAGGTCTTTCAAGTATACGGACTGGATCCTGTTTTTTCCAGAATAATAATAATAACAATAATAATAATAACGCCTTTTTTACCCAGGGTAGCCACTTCAGCTTTTATATAATTATATTTATATTAATTGATTTTCGTACATCAGCTTGTTGAGTGACAATAAAATTCACACTTTGCTTTTTGTGGGAACCATCATGCTTGGCAGGACGGGTCGCCTATTTATTATGCCTACATTACTCTCTTTCACATATTTTATAAAGAAAGGCTATATGTGTCGAATATCCCAATATCTAGGTTCAAAATGCATCGACAGCCAACCTAATCACGTAATATAACATGCTAGATTGAATCGGTATTGATCAAGCTATAGCAGCGAATATTATCTCTATTGCTTGTCAGTTGCTCCAAATTAATGTCACAAGCATCCCAAGAAAAATATTTTTGACAACTCGTTCTTCCAACTGATGCGGACCATAAAAGGAACATTTCAATAATCTGTTAACTTACAGATATTTAATACTTTTACACTCTTTAAAAAGTCTGTTAAGTAAATATTCCCCTTTTCAGTATCCCAAGGGGTGAAATAATTTCAGTTACACTGTCAGTCATCCAGGTGCAAAGGTGATATGATAATAAATTGAACATTTTTGTAATTGATATACACTCTAAACATGCTAAAATGAAATCGCTGAAATTTCACTCACGCTGGTTAAAAAGCTGACGTGCTAGTTTTTTGGACATGTACTTCAATATGATAATTATTTGGTAAAGTTTACCCAAATCATGAATACTGGGGACATTTTATCAATAATATTGGGTTAAATTTTACAAATCAAAACATGCTCACCTCATCACATGAGTAAATACCTCTCCAACTGTTTTATATAATCTTTGGGATATTTTAAGTCCCATTCATTTCCAAATTTAACAGAGGTCTCATTTTTAATGAAAAATGAAAAGAATAAACCCCTTACGAGGTAAAAATGAATCACGTATGAGGTTTGATAATTTAATTAAGATTCTTAGTATCTTTTTATGAAAGCATCTTTCAAGATGTCATAATTATGACGTAATCTAACGAACTGTTTCTTTGAATTTGATTTTAGAACTGCTAATTGAATATAATTATCAAATCTAAGGTTGTATTATGCACTTTAAAGCGCCAACATTTACTGTATGCCTACATGTAGCTCGAGTTTGTACGCTATAATTTGTGGAACATTTTCCTAACATTACCCGAAATTCTCAGTCAAATCAAGTAACATATCACCTTTGGTAGAATTCTGACTTACAGAGGAATAATGGGCAATCGAAAGCCAGTCAACAATAACTTTTCCTTCAAAGGATGTTGCACCATTTGATTTTGAATGTATTTCTATACGGTATTGAAAATCAAAAGATTTCCTGAAAACTTTTATTAATTGATTCATTAACGCGGTGAATGTATTTATATTAGAAGGAAGTCTGTTGTTACTGCTATGGTGATCATTATCTAATTTATTAAAAAAAAAAAAAAACCATTGTATTTATCTTACTTTTTCTTTCGGCGAATTTACTTTTACTTTCTCTCGAAGAATAATGCTGAGCATCACTATAATTATTATAACCGTTTGGTTCATCTTCCACAAAGCGAAAGAAAAAACTGAACCTGAAAAATAAACTAAGAGCTTACCCTGTCTTGCTTTAATATTTCGTAGTCAGATCGACGTTATGACAGATAATACTGAAGAAAAAAATAAAAATTTACGACAGAGCCTCCCGTTCTTATATCATGATGTTTACATTCTAAAACAATTCAGTAAAAATGACTAAATTAAGGGTCAGCCGGGTGCAGCTATATCTAGTCAAATATCTTCCTATATTCTAGTCAAAACTGTCTGCTAGTCAAATACGACTAGAAAATAGTCAAAAATGACTAGAAAATAGTCAGAAATGACTAAAATAATAGTGGCACCCAGCTGACCCTTTCATTCATTCAGTTTTAACTGAATCGTTTTAAGAGTGTATCATTTTGATTTATGTACGTTCACTTACCCTCCTTGATCTTGTATTGTAAGATATGTTTTAATAGAGTCTTACAACAAACCAGTAGCTGATCCCGCTTCACAAAACGTTTTGTGAATCTTTCAGTAGCTTATATCGTACATCTTATCTTATTGGTGGCACGTTTTATGAAATAGGGCTTTGGACCAAAAATTCGTTACCTCAGGAGGTCTCTTAACCTTCCTGCACTGACTTCATCAAGTACAGTCAGTGACAGACAGTAACAATAATGTGTCGCGTATACACTTGTCATGCTTGTGTAAGGTACCAAAAGGATTGCTATTTACATCATGATTTTTTTTAAGTACTGGTACCCGTTATAATATCAGCGACAACCTATTTCTACATCATGACAGCGACAATACAGGAGGAAGGAATAAGGATATCTCATTTTTAAGTGTCACTAATTAAAGAAATCGTTCTTAGAATGTTTTGAGAAAATTATCGTATAAATGAGTCATTGATAATTATATTTTGTAACATAATTCAAATGAGTAGGAATTTCAAGATTGGTAGAGGCATTCCTTAGATCCGTTTATACATTTCATGTGTATAGCATACTGCACATTTGGAATAACTACCACTTTACACAACAAAAAAGTTAAATTACATGTTTTAGATTCTAGTTTGTATCACAAAGCTTAATTCCTTCCGCCTTCTCTTTCCTCAAAATATCAGCACAATAATCTGATACCTTAACATGCTATATGAAAATACCACAAAGAATTTGAGATGCATTATCGAGCCTCGATCAGCTATTACAAGAAAGGAGGGTGCATGTTACAGACCCTAGATTTTCAACGGTGTTCCGAGAAATCTACAATTAAATCTGCAATCAATCTGCAATTACCATTATTTTTACGACTTCCGGCATTAGGCCAGTTGAATATAAATTTATAGAGATGAAAACGAGGAAATGTAGAAATAGCACAATTTTGTAGGCCAGCTTTCATGAATAAAGTAAGTTTCATTAATGTTAAAAGGAAAGAAATAATATGGCTTGATTATTGTTCAAGTATACTTTAAGTAGGCCTAGTTCAATATCCTTTTGCTCCAGTTGATGAGCTGTGCATGGTAGAAAGAAGCACAAGCAAAGTAGTTCAGTTAAAGAAACGAACAAAATATAATAAGGATAAAACGCTTATCCATCAATTTTCTTATTCCTTTCACTTTACTGCTTGTTTACATCTAGAACTCAGGATTTTGAAAAGAAAAAAGGTATTATTATAGAGAGCGAACCAATTTCAGCATCTAATAATCTATAAGAGGGAGAGTCTTACAGAATTTCTACGCGATTGTACGCCAACCCTCAACTCTGTGGTGAGGAGTGAAACACAAAAAAATTTCAGCATCATTCTTTCAATTTTCCCAAAGTTCGTGAATAAAAACAATCCATCCACCCGCCCCCCTCAAAAAAATAAATAACAAATAAAAAAAACTTTTCCCACGACTGATCTCACAAGACCACTTTCACTTCTTCCTGTCTTCGTATTTTTCGCCTCCTTCTACAAGATATTCTTATTTTTGTCTGATTTTTTCCTTACCTTTTGAATAGTCCACTCTGTCTAAGAACGAATGTGGGTAATCGTTCCTGGTGTATGGATATAGGGCTGTGGGCGAGGTAAATCCAGCGGTACTGTAGGACAGTGGAGCGGAGGCAGCCAGCCCGCCAGGTACGGCGGCGGGATCGTAGTAAGCTCCGGTCGGATGCTGCGGCTGTCCGTAAGGCGAAGGTCCGAACGAATGACCCGGGAACGTGGGCGTGGGCCTCGTAGGCGTCGTGGGGTGAGTCGCGTGCGATGTGATATTTTGAATGTTCGCCGCTGCTCTGTTTTGTCCGAGGATATTTTCAATGGAAAATGAAGTATGTGAGGGATTGGAATGTGTAGGTGAATGAGAGTGGCTGAGAAAGTTGTGAGGGTGCCCAGCTAAGCTGGGTAATTGTTGTATCGGAGTTGGAGCGACCAGAGGACTAGGGTGGTTCATCATCCCCAAGCCACCCGTACCTGGCCCGCTACTTGGCATCGCGTACGGTATGGTTGCCATTGCTCCCTAATGAAGCCGACAAGATATCCAAGATGAGGAACAAACGTAGCCAGACGACACTTTATAACTCCTAAGACCTGAAAATGAAGTAACTTGGATGCCCCCGGTCCTCAAAATGCTTTGTAGAACAACAGACTGACAACCAAAGACACAACTGATTATTCTCCCCGTGTAAGATGTCAGGACTCTTTAAGTAGCAAAGATGTAACTTTATAGATCTTTGCTCACGGGGTATACGTCGTCTGATGAGCCCAGATCCAAATTTTTAAGCCTCTCCGATTGAGTTGCAATTGCAATCTTAATTCGTCACACCAAAACACGAAGCAACACTGCACAGGCAGACAGCAGCAGGCAGCGGTCTCTCCACGGAGGCGCTTCGGTGCAAAGTATCGACTAACTCGCCCACTTTACAGTGAGCTAGCAAACAATAGGCCACGAAGTTTTCAGCAGCAGAAGACAGATAACGAGATCCTTTATTTGGGGGCGGAGCTTACAAGCGAACCACCGTCTGTCAATCACCTGCGAGGCTGATTAATCACCGCATCCGGGCTCCCTATACTAGTAACCTTTGTGTGCTGATTGGTTATGACAGCACGAGTGATGGTGCGCTCGCATCAAAACTTTTAGCGATACAGATCGTTTTTCTCCTTTAGTCTTTTACCAGACTCTTCTTTTCTATCACAGCCCTTTCTGTTGTCTCATTTTCGTCATTTAGGTTCTTTTTATTCAGACATTTTTCAATTATCTCGAGAATTTGTACCCTGACATTTTTGATAATCAGAAATTAAGTATAAGATTAAGTGAAAAAAAGGAAAAAATTATTTAAAAGCTTAATCGGTTATTATGGATTTTGAGGAGAAGAACAGATCATCACAGTCTAGAAACAAGCCTGATGAAGATACATCGAACTACCCTCGGCGAGGATTCGTCGATCTCCTGATCCTCGTATAATGATCCTCGTTCAGAACAAATCTCGACAATAAAACGACTCGAAACGGTACTCTGCCTGTTTCTCCCTCGAGAACGTCTGCGCGTTAGCTTGGGGCTAATTCAAAATGGACAATGCAGGATATGAACTTCATTTTAGTGTCAGCACCTAACCCCCCACTCTCCTTCCGTGATCAGGAGTAATTATAGTCAGAAGTACTCAACAGTGATCGCCGTTTTCCGCAGAAAACCAGAAAACAAAAATGTCATGATCAGAGCGCAGATTGAAGGCTTTCCTTCCCCTCTCAAAGTGGATCAAAGTCAGAGGACTTGTATTCCTTTGACTTTAGAACAAAAACGTCCCCACGGTATATGTCGGGCATTCCTCTGCAAGAGAAAGAAGATTGACATTATCAACCCTAATTGTGTTCCTTCCCTGAATCGAGAAGAGATAGATAGACCCCCAAGAAATTCAGAAAAAATCTTTCCGATAAAAAAGGGACTAAAGAGAAGGCATGTGGGGACAGAAGCGCAGAAGATTATAAAATTTTGCCCTCGGGTGAAGATGGTGCGAAAAACATTAGCAACGTTTTTAATTGTGTTCTCCTTCCCGTGCTAGCAGTATAAAGTGTGAAGTGAGAACATTTTGTTTTGTTGAGTATCCCTTTTCAGGTTGTCATTTGATGAGCAGCTGCTGCCTCTGACACAGCCCCAAGATTTTGTCTCCTAATTTCGGCGCGAAACAGCTGAAACTTTCTTTCATTGAAAGAATTCTATCCCAACGACAGTTCCTTCAGTTTTCAGCATTGATTAGGGTACTTAGGGTTAGTTAATTTACACCGTTTAAAGATGTATTTCTTTGACAAGTGTGTTATTTGAACGAGGTAATTCCTAGGGTGTTTTTTTTTTTTTTTTTTTTTTTTGCCCCTTGGTTGTTTTGTATAACAGAACGACTGTCATTCATGAATACACGTGTATAAAACTTTGTTTACTAATATTCATTTGTTCATCTTATGTGTCATTTATGCAGGAAAGATAAAACTATTAAAAAAAACTATGAACACGATTAAGAATATAGATTTGTATGATATTACTGTAGACATCTACTCCCTTTTGATTTGAGAAAAAATAAACTGGAATATAGTACAATTTTCACAATTTTAAGAAGGGTTTTCACTGGATATTTTTTTTAAAAAGTAATAACTAAACATGGTAAAAAAAAAAGGGGGACGTTTTGATTTTGTGCCATAACGAGGAAAACCCGGGGTTTTTTTTTCAATCCAAGATTTAATACCGTTAGAGTGAATCCTTCCCAATCTCTCTATCTGTGAATGAAAAATAAGCAAGGTGAATTGGACACTATCATTATTATTATCATCATCATCATTATTACTATTACGATTATTGTCATTAGTATTATCATTATCATTATTCTTGTAATCGCATCATAGGTATTTATTCGAAATACAGCAAACATATAGGAGGGAAAAATAAATTTGATATATTAATTGAGATCAAAGATTGGGAATTTTATGCCATTATACCTTACAAATCATATGATGACTGCTTGTTAATTTGATTACTTAGGTCACCACAAAGAGAAAATCAGACGAGGTTACAGTCAGTTTATCGAATAATGCTTTCAGTTTCAAGAATCGGTTTTCAAAAGAAACTAAGTTGATTTGCATCTGTATTTTTCCCCCAATAATTTCATAGATGGACCTATCCATCCTTAAACGCAGCGCACAATGGATTAGTATTTCTAAATGTATTCGTATTACTGAATGATAAAGTATCATCATGGTCATAGGGCTTTCAATAATCATGAAGTTTCCTACTTTGCTAGAAATTACTTGACGGACCTCAAAATATTCCCCTGCAAAATATGTTTTATCAGAACCGAGGGAATGTAATTTCGGTTATATATATATATTTGGTATAAAGTTAGCTTTCAAAAGCTAAGTGCAGTTCCATGCACTATAAATTATTATCATGAAGCTTTTAATAGCCCCTCCCCCCACATTCCTTTATACTATACGTTCACTGGATATTACTGATTTGTTTTTATTAATTCAAAATATTGTATTGTTATTATATGTATTATCATGTTTTACATCATTACATCATTTTTTTATTGTAATTAATTGATGTAAGCCGAAAGTGGAAGTAAAGAAATCAAATTTTAAAAAAATCAAATGAATTATCTGGTCAGCACGCATGACTTTGATCCTCCAAAGAATAAACAAATTTTTAAACATAATTTGGAATGCGTCTGTTCGATTTCTAAACACATTTTCCAGGGAGATAAACAAAATTGGATGAGAACAATGCTGACTGGCTTTTCTGAACAATTTTACTGAAATAAAAAGCAAAAACACAAGATTTGTTCTTTGACCTGGCGTCCTGTATCGATATTGTTTGGTACACGATAATCTCCCGCTTAGCAGCTAGAGCCTAGATATCAAAACAAATACGCGGGTATGCTGCAGATGGGACTATTGCGTTTGATGTGCAATTAGCCCATTAATCAACGGGTCCTTAGATTAACGGGGAGTCTCGGGAACGCGGCACTTGCCCGCGCTCGTCAACCCTTAATCTCCAATCTCAAATTTGCGTGTGTATGATAATAACGGTTATATTCCTTGCGTGTCTCTTGACCCAGTCTAATATCCAGACACTTTGTTAATTGTTAATGGTTTCAGTGGGATGAATTAACGATCGAAAGATCAATTTTTGTGTATTTCGAAGTTTATGTGACTCTGAAGTAAAAACCAGAAGTGCAGATTTTTTTTTCTTCTTTTGAATGACACATTGTAAACTTTTTTAATAAAGAGAACCGAGTCGAGAGTGGTTTGAAAGAGAGACTAACAATGAGGAAGAAATTGGCGCGATTAACGGGGATCAAGTTTATGATAATACCATCAGCCGGGGAGAACTTGTCAACCAGTTATCCTGCTTACATCAAAGCACCAATCATCACTCGGCCTAAGCCGGATAGCGATATGGATCCTTTGTGACATGTTGTTCCTAAAAACAGAGCGAGTACATCCTTCAGAGGAACGCGACTTCGCCATACATCCTCTGGATCCAATGCAAGATCAACACCGATTTCAGGGGTATTCCGCTGGGCTCTATACTTACTAAGGAGGAATCCCCCGCCCAGTTAAAACCTGCTGCCGCCGCTGTAATCGAGGTTTAAGCATCGGCTGCGTGCGCGTATTCTTTCAAATCAAAAATGATCGTTGAGAAGTCAAAATGAAATACTTCCTAATATCAAGTTAAAGCAGCGCCGTCTATAAAGAAGGCGAAAATGACATGTCAGGGAAAGTTTATAATGCTTTGACAGATATATTCGAAGAGAGAAAGTAGTCAACGTGACGAGCGAATTTTGGCGGAATGAGACTGTAAAACCACAATGATTGAGAATGGACATGAGGTTATTTACTGCCCTATCAAAAGTCACGTTGACCGTTCAGTATAACCGTAACAGTAACAAGAACAAGAGAAGCAAAAACTGAATCATACATGATGGGTATAGGCAGCTTGCAGAAAAAAAAAGTTGCCTTTAGGTGCAACTCTATATCGAGATCGTTCTAAATACGTTGAAAATCGTCTTAAAAGTTGTGATCAAACGCAATTTCCAGATTCTTGACTTTTAACCATTAAGAATCGCCAATTTAGGACTTGCCTTTTATCAATACCATCGCAGACAGTACTAACAGCCACCTTTTTGAAAACTAGAAATCATGTCTTCTCTCAAATATGCGTAATGATTTTCTAACTTGTTAGTTGCTACCATTTGTGCATTTATACCTCTTCATTTCAATGTTCAATGTTGCGTTAATAATTAACACTTCACTTTTCCTATTGTTTGAAAACAATCAAAATTAGCTCGAAAACTCTGCGACTGAAAGTATATTTATTTTCAAAGGAATCAAAACACTTAAGTTTTTTGCCTTCAGTATTTTTTAAAACAATGGCGGAATTTTTATGTTTTTTCCTGGATTTGTATCGCTTTATTTGAGTGATCTTCTTTATGCTCTCCATTATAATGAGTATCTTTGACTCAATTCTTAAAAGATGAATTTCAGATCATGGTTAATCTCTTTGTCCTCCTCTGATTGCGTATGGCAGGATTCATCTTTCAAAGGCTTGTCCTTTTAAGGTAGCAGACACATTCAACAGTGTTAAAGAGAATTACCGATGATTTATTACACCTAAAACTGAACAAAAAAACCCGCAATGATCAAATATGAAAACAGAAGTCGACTTATTCTCCTCCATCACCGCCCCCTTCCTGACGCCCCCGACACACACACACACACACACACACACACACACACACACACACGCACATTACAGCCAGCCTGTAAAAGCTGTAAATGTGCTTATAATTAACATTGATAAATATATTTCGAACTTAAAGTAGGAAAATAAGTCATTCATTCGAAGAAAAAAAAATAGGATAAAGTAATCAGGTAATACTGGCGAAAATGTGAATCTTCTAGAATATGAGCGCTTTGTTTGGGGGGAAGAATACGGATTTCATTGTCGCTCGAGTTGTTATCAATACGCCAGGCCAATTTAAGGTAAACCAAGTTTTCCGGTCAGGTCTGGTTGGGGAGTCGAAGTGATACGGCGAATATCCGCGATTCTAAATTACAGATATTACTGAGAACGCGCTGAATTACCTGAAAACAAACCCTGACCCACTTTCAGCATAGTCTTATCCATTCGGGGGGTGGGGGCATTGTTCAAATGACGTTTTACCCGAGGAATGCTGGCTGCTTATAACCTCTCTCCCTTGAACATCCCCCCTCTCTTCTTCTTCTTCTTCTTCTTCTTCTTCTTCTATTTTTCTCTCTGTCGCCTTTCCATCCTGTTCTCATAATTCAAAGGTTTTTGTAGCACAAAGTTTATTGATGCCTATGTATAAAACACTTTTATTTTCTTCCGAACAGGTCCCACGCACCAATTTATTTATATTCACTGGACATTGCTTATTTGCCTACTTTTTTCTAGGTTGTTTGCTTTTTTGTTTGTTTGTTTTATCGGAGACAGTATACAATTAACATCTCTCCATTTCAAAATTCATTTAAAAGAAAGCTTAAATTATACCTTTTATCATTTTCATGACGTTATCAGTTGTTTTTAAACCCATGCACCTTTGTTGCAATGCCTTTCTCCTTCCGTCGAAAATCAACATAATATAATTATAAATAATAAATTAATAATACAATTATAATTTGCAATCTGTTGATATCTTCAACCTGTCAAGCCTCAATAGGCTTTTAATGATGAACCCTTTTGTTCTTCTTATTTGTATGAATTCATTTGATGTACGTTGTATTTTACTTTCAAATGCTTTGTATATCTCTTGTAGAGTTTGCATGCTTTTTTTAACAGAAGAATGAATACTGTAAAGATGTGCTTTGAACACGTCTGTCATGTAATCATATACTCTCTTTAAAAAAAAAAAAAAAGAGTGAACGCATTCACTCTTTTAGGGTGATTTAAGAAAAGCGGGCATTTAGGGTGAATTAAGAGTGAATTAAGAGTAAAAATTGTGATATTCACTCTTTATTCACTCTTAAGGGGTGACCTCAGTGATCAATCAAGGATTTTGAGTGATCACTGAGGTCACCCCTAAAAGAGTGAATAAAGAGTGAATATCACAATTTTTACTCTTAATTCACTCTTAATTCACTCTTTTCTTAAATTCACCCCTAATAGAATGAATGCGTTCACTCTTTTTTTTTTAAGAGAGTAATGCATTTCCTCTCTCCTCAACTCTATATTTGCCACTCTCTATCATCTTCCTTTAATCACGTGATCATCCTCTGTCATGCTTTCTACACCTTCCTAAATTCTTTTTACGAGTGCATTTAGAGTGAATTTAGAGTGAGTGAATTTAGAGTCTGATTGGTTGACGCTTATCATTATTCAGTTCAAATAACGTGTATTCATAGAAACTCATTTATATTTATTGAAAAGTATATTTATTAACTTTTTCATTTAAGACGATCTCTGCTTGCAATTATTCAAACTTTGTTTCTAAATCCGGGCATGTTGGCTCAATTGATAGAGCGTCTGCCTCATGAATGGGTGTGATCCCCGGCCGAGTCATACCAAAGACTTTTAAAAATGGGACCTTCTACCTTCTAGCCAGGCGCTCGGCATAATATATGAATGGAGAAGGGTAATAGTAACATAATATGTTATGCAGGGTCCGCTGGAAGATGTTATTATTATTATTATTATTACTATTATTATTATTGTTGTTATTATTATTATTATTATTACTATTATTATTATTGTTGTTATTATTATTATTATTATTACTACTACTACTACTTCTACTACTACTACTACTACTACTACTACTACTACTACTACTACTACTACTAACTACTACTACTACTACTATTATCAGTTGATGAAGTTTGCAACGAAGAGGAGTTTACTGATATGTTTTTTAAGTTATCAGTACAGCTTTGAAATGCAATTCATTGTATTATTTGAAAATAATCGATCTTACAAGGAAACTGTGTTGAGGAAGTCCTGCCTTATTTCATATAAGGATATTAACTGACTGTAAACCGATCCACAGTGGCGAACTAATGACAGGCCTTGAGAAGCGTTGATATTTCCGATTTCTGGGCAACTTTCCCGTCTGATCATAGAATTTCTCAGAATAAAAGATACACGTATATATCAAGCATTTTAGTTTTTATTTCAGGAGCTATCTGTTCCTCTTTGCGTTTGATACAGAACTGCTTTAGTTAAGTTTTACAAAGAAAAGCTGACGAAATCTGTGTGTATCGTGTAATGTACTCTGTATTACTGTGAAAAGCATAAAACTTGAAGGGATCCAATAACTTTGTGGAGGCTTGATTTAATAGATTGTTGAATTTTGATGTTTGTGTTGTATTAAGATGTTCAGAAAGATATATGAACAGCTGGGAAAATAAAGGTTGTGAAATATAAGATGTCATTATCATGATATCTATCACTGAATTACACCTTTATTTTGCAAAGCAAACCTCGATATGCTTTTGTCTAACACTGCAGTCTATGGGGTGGAAAAGTGTGGCATTTCTGGTCACTTGTGTAATTTCACTTTTTGTGAAGGGCATGATAATGCTTTTGAAGTGCATTTTCAGGGCTTCATATTTACACAATGCACTGAGAGCATGTAGGGCCGTGCAGCTGAGAATTTTCAGAGTTACCATTCAATGGCTTTTAGTGTCAAATTTATATCATTAGGCCTCAAAGTTGCTTCAGCTTTTTCCCCTTTTTCCTCGCTATATAGTAATGCTTCTGCATTTATTATCATTCCTTTAAACATCATGCATCTTAAAACTGAATAAATGACAAACAGAGACAGACAACACTATAAACAAACATACACACACCAATAATCGAATAGTAATAGAAAGATGAGAATTGTCTGTTCAGTAACTGTAACTGCCAAAACAAAAAAAAAAAAAAAAAACAATCAAGAGCAGAACAAGTTCCGGTCTGACTGTTGGCAGACGCCAATAACGGAAACGCTTTATGGGATATCAAGATGGATGAGCTTCCGGGGCAAGTATCAAGGCTCCCATTATAGTGGTCATGAGACTTGAACGGCCTTTCGCTACACTAATTCAAGTCGTTGAAATTGTTGATGTAGGCAAACTTGAAATGTTTATCTTTGGACTTGGTTTCCCTTTCTGATAGCTGTTGTGTGAAATCGATGAAATCCATCGTGATTAAAAACAAGAAGTTCCTTCTGGATCACACATTCAGAGCGAAACAAATTCGGGAGCTCCTGCATGTCAAGAAAGCAATTATTGGGGAGAAAGATTTCCCCGTAAAATCATAAGACTACATGTTGGATTAGTCATAAATATACGGTACATTGTATCTATTTACACTACTAACGTAATACTAGTAGTAGTAGTAGTAGTAGTAGTAGTAGTAGTAGTAGTAGTAGTAGTAGTAGTAGTAGTAGTAGTGGCAGTACACTCTAAAAACAAATCAGTTGAAATTACTAGATGAAAGGGTCAGCTGTGTGCAACTAAGTCTCTAGTCATTTTTCACTATATTTTAGTCATTTGTGACTATTTTCTAGTCGTATATATCTTGACTAGAATGTAGTAACTTTTATGACTAGATAATTATATAAGTTGCACCCAGCTGACTAGACATCTTGTCATTTTGACCGATTTGTTTTTAGAGTGTAGTAGTGGTGGTGTTGGTAGTAGTAGTCGTCGTAATAGTAGTAGTAGTAGTAGTAGTAGTAGCAGTAGCAGCAGTAGTAGTAGTAGTAGTAGTAGTAGCAGCAGCAGCAGCAGCAGCAGCAGCAGTAGTAGTAGTAGTAGTAATAGTAGTAGTAGTAGTAGTGGTGGTGGTAGTAGTAGTAGTAGTAGTAGTAGTAGTAGTAGTAGCAGCAGCAGCAGTAGTAGTAGTAGTAATAGTAATAGTAGTAGTAGTAGTGTAGTGGTAGTAGTAGCAGCAGCAGCAGCAGTAGTAGTAGTAGTAGTAGTATAGTAGTAGTATAGTAGTAGTAGTAGTAGTAGTAGTAGTAGTAGTAGTAGTAGTAAGTAGTAGTAGTAGTAGTAGTAGTAGTAGTAGTAGTAGTAGTAGTAGTAGTAGTAGTAGTAGTAGTAGTAGTAGTAGTAATAGTAGTAGTAGTAGTATCACACACAAAAAATATTTGGGTAATTTCACTCAAAAGCCTAAACAAATCGTTGCCACTATCATGATTGTAGTGAGACACATAGTTTAGTGTACTAACTCTTCAGAGTTAGATTGAAAACGCACAACTGTGAGTTTTATTCATTTGCCACTATATATAGTGACGCACCCAATGAGTATTTTCAGTTGGTGTGTTATTTAACCTAATGTTGTGACTAAATTACTTCCTACTTTAGTGAGTAATGCTTCCGATACTCAAAGTGTGAGTAAATTTGAATTTCAATTTTTAATGAGTAAGTTTCAATATTACTATAATAACTATCCATTTAGTTGTATTAAGATCTTTTCTAAACTCAGTTTAGGTCTATGATAGCCACACTATAGTGATAAAATATCGAAGCCGTTAAAATTGTTAACGACCAAAGCGGCGAAGGCAGCAAAGTCCTGCAAGCGCAAGGCCCAAGACCAAGGCCAGGGTTCACTCCCGTCTTAACCTTGTAAGATTCGCATAAACTCCTCGAGGCCTTCCGTCACGGGAGTTCGCTGCCTTTGCATTTCGATCGTTAACAATTATTTTCACGGCTGCAATATTTTATCACTATTATAGTCCCTGTGGCTATCATAGGCCCAAACTGAGTTTTACAGAAAAGATCTTGATAAAACTAAAGAGATATTATTATAGTAATATTAAAACTTACTTATTCAAAATTAAAATAATCAAATTTACTTGCACTTCCATTATGTCCATGCATGTGATCCGCATGTTAAGTCGACTGAAATGTGGTCAAACAATAGAGTACGTATGCACAGAGTAAGATTACTCCTTACATGAGTACATTCACTTCGAAGAGACTGAGTTTGTAATTTTTACTCAGCCAACGAATGAATAACATGAAGGGATTGGAAAAAGCCACTTTACTTAGTTGTGAATATATTTATTCATTCGGTCACTAAAGTATGCGAATACGCATCCAATATTAATTTGTATGTACTTCAGTAAGTAAAAAAGACTCACCGAGCTAAATTATTATGTGATATACCCTTTTAAATGCGCATAAGATGTGTCGATTTCTTCAAAGCATAACAAATACACAGATACACGCGCAAAAAATATACCTTTTCTGAATAAATCACTCGGCTTAAAGGAATATTACAAGATTTTACTCGCAGAAAGCAGTGCTCATTTGTTGTGTGTAGTAGTAGTATTAGAGGAGATTCTTCGTCCATTTTTCATGATTTTCGCACTTTTTCTAATTACACTAATTCAAGTCGTTGAAATTGTTGATGTAGGCAAACTTGAAATGTTTATCTTTGGACTTGGTTTCCCTTTCTGATAGCTGTTGTGTGAAATTGATGAAATCCATCGTGATTAAAAACAAGAAGTTCCTTCTGGATCACACATTCAGAGCGAAACAAATTCGGGAGCTCCTGCATGTCAAGAAGCAATCATTGGGGTGAAAGATTTCACCGTAAAATCATAAGACTACATGTTGTATTAGTCATAAACATACGGTACATTGTATTGATTTACACTACTAACGTAATACTAGTAGTAGTAGTAGTAGTAGTAGTAGTAGTAGTAGTAGTA
Organism: Echinometra lucunter; assembly: GCA_029962745.1. Taxonomy (NCBI): domain Eukaryota; kingdom Metazoa; phylum Echinodermata; class Echinoidea; order Camarodonta; family Echinometridae; genus Echinometra; species Echinometra lucunter. Next base: position 21,204,157 of record CM057159.1, read on the forward strand.
GTAGCAGTAGCAGCAGCAGCAGCAGCGGCAGCAGTAGTAGTAGTAGTAGTAGTAGTAGTAGTAGTAGTAGTAGTAGTAGTAGTAGTAGTAGTAGTAGTAGTAGTAGTATAGTGGTAGTAGTAGTAGTAGCAGCAGCAGCAGCAGCAGCAGCAGCAGCAGCAGAAGTAGTGTCAGCAGCAGCAGTAGTAGTAGTAGTAGTAGTAGTAGTAGTAGTAGTAGTATAGTAGTAGTAGCAGCAGCAGCAGCAGCAGCAGTAGTCGTCGTAAATCCGTTTTGAGGAGTGGGGGATGATCGACATTTTTGCCGAAATTTCTTGCGTGATTTCACACTTAAGTATACAAATACCCATCCTTACTCACCCGAGCAGACCCCACACACATATAATTCTTTTATTTTGCGAGCGAGCGAAAAATAACTATTTTTTTTTTTGGTTTGATTTTTAAGAACATTTCAAATGAAAATTCTACTATCATTTATGTCAGTTTAATGAAAAATTTCACCAACTGATTTATAATAATATCATTTTTGCTTAAAAATGAGGGGGGATATTTTTACACGCCATCCCCCCTCGAAAAAGTGGGGGGATATATCCCCCATCCCCCCCCCCTCCGGCATTTACGCCAATGGTAGTAGTAGTAGTAGTAGTAGTAGTAGTAGTAGCAGTAGTAGTAGTAGTAGTAGTAGTAGTAGTAGTAGTAGTAGTAGTAGTAGTAGTAGTAGCAGTAGTAGTAGTAGCAGCAGCAGCAGTAGTAGTAGTAGTAGTAGTAGTAGTAGTATAGCAGTAGTAGTAGTAGTAGTAGCAGTAGTAGTAGTAGTAGTAGTAGTAGTGTAGTAGTAAGCAGCAGCAGTAGTAGTAGTAGTAGTAGTAGTAGTAGCAGTAGAAGTAGTAGTAGTAGTAGTAGTAGTAGTAGTAGTAGTAGTAGTAGTAGTAGTAGTAGTAGTAGTAGTAGTAGTAGCCGTAGAAGTGGGCTTAGTTCAGAAATAATTATCGTTTGAGATGACTGGGAAATCTCTGCAACACTCCTACAATCCAGTAGTGATGATCCGATCTACGGTAGTTTACGTTATACAGTCATGTATCATTGTAACAATACTTTTCCTTTTTTTAAAAATCTCAATTAACATTCAGGAAAATCTAAAAGTTATATTGTCCTATTTCGATCCGCCTACGCTTTCTGAGGACTGAACTTGAATCACCTAACCAGGAGATGGCAGGGGGGAGGGGGGCAACCGAGTTAAGCATTGCCTATCGTATTAGAGACAAGGTTAGATTATATGCCAATATGGAAATCAATACAAAGAAAATCATTTCCTTTTGGAATCAAATCGCATTCAGGATTGCCGTGGAAAGAGATGAGTGCGATAATGAGCGGCTGTGCACCCTGCCAAGCGATCGACGACTCATCATCGCAGCACATGACCAGACCTATTAGCCATCCAAGACCTAGTCTTTACAACCAGGCGGTATGTGACATCAATTACATCCTACGCCGTCACACGTACTGTTATTACGCCAGTTGCCTCTTTAAAACTGAGATCTGTTCATATGCCCTTCTTTCATCATCTGCTACGGTTGTTTGTTGTTGTTTTGTGTATATTTTTCTACGTTTACTTTATCATTATTATTACTTTCTTGCCCTGTTTAAGAGAAAGATATAGAGATGGAGTTATCTCCATCGTCAAGCAGAGCACAGTCGTGCCGATTTTTTTTTTCAAAGTAAAGCTACGATGGAGACTATACACTGATCATGCGTCATGGTAACAAACACATGTCTAACATCATTGTGGATAAAAATGTGAGATTTTGTGACACTGCCGCTGACACTTGACGCAACTCGACTGAGATGTAATTGGGAATGACGCGCATCGACCTCCTATATTATCATTAAAGGTTTTCCACTCAAGCTCGGATGTCTCTACTGCGCCGTAATCTTGTTCAGCTTTCTAATATGGCGTTAATCATTTATATCTAGTCCGTGTGAAAAAATAAATGATTTCATCTCTTTGTTTGCATGAATGAAACGAATACTGTTTGTAGTGATGCGGACTACAAAGAATCGTCATCTTCAAAGTCTCTTTTTTCAGTGAGATAATCCTCCTTTGAAATACATTTTTTTATTATTATTAACGTTTTCAAACATTTTGTTGGAGACTGAGATAGCAAGTGACCTACAAAGAATCTGGTCGCAAGTCCGTTTTTCACTCTGAAAATCTGTAATAAATCCTTTGAAAATGTTCCTTTAGAAGAATTACTAGTTGCAATACTAATGTAAGCAATCAAACAAATCCAATACTTTAGTAGGTTGGGACAACGATCCGTTTCTAAATTACCAGACTTTCGGCACATCAAGGACGCTATGCGTCCCAGTATCGGCAATTTTCGACCATTTGGAGTTTGGGGTGTTTTTCCAACGAACCCCTAAACATGTTGGCTTTATGGCAAGTCGATTGTTTTCTAAGGGCAGCCAGATGATCAAAATAAACATCACTTTGACGAAACTCCCAGTCCTCGCCTATGCATATGAGCGTAGATATGTCTTCTCGAGATATAGGCCTATATCCACACATTATACTCCCACGGCTGACTGTTTTAATTTCAAATTTCATTCATTTGCGACGTATCAAAGACACTATACTCGAGCTGCGCCAGTACAACAGACGTGTTGTTATTGTTTTTGTTGTCGTGGTTGTTGTTGTTGTGTTGTTGTTATTGTTTGTACGCGCTTTTCAATCACTTTTTAATTACGCCAACCCTATGGCAACCATATGTTTGTACGTTTTAATTCAGGACAATTTAGATTTTAAAAGTACAATGCCACAGCGCTATGCCTAGGCGTATTTTCACTCGAGATGCCCCATGTTTGTGTGTTGTTAATTCATGACAGTTTAGATTTATATTGTACGGTGCCAAAGCTTTCGTGAGCATGACATTGTGGAAGCTGCTGTTGTCGGATTAAAGAAATTCAAAACGTCGACGTCGAAATCCATGAACGATGGGTGACGTCATTGCTGGTCATGCTATCACGTGGTCTGTTCGCCTTTCAGTGAGAAAAATTATATGCGTTTAGTCAATTTATTTGGTAGAAATGCATAATACCGATTCACTTATACTTATACTTCATGTTATTTTTTTCTGAAAATATTGTCGCAATAGTGGAATTCAGATGTTCAAAATGTCTTTGCCTTAATATGTTGCTTATCTCAAGAAACTTTCCTACAGCAATATATTACAGTGTATTAAACAGAACGATAAAAGGCACTTTTTAAAGAAGTGATTCAAAAAGTAGTGTGAAACTGTAGTCAAATGGCGTCGTAAGAATTTCCTTTAATTGATTAAATTGCCTTATTGGCGTTATCCTTCTATCATCATTTGCCCTTCAAACATTAGCGTGTGGTCGGAGAGGATCAGAACCCGTCAACTGGCTCAAAAACCGCTCCAATGTGAGTGAAGCGACAGAACACACAAGTCACTAAACCTCCTTTAAACTTGACAACAAGTGCTACTGCGTGAAGCCACTTGTTGTAAATTACTCATCAGTCCTTTTCTATTAGGGCGACCACAAAGTGCCAGTTAAATTCAATAGAGCTCCAAAACGAGCTTCTAAACAGAGTTTTCTAGCTGTATTCCTAAAGTGAAGTAGACACAAGTTAGCCCCGTTTAAATCCCTCACCTGATGAAACCGGCACGAAAGTGGCCCGGATCAAAAATAACAATGCAGATATAATCGAGAAAAGGTTTTTAAAAGCCAAATAAGGTCGACAAGAAAGACAGGCTTTATCCTCACCTGTTCCCTCTCTCGCTCCATCTCTCTTCTCATTCTGTAACTTTCCTCATTATTAAGAACAACCTTGAACTCTCAACATGATAGGGCATTCATAACGACAAAAAGAGATTGTTTAAAAATGGAAAAGCAAATGATCACCTCGTTTTAATCACGTTAAGTGTAAGGTGCATAGGGACATGGAGTGACAGTGACGTCGATCAAAAAGATTAAGGGTTTTAAGCACCTCGCAGATTTACTGTAATTTGCACCAAATCATGACAGCAATTCAAAACAATTGTCTTTGGCTTGAGTTTTTGTTAAGATAAAATTGAAAACATTTATCCAAAAATCTAGCGAAAAGAAAACTACGCTCAATCTTACAGCCTAAATCAAATTGGGTAACAATTCAAAATGGTTTGTTTCTTTTACATGTTAATTTGTTGTATGAGAAGCGGAAACTTCTTGAACACAGTGTTAGATATGTGTGGTTTTGTTTGGTTGTTTGGTGTTTTTTTTTTTCTTTTAATCTTCTCTATGATTACTTAATATAACAATATCAACATTGTTTCCAGTATAGACGTTATGATTGGATTTGTATTATTAATGTATTAAATAGGAGCAAACATTCGGTTGTCAAACCCATCACTACTGCTTTTCAATATTAAAACGTGCAGTCTGCTTCATTTTAGAGAACACTGGAGAATGCGGATCATCTAAAGAGCCTGGTAACCGGTGATCATTTTCAAGATTTAATTCTCATATACTGACCCAAATGACGAAATCTATGACATCACTCCAATTCATTCAATTGCATCAGGCAGGAAGCTAATACTCATGTATTGAGTAGGGGGAAATGTTCTGCATTGTATTCGAAACTTTACACATTAGCCTCTTAATAAAGCCATGCAAAATCAAATCGAAAACGTTGGAACAATTCCAAACTCGCTATGGAATTACGTTAAAGATAAAGTGCAGTTCTGGGCCCCGTTTCATAAAACTTGTTATCAGTAACAACTGCGAGATTTCTATGAAAAATTCGCTCTCAGCCAATCAGATGCAAGGATTTCAGTAGCTTATAACCATGATAACAGTTATTGCAATTTGTTATTGATGACAAGTTTTACGAAAAGGGCCCCTGGTCAAGTGATTACATTTTAAAAAGAAACTGCCTGGAAGCATTCTGGAAAGTTTGATTATGTAATAATTATAAACGAAGGTGTTGTGGTGTAGTGGTTCACCCACTGGGCTCTCAGACAAAGGGTTGAGGGTTCGAATCCCAGCTGGGCACTAACGTCTTTTGGCAAGATATTATTCCACATTTGCCTTTCTCACCCAGATGCTCATTGGGTTCCCGTATATAGAATGAGAAGGTCAGTGTGACTGGATTAGAATGTGCCCCCTATAAATCATGGTAATGTGCGGAAAAGTAACCGAATCCAGTGACCGGTGTATCTGTTAGCTCTTTAGTCAGTGCTTACTAACAAAGCCCTTATAAGAAACCGGTATCATTATCATTATTAGTACTATTGCTTAGAATTGATTATGTTAAGATTGATGTAAGTTGTGAGGTTTTTAGATTATTGAAATAACATAGGAATATACTCCATCTAGCTTAAATCACTTGCCCTACATAAAGAAACGTGTATAGGCCTAAAGGGGGCTACTACACGGGGTAAAATAATTTTAGTCCCAACGTTTCAACTAGTCCTCTTCATATTCCGATTATGAGACAATATGAAGGGCAGTCCATTACAGTCGACGTTTTAAATTTTTTTTTCCTTATTTTCTTCCAAAAATTGAAGTGAAAAGAACTTGAAACTCTCAAATACTATGTTCACGGTTATCATGCTTATCAGGAGTCAATTTTCTCTTTAAGATAACCAAGAGATGAATATTAATGATAACTTCCGTTCACCCACTCTCCTCCTGTGAAAAGTGACAAGAAAAAAGTCACAAGAACAAGAGGTGTACGTACTTTTAGATATCTGCTGCAATGACTGAATAATAAGTGACGTATAAGGTTACCCCCCCCCCCCCCTCCTCCCACGCGCTTTCTTCGTTTGAATGCCAGGCCTGCGTTACTCTTTTTTGTAACATCTGCATAGGTCGAATGCGCACAATTTCATGTTTGTTTTACGGATGAATATTTGAGAGTTTATTTCAAGGAATCAAAGGTGTGCAGCATAACTAAATTGTGTTTCAAGGTACCTCTCAAACTTTAAAGCCCGCAAGTCATTATCATTTGAAAGGTCTGACGCTCCTGTACACAAACACACGTTCGAACCACAAAATGTATGTAAAAAAAAAAAAAAAAAAAAAACACCTGACACTTCTTGCAATTGGGTCAAGAGTACATCCTACCGCTTCCTGTTCTACATATAGTTAGAAGTTAGATGTCTCCTTATTATTGTTTTTTTCCAAGTCCATTTGAGGTCAAGCATGATTCAGACAAGATCTGAAGGCCGAACGGCCTGACAGTTTTTCAAACTCACGGTTAATATCTCTCTGTTCTATTTACGTTTACAAGATAAACTTGTGTTCTGGTCACGTGATTTACGTGATTAATTGCAGTGTGGAAGAAACTCTTTCAAAGTAATTTGGAAAGGTTAATTTGAAATTCACATTTATTTTCTTATGAGACAATAACATAATGTACATAATTCCAGTATATGATACAGAGAAGGTGGCGAACACCGGTGGCATCACCCTGTATACAAAGGCGTAACGCATGCTCGTTCTGAGAATTCAAAAAGACCCGTATTTCGCGTGCTTTCAAGGACAAGTTTTGAAAATTTACCCCCTATTTTGCGGAAAAACAAGGACAATTTCACTTTAAAAATACCCTTTTTTAACTAATTCAAGGACAGTTTTTTAAAAACATACCCTATTTACAACATATATAGTCTCATCTTCACAAGGGTACTTCAAGATAACCCAATATCTCACCTTGAAACATTGCATTCATGATACAGTATCCCGGCAGTATCTTTATACATGTACAACTCTGTATGCTGTACAAGTACACATCTGGTTCACCACAAATTACAGTATAGAAAGAAAAAGAGAAAAAGAAAAAGAGAATCCTTACTATTCTCCATTTGACCTCCATCAGTCTGTTAGAGCATTGCAGACATGCAGTAAAGTTCAAATTCAGCCCGTTCTTTTAACTGTTCTTTTTTTCTTTTCTTTTTTTTTTACAAATTACAGTAAAAGAAAGAAAAAGAGAAAAAGAAAAAGAGAATCCTTACTATTCTCCATTTGACTCCATCAGTCTGTTAGAGCATTGCAGACATGCAGTAAAATTCAAATTCAGCCTGTTCTTTTAACTGTTCTTTTTTTTTTTTTTACAAATTATAGTAAAAGAAAGAAAAAGAGAAAATGAAAAAGAGAATCCTTACTATTCTCCATTTGACTCCATCAGTCTGTTAGAGCAATGCAGACATGCAGTAAAGTTTAAATTCAGCCTGTTCTTTTAACTGTTCTTTTTTTTTTTACAAATTACAGTAAAAGAAAGAAAAAGAGAAAAAGAAAAAGAGAATCCTTACTATTCTCCTTTTGACTCCATCAGTCTGTTAGAGCATTGCCGACATGCAGTAAAGTTCAAATTCAGCCTGTTCTTTTAACTGTTCTTTTTTTTTTTTTTACAAATTACAGTAAAAGAAAGAAAAAGAGAAAAAGAAAAAGAGAATCCTTACTATTCTCCTTTTGACTCCATCAGTCTGTTAGAGCATTGCCGACATGCAGTAAAGTTCAAATTCAGCCTGTTCTTTTAACTGTTCTTTTTTTTTTTTTACAAATTACAGTAAAAGAAAGAAAAAGAGAAAAAGAAAAAGAGAATCCTTACTATTCTCCATTTGACTCCATCAGTCTGTTAGAGCATTGCAGACATGCAGTAAAGTTTAAATTCAGCCTGTTCTTTTAACTGTTCTTTTTTTTTTTTTACAAATTACAGTAAAGAAAGAAAAAGAGAAAAAGAAAAAGAGAATCCTTACTATTCTCCTTTTGACTCCATCAGTCTGTTAGAGCATTGCCGACATGCAGTAAAGTTCAAATTCAGCCTGTTCTTTTAACTGTTCTTTTTTTTTTTTTACAAATTACAGTAAAAGAAAGAAAAAGAGAAAAAGAAAAAGAGAATCCTTACTATTCTCCATTTGACTCCATCAGTCTGTTAGAGCATTGCAGACATGCAGTAAAGTTCAAATTCAGCCCGTTCTTTTAACTGTTCTTTTTTTTTTCTTTTTTTTACAAATTACAGTAAAAGAAAGAAAAAGAGAAAATGAAAAAGAGAATCCTTACTATTCTCCATTTGACTCCATCAGTCTGTTAGAGCATTGCCGACATGCAGTAAAATTCAAATTCAGCCTGTTCTTTTAACTGTTCTTTTTTTTTTTTTTACAAATTACAGTAAAAGAAAGAAAAAGAGAAAAAGAAAAAGAGAATCCTTACTATTCTCCTTTTGACTCCATCAGTCTGTTAGAGCATTGCCGACATGCAGTAAAGTTCAAATTCAGCCTGTTCTTTTAACTGTTCTTTTTTTTTTTTTACAAATTACAGTAAAAGAAAGAAAAAGAAAAAGAAAAAGAGAATCCTTACTATTCTCCATTTGACTCCATCAGTCTGTTAGAGCATTGCAGACATGCAGTAAAGTTCAAATTCAGCCCGTTCTTTTAACTGTTCTTTTTTTTTTTCTTTTTTTACAAATTACAGTAAAAGAAAGAAAAAGAGAAAAAGAAAAAGAGAATCCTTACTATTCTCCATTTGACCTCCATCAGTCTGTTAGAGCATTGCAGACATGCAGTAAAGTTCAAATTCAGCCCGTTCTTTTAACTGTTCTTTTTTTCTTTTCTTTTTTTTTTACAAATTACAGTAAAAGAAAGAAAAAGAGAAAAAGAAAAAGAGAATCCTTACTATTCTCCATTTGACTCCATCAGTCTGTTAGAGCATTGCAGACATGCAGTAAAATTCAAATTCAGCCTGTTCTTTTAACTGTTCTTTTTTTTTTTTTACAAATTATAGTAAAAGAAAGAAAAAGAGAAAATGAAAAAGAGAATCCTTACTATTCTCCATTTGACTCCATCAGTCTGTTAGAGCAATGCAGACATGCAGTAAAGTTTAAATTCAGCCTGTTCTTTTAACTGTTCTTTTTTTTTTTACAAATTACAGTAAAAGAAAGAAAAAGAGAAAAAGAAAAAGAGAATCCTTACTATTCTCCTTTTGACTCCATCAGTCTGTTAGAGCATTGCCGACATGCAGTAAAGTTCAAATTCAGCCTGTTCTTTTAACTGTTCTTTTTTTTTTTTTTACAAATTACAGTAAAAGAAAGAAAAAGAGAAAAAGAAAAAGAGAATCCTTACTATTCTCCTTTTGACTCCATCAGTCTGTTAGAGCATTGCCGACATGCAGTAAAGTTCAAATTCAGCCTGTTCTTTTAACTGTTCTTTTTTTTTTTTTTACAAATTACAGTAAAAGAAAGAAAAAGAGAAAAAGAAAAAGAGAATCCTTACTATTCTCCATTTGACTCCATCAGTCTGTTAGAGCATTGCAGACATGCAGTAAAGTTTAAATTCAGCCTGTTCTTTTAACTGTTCTTTTTTTTTTTTTACAAATTACAGTAAAAGAAAGAAAAAGAGAAAAAGAAAAAGAGAATCCTTACTATTCTCCTTTTGACTCCATCAGTCTGTTAGAGCATTGCCGACATGCAGTAAAGTTCAAATTCAGCCTGTTCTTTTAACTGTTCTTTTTTTTTTTTTTACAAATTACAGTAAAAGAAAGAAAAAGAGAAAAAGAAAAAGAGAATCCTTACTATTCTCCATTTGACTCCATCAGTCTGTTAGAGCATTGCAGACATGCAGTAAAGTTCAAATTCAGCCCGTTCTTTTAACTGTTCTTTTTTTTTTTTTTTTTACAAATTACAGTAAAAGAAAGAAAAAGAGAAAATGAAAAAGAGAATCCTTACTATTCTCCATTTGACTCCATCAGTCTGTTAGAGCATTGCAGACATGCAGTAAAATTCAAATTCAGCCTGTTCTTTTAACTGTTCTTTTTTTTTTTTTTTACAAATTACAGTAAAAGAAAGAAAAAGAGAAAAAGAAAAAGAGAATCCTTACTATTCTCCTTTTGACTCCATCAGTCTGTTAGAGCATTGCCGACATGCAGTAAAGTTCAAATTCAGCCTGTTCTTTTAACTGTTCTTTTTTTTTTTTTACAAATTACAGTAAAAGAAAGAAAAAGAGAAAAAGAAAAAGAGAATCCTTACTATTCTCCATTTGACTCCATCAGTCTGTTAGAGCATTGCAGACATGCAGTAAAGTTCAAATTCAGCCCGTTCTTTTAACTGTTCTTTTTTTTTTTCTTTTTTTTACAAATTACAGTAAAAGAAAGAAAAAGAGAAAATGAAAAAGAGAATCCTTACTATTCTCCATTTGACTCCATCAGTCTGTTAGAGCATTGCAGACATGCAGTAAAATTCAAATTCAGCCTGTTCTTTTAACTGTTCTTTTTTTTTTTTTTGTAGTGATGAATGAAGTTTTAACCAGATTTTTCAGTTTAAGGATACAGCATGTTTGTAAATTTATCTTTACATACGAAAGGTAAAGTACATCCCATGACTACTATTATAATTGGTGGCATCAATGAAATCATAGATGACATGCTCCATAGATCATCATGCTCGGGTATATTCAGTCAGGGATAGTATGATTAAATGTTAAATAGGGGTAGATACGGGGGTAGATACCGGGGGTAAATATTCCTCCTTGTAGAAAACCTGAATTTACATAGGTTTACACGCAAAGATGAATTTTTGGCTGGTTACTACAGTGTTTTTCAATGCGGATTTTAGCGACCGAGCACTCTCCGTAATTAATACCCTCTGCCCGTAGAGACTAAATCTCTAGTCTCCCAATCTCCGGTGGCTAGTTCCCTACCAATCGGGAAAAAAACGGGGAAACCATAAAAATTCACTGCTCAGAAATGTTGGTAGTTGTTGAAATATACCCTATTTTTTCATTTCGAGGACATCGTCCTCTGAAACCCCCCTATTTCTGAATTTCGCGGACACCGAATGTTCGCGAACAGGGTGGGGAAAATACCCCTTTTCCTCGAAATTTAGAACGAGCATGCGTACACATTTGCAATGATATGTGACCCCACCGGGGCGAACACCCGAAAAGTGGAGCTTGTGTTGGGGACGCCGAAGACATCACTGACAGTACTAATAAAACATGAAATGTACGAATATATACAGATATTATTTGACGTTATACAGAGTGAAGGAAATCGGAGTGAGGTACAAATGAAAAACATTACAAAGAAAAGGGAAACGATGGCATTTGCATCATTAAATGTTACTAAGTAGTAAGTAAGTACTGCCAAATCATCGTAAGTTCATAACTTTGCATAAGAGTAACATGAAATAACAAGGTATTGAGATGGTTGGACTTCAAACCACGTACATCTCAATTTCTGTCCCAGTATCAAAAGAGAAAAATGCATGGGCTAACAGTTAGCTAAATTTAGTAGTACATGAAACGTGATGAGGACACCGAGGTTTTTAAAATCATCACAACGATAACAAATCAACTGAATCTTGTTGAAAAGCACCTATACACTCCATACAGAAATGGGCATAATCATGGTACCCCAAACAAATGTTCGGGCTGAACACTCAAAATATGTTTTGTCATATTTCCAATACGAGGGCATATGAAGAGCACTCCTTTCTGGGGGAGATTTTTACTATGATATTCTTCCAAACTAACATCAAAAGAATGAGAAAGCTCACAAATCATTTCTCACCTTCCGCAGAACTCAAGCTTCCTTTTGAATGGTATTTCAATTCATTTTCGTTTTAGTTATGTACTTGAATACACATTTTATGCTGAGGTCATTGTGTTTCTTTTTTCTTCAAAATTTCTGGCAATGTATCGCGATATCCATCGGACCTCATTATTCTGCAGGAACAGTATTGTGATTACTGTAGCGTGATGTGATTGGCTGGAAGTTCAACTGACGTCAGTACTACTATCAGTTTTTATTTCAAGGCTCAGTTCTCCTCGTTTAATTGGCAAGCTATGAAGATATATTTCCACAATATAACTACAGGTTGGTAGGAAGAAAGCAAATGCGTTCGACAAATAATGTAGTAATAAGACACATTTCTTTGTGATGTGCTAGTTTATTGACATGTTTTATACGTGTGGATACCAATCGTGTTATGTGCTTAGTATTCATACAAATAGCATGCACGATTTTAAAGAGTAAGCTGATGACCATAGTCATACATGTACAACTATTTTATATGGAAAAACTGATGATTTAAGAATGGCGTATTATTTCGGAACAGCTTCATTTTGAGGGGCGGACTGGGCTTGGAGAGTTTGGACAGTGGGTGTCAATCAGGGGGGGGGGGGGAGGAGAACACGTGCCCCAAACTGTTGAGGGTGAGGGACACAATAGGGTATGTCATCCCCCCTGGAAAAAAAAGAAGGAAACAATAAATAAATCAATAAATCAATCAATCAATCAATAAATTGATTACTTAATTAATTAATTAATTAATTAATTAATTAATCAATTAACTAATTAATCAATCAATAAGCTGAGGACATTTCTTCTTCTTCTTCTTCTTCTTCTCCTCCTTCTTTCTTGTAAGCAAATTTTTGGTATATCCCCCGAAAATTTTAAACTGAGGACCCCCTTTTTTTGCCTTTTTTCAGAGTGTCACCCCCCCCCCAACACAACATGGCTAAGATATAGTATTTGCTGTCCAAAATTATCCACCGTAGTTAGCTTTTGAGGACACATGATATGTTTTATTGAATTGGTAAATGACTTTGCAAAATTTGTACTATTACAGACCGAAAGAGTGTTTTGCTGGTTCGTGAAATCGAATAATAGCCATGCGAAGCATACAATCAACAAAACGTTTCGCTTTACCATGCACCTACTACTTCTGTTAATTGTGTCCAGTGTATTACATTTTGACATTGCTCCATCTTTAGCAGGGCGAAGCACATGACATCAAACAGGCGTTTCAAGGTTCAAGGAATGTTAATTTTGTGATTATTTACCTAGTCCCATGTCCATCATCCTTCAAATGATAGCATTTATCATGACTCTAGCACGATTAATGTTGTTCAAAAGGATGAATGACACGGTAGCCCGTGAAATTACGTAATATCAGCACCAATCGCGTCAAAAACGACGTGAACGCTGATTAATCAATTTCGAAGTCTTTCTTAAACATGTTAAAGGGCCTTTGGAAGAAAAAATGTTCTGCGGTACTTTAACCAAGGAAAGTATGACATGTTTCATGTGCAACGGGCCAAAAATTAATCAAAAAACAATGAAAACAATGAAGATTCGACGATAAGAATATATTGAGCATTAACATCAGAACTCCTGTCCAATGTTTGCATTGCAAGAACTTAGGAAAGCTTTTGTATGAATTAAAAAACGAAAAAAAAAACAACAAACAAACAAATCTGTCGAATTGCTTTGGGCTGTAAAAGAAGGACAATATGCCATACATGTTCGTCGTAAGAACTTGTGATCAAAATATATACAGATTCATGAGTATTCATTGCATTTGAATAGACACTTGTTTTTATGATATAGTCACGTACTAGTACATGCGGCATTAGTTGGGTACACTCTTAGAAAAATGTGCCAGTTCTGAATCTGAATCTGAATGGTTTGGTCAGCAAAATGTCTCTTCCAGACACATCCATGCTACCTTAGAACCCCCGTATTTAGAACCTCCAGAAAAGGGCTCTTTAAAGGGTTCTTAATATTTTTAAAACCCCAAAGGGTTCCCCGTACAACCAAAATGGTTCTAAAGACCCCTTTAGAACCCTTTAGAAAACCTTTGTAGGCTATTAATGGTTCTTTGAAGAACCTTTTAAGGTTTCAAATATGCTCTAATCAGCACCTTTTTTCTAAGAGTGAGGGTGAGTCTCGATAGTCCTATGTTACATGATCTAGCCCCCGCCCCCTACCACCGTCGCCATGAACGCAATCATTCCGATAACCAAACTCACCAGTATTGAACGCAACTATTCCGATAATTGCATAAAGTGGTTAGAGTAATTCTAGGGACGGGGTCTCCAGGATCACACAGTTTTCCGCGGCCACGATGTATAAGAGCAGGTCAAAAGCGAAATAAGAACAAAAATGAAATATTACAGTCCTGCATGTTTATTATAACCAATTTACAGATAACTCATACACATGAAAACAAAAATAAAAGCAATTAAGAATTGCTATCTTTTCGATTATATAGAGATGATGATCTCACTTTACAGAAATTGAAACCCAGTCATTTGCCAGTTGTCATTATCTATATTTGTAGAATAGATTGTTCTTCCTATCCTGCTGTATAGCACTTTATCTTATTACGCCTTCTCTCTTCCTCTCTCCTCCCACACGTCCTCTCTCATACAATCCAAATAGTTTTTATCTAGTATTTCCTCTTCATTATTCTTCTGTACTCTCCTTCCCTCACTTATTTATATTTCATCATCATTTTCTTAATTTCCCACCGATGCTCTTTCTCTTTCTGTATCGTGTTGTTCTACGTGCATTGCATGTTTCATAAATCAACATAACCTTGCTTAACATGTCCAGTGGAGGAACTAGGGGGCTCTTTCAGCCCTTGCCCAACCCTCCGTTGAAAATAAAGTGTACACTGCGTGCCCCTCCCCACTTTGTTTCTACGTTGTGCGCCCCCCCCCCCTTACACCCGTCACACCTGAGGACCTCTTTTGTGTGTTTCTGTTCTAGTTTTTTTTGTTTTTTGTTTTTTGTTTATTGTTGTTTGTTTGTTTGTTTTTTGATTGTAGACCATTTCCTATGTTTAAGCCCCCTCTTTTACAAACATCCTGGATCCACCCCTAAACCTATCCTAGTTTAATTTCGTCCTTACAATGAATTATCATAACACCAATCCGTGGGAGGGTCAACGTTGTTTCACCTTTCAAAGATAATGTCAACCTTAAATGTTAATGATTAATTATCATGATTATGATGTTATTCGAAAAAATAAATGATTCTACAACCTATCGAATACTTATTATTACTATTACCAATACGTGAACAATTATTAGCTTAATTCTTTTCAGCAATTCACCTGCAAAAATTCTTGGTGTCTCAAACATCTATACTAAAAGCCTTCGGGTACTCGAATGTACTGCTAATTAGTGATAAGGAAAGCTTAATAACTAGTATTACTAGCAACTTAAGATGAAGTGTTCATATTTACTCTGTCTTGTTTACATTTTGTCGTCCATGGGTTGATAAGACACATACATGCGAGTGTTTCTGCTCTTGAATAAACAATAAAACCGAGGTATGTTCATACTCTTGGTTCATTTCACAATATGCATGATATGCATTCTCTTTGATTTGTTAACGTCCTCACACATCTAGCACCAGTGGCAGATTCATTATTATTTGGTATTTCTTTATTATTGTTATTATCACTACTATTGTTATTGTAATCATTAATAGTATACCATTGTTATCATTATTACTGTTATTATTATTATCAATATTTTATTATTATTATTATTATTATTATGATTATTATGATTATTATTATCATTATTATTATTGTTATTATTATTATTATTATTATTATTATTATTAATAATATTATTATTGTTATTATCATCAATATTATGATTATTATCATTATTATTATTATCATTATTTTTATTATTATTATTTTTATCATTATTATGATTATTATCATTATTATTATTATTATTATTATTATTATTATCATTATCATTATTATGATTATTATGATTATCATTATTATTATTATTATTATTATTATTATCATTATTATGATTATTATTATTATTATTATTATTATTATTATTATTATTATTATTATTATTATTATTATTATTTTTATTATTATCATTATTAAAACTATAATAATTATTATCATCAAATGCTTGTGCGCTGTAAAAGGCTGCCGGGCTTAAGCCAGGGTAAAAATATCCATAGTCCTTTGGAAGCGCATAGAGATGTTAGATAATAACGTGATATGCGCTATACAAGAACAGAATATTATTATTATTATTATTATCATTATTATTATTATTATTATTATTATTATTATTATTATTATTATTATTATTATTATTATTATTATTATTACTATTATTATTATTATCATTATTATTATTATTATTATTATTGTTATTACTATTATTATTATCATTATCATCATCATCATCATCATTATCATCATCATTATTATCATTATACAGTATGTTGATGTTTTTGCTTGTCAGGAAAATTCCTGAGATTTGTGCTAATTCTCTTTTACAAAATCCTGCATCCCCCCTCCCCCCCCCCCCCATTACATTTCTGGTTCACTAATTCTTACTCTACTCCCTCTTCACTTTGCATCTCTTTATTCATCAGTGCTACCATTACATTTTTATTTTTCTGTTTCTTTGCATAGTCAAGAAAAAAATGAGAAGCTATTGATATAATTTGTGACAAATGTGGGACTTAACTGATCAAAATCGATCACGAGACGACTAGAGAATTAATACAAAGACAGTGATAAAAACAAACAGGGCGGTGTTTAATAAAGCTGTTCGTAAAGCTACGCACGACTTTACAAACGACCTGAATATGGAGTGCCAAATGGGATCCCCCAAATTTTTTTTGACGTTTTAACTAAGTGTGACTGCATTTCCATAATCTCAATCAAATTGTGACAAAAATTATAATTCGTAATTAAAATGTGTCTAAAAAATAATAATGTTACTCTACATCTGCATATTTCACATTTGGCTAAGGCAGTTTATAATGATGGAGAATCACATTTGGCTTGCCAAATTCAAGTCGTTCGTAAAATGATTAAGTTTACGAACAGCTTTATGAAAACAAACAGAACTCATATTACCCCATTAGTAAATTAAATCTCTTATTCCCCATAGGTTTTATACAGGGACCGCTCAGTTCAAGTAGGCAGTGGTTTTAATGCTGAATGTCTTATTCCTAACTCCACTGTAGACATGAAAATAAGGAAACTGAAGCTATACTGCTTTTAATATATAACATCAGCAGGATCAATCTATAATTGGAGCATTACTAATGCAAAATGCTTGTAGAAAAAAACGTTCTCATAATTATGATGAGCCGAGTGAACGCAAATTGATTATAAAAGTCTAGGAAAATACAAAACTAGAATTTTGCTGTGTAGTTACGCGTGAAATCATGATGAATGATGAAAAAAATCTACATAATAATATCCGTATTTCAAACAATCTAGTCTTCAGTTTAGTCTTTCTGAATCACTTTACTTCATTTTTAAAAATCATTCATCAAATATGCATATGAGGAGAGAGAAAAAAAGGTTGTAATTATTCTTTTCTCTTATTTTTTTTTTTTTTTTTTTTGGAGAATTCACGTTCATATTCTTTCTGAAACAATAAGAATGTGTTGATATAATATACATAAAACAGTACATGTTACAAAGGAGGCGAATTAACACCAAAAAAGTGGGGCTTTTGTTCGAGACGCCGAAAACATGATGACAATAATCATGTTAATATAATCGTCATAGACGTTATTTAGCGCTATCAGAATGAAACAAGGAAATGATACAATACTGGATAGTCTTTTGAAAGGTTCTAAGTATTATTCATTGTTGCAAGGACGATGCATTTCATGATGCACAATTTTATGTGTAGATATTCTTTTCAAAATCGCAAACAAAAGATTTCCATGAATTTAGTCCCTCCGAGGGTGGACTGGTCATGGAAAGTTTGGAAAGTTTGGATGAAATTTTTCCTACTGACCTCACGATAATTTGACTTTTGAGGGGCTGGTTCTTTAGTGGGCTGAGGGTCGTTGAGTGAGCTGGGGTCACGTCGAAATTCCCCCAGTACGTCCCTGAGCACCTCCATCGCTTTTAGATTAATTACTCTAGAATCAAGTGGATGCTCTGCGGCTATAAATATATTCTGGATGGTTTTGGACACTATGGTCATGGTGATAGGTTCTAGCTGGTTTTAGGCCCATATGGATCAACACAATGAGATGGACTCTCTGTGTGTGATGAGGGACAGGTACAAGTGCCCTTGAATAAGATCACAATTCCTACTTTTTATCCTCGTCCAGGGGCTCTGCTGTCCTGGGAGGGAATGTCGCCTCACAAAAATTTCAGAATTCGATTCTGTATCCTATAAGTAGCGTGTACTTAAGATTGCAATAATGTATATGCTCCTTCCTCCCCCACCCCCCAAAAAGGGGGAGCCCTGGGGAGCGTTTCATGAAGTGTCTTTACTGACAACTGTCATAAGCTACTGAAATCCTTGCATCTGATTGGCTGAGAGCAAATTTGTCAGTAAAAAATCACTGACAAGACACTTCACGAAATGCTCCCCTGAAACGGATTAAGCCTGCATGGGATATTAGCTTCCGCTCGTAAAAAGAGAGCTTGCTGATGCATGCGGGTAAAATTATAGGATTTCGTTTCCCCCGAATAGAGCCATAAATTCAGTGATGATTTTTGTGACTGTTCTTTGCGCAGTTCTTTGTTCGTTCATTCGTTTGTTTATTTATTTGTTTGTTTTCAAAATCAAGAAACGCTCGGAACGTCTATAGCTCTAGACCCGTCTTGGCAATGTTGAGATTCAATAGTCCAATTAATTTTCCTGAAGCCCAACCCCAAAGTCTCTAAAATTTTGCAAGTATTTCAATATATCATTGGAAATAATGAGCATGGTTGCCATATATGACACCAAATGGCTATGATAACTCGAGAAAGATTACAACAAATTTGAGAAAGATAGATCAGCTAAGGTCAGTGTTAAACAATAAGAAACGATTATTCTCTTGAATGATGGGGTTTGCTGACTAAATCGGGACTCGAGGAGTCTAGGAATTTGGGTGCCTTTTGATATTTCTTTCTTCTACTTAAGGGCAAAGTGACTCTTCAACAATTAATTCCTTAATTAATCATATCAAAATGAATGTCTGAACGGCCCTGCAAGACGTGTGGAGCTCACTGTCTTATCACTGTATTTGGCGCCGTCCTGTCGGGGTGCTATCGACTGTGTGTAGTTTGAACCTGAGTCAATGCGTGGGGCGTTGAGTGAGAGGTAATCATTATCGCTTTTGTATTATGTTCTCAAACAATATCGATTCCATAATTCTTTTTAATGACACGTTATCTCGCTAATTTGTCGTACCGTGTTGCAATTAAAGATTAGGGTTTGCTCTCTGTTTGTTTAACAATCAGGTCCCGGTGGTCACAATATGAAATGATTAATCACACACACCGTGCTGCTATCATAGCGAACATTGTTGAAGCGAGGAATGCATAAAAAACATAAACCTGTGATTTGTAATTATGTTTTCGTAAATTTCATTTAGGTTGGTGATTTGAAATCATTAACTCTGATATAGGAATGCATCACTCAATAAATCTTTGCTTCAAATGTTGAAACTTTTCTTTTTCTCTTTGAAATTGTTTGGTTAGTATTATGCCCAGTAAGCCGTAAATTTATAGCCCACCCATAAACTTAACACGAGAGATTAGGGGCAAGTCGACACTGTAGCAAACAAGTTTTACTGGTACAAAATGATATCTGATTAAACTATATTTGAAGAAAAAGGGGACTGAATCTAAAAAAAAAACCTATTTCAAATGGGGTAAATTTATCAGTGAAAGTTTCAAAGCTTAATTGGATCTTTTATGGCTGAGTGGAGACTGTGGAACAAAAAGTTTCATCAATAACGTTACAAACTATTTAGGCTTGTATCTTAAGTTACATAATAGTGATATGCCAGCGTAGAAAGAAACAGAATGAAAGGGGAGAGGAGGAGGAGGAGGAGAAGAAGAAGAAGAAGATAAAGAAGGTGGAAAAAAGAAGAAGAAGAAGAAAAAGAAGAAGAGGGAGACGGAGTCGGAGAACTAAGAAAGCTTAAAAGTGCCACCGAGATGACGAGATAATTTAGACCTAGAAGACGAGAAGACGAATTAAAAGACGAGATGACGAGTTCTTGGAAAAAAGGCAAGTCGACTTGTACTGGATGAGAAGACGAGGTGACGAATTTTTGGAACTCAGCAGTTGACTTGTCTAGGACAAGAAGACCAGATGACAAGTTATTGGAACTCGGCAAGTCGACTTGGTTGGG
Organism: Echinometra lucunter; assembly: GCA_029962745.1. Classification (NCBI taxonomy): domain Eukaryota; kingdom Metazoa; phylum Echinodermata; class Echinoidea; order Camarodonta; family Echinometridae; genus Echinometra; species Echinometra lucunter. The sequence continues at coordinate 21,224,091 of CM057159.1, forward strand.
ATGAGAAGACGAGATGACAAGTTATTTGAAATAGGCAAGTTAACTTGTTTAGGACGAGAAGACGAGATGACGAGATTCTGGAACTGAGTACGTTCCAATAACTCGTCATCTCGTCTTTTAACTTGTCATCTCGTCTTCTCGTCCCAAACAAGTCGACTTGCTGAGTTCCAATAACTTGTCATCTTGTCTTCTTGTCCTAAACAAGTCGACTTGCTGAGTTCCGATAACTTGTCATCTTGTCTTCTTTTCATAGACAAGCCGACTTGCCGAGTTCCAAGAACTCGTCATCCCGTCTTTCAACTCGTCTTTTCGTCTTCTTGGCCTCAAATATCTTGTCATTTCGTTGGCACTTTTAAGCTTCCTTAGAGAAGAGGAGGAAGAGGAGAAGGGAAGAAGATAAGGAAGAAGAAGATGAAGGATTAAAAGAAGAAAGAGTATAGAAGAAAAGAAAAAGAAGAAGCAGAAGAAGAAGCAGTAGCAGAAGAAGGATGGAGGGAATGGCAAATGATGACGGAGAAGGATGATTTTAAAAGAAGGAAGAGCCCTTATCCTGTAAGTTGTCGCTCTGCTCCTTCTTATAATTTTTCTCCCATTCTGTGAGACTATTGTTCTTCTATATTGGCGCTTTATACGCTATAATGTCTCTTTACAACACTTCTCCCGCAGCTCCTCATTTTTTCTAACTCTTCTCTCCGAGGAGAATCCACTCTTGGAGGGGCCATAAAGAGGATGACGTCATTTTGGAGTGGAAATTATATATTTCCTCAAAATAGTGGTAATCCACTCAAAATCATATAGGAATCTACATCAAAGTTGCGGTATGAATTACTTATTTGAGATTGGATTCTATACCCATTTTTTAGCATCACGGATTTCCACTGGTGAATTCTTTCTCTGAGCGGGTTTTTTTTTTTTTTTTTTTTTTTTTTGGTTTTTTTTTCTGTCTGTGCCTGAAAATCATACAGCCATAGGCAAAGTGAGAAGATTGCCCTATTCCTTTTTTTAAAAAATAATAAAACAAATAGGTAAGATGCTTTGATTTATTTATGTCGGCCCCTTTTCTGTTATGTCGTCACATTTACCAAATTAATTATATCAGGCCATTATGAACGTCCAGCAGGCCCATTTTGGTACGTTTTGTCTGGGTAGAAAATGATTAGAAGAATAGAAATGTTCATTCCAATGCCTTAAATGTTACTGGGAAATATGAGTCGATTTATTAATTTAATTAGAACATAATTATTAACTTAGAGCAGAAAGGTTTGAATGAAATCTAAATAGTTATACGTGAAAAGGTTTGATTATAATTATAGTGTTGTGGAATTCATTTGAGGACCTTTTGCTGATGATGTCAGACTTGTTCCCCTCACGTTTCAACGATTTCCGCCCCTTTTTGCCAAAAATAATGAAATCTGACCAGTGAGCGTATACTCTTGCTTGATATAGATGGCGCTCTTTGCTTCTACCGTCTAGAGCCCTTGGGTTCTGCTACTCATTCCATGTTGACAGAAAGTTACAGAGGAAAGAAAGAAAAAAAAAACGTGGGACCGAAAATGACGCAAAATTTAGTTTTCAGTTTATCATACTCTCTTTACACACCATTCTCTTCATTCATACAGGGCCAACTCCAGCAACTTGAAATAAAATCTTTTCGCAAATATGCTTTTTGATTGATACCTCTAACATGAAAAATGAGAAATTCAAAAACATTCAGTTATTATCTGGAAATTTTCTTTAAAGTCTGAAATCGAAATATTGACGTGTCATCGCACTGTGTGGAAAACTTTAATTCAATTTTTCTTCTTTTCCTCCTGTTACTACAAACATTCTCTCCCGGGGACATACCCAAAAATAACAATGTAATGAAAAGTACACGTATCATGCAAAATAATAAGACGCATATTTCTCCAATTTTGACTCGTTACAAATAGCAATTTTTGCAATCGACTACAACACCGCTCTCATATCTTTTTCTCTCACATTTATCCCCATCATCCTCATGAAAAGGCACTATCGACGACTTCCCCCATCAACATTATGATCATTTGATGTCATTTATTGTCAATATCCGAGAGAGATAAGTAGTTTTTATCTCCCGAGTTTCCTCTGACGTTTTCGGTATCTTTTCACCGATGAGCCTGTCCCTTTTTATTTCCTTGGATACCTCGAGAGGGCGGTCACTCTAAGTTCACTGGTTCACACACTTTCAACGTTTCCTCAGGGCTTAGATTCGAGGTGACGTGAAGGGGGAAAAAGTTTGTTGTGTTTGGAGTTTTGTTTCACATCATTGATTTGGTAACCGTTTTTAAAAAGTCCAAACATTTTAAAAATAATTTCGTCTCCCAATCATTTTCTACCATTAATTCATACAGAACCTCGGGCAATTTGAAGCATCCATTCAAGTAAAAATCAAACTGAAAAATTGTTTAAGTCGTATGTTTTTTTTGCTTTTCTTTTTTTTTTCAACGGCTTCCATTGACACGTCTGATTATTGTCATTAAAAGAAAAGAGGACCTAACATTCCTCAATAAGCTACCCCATCCTAAATAAACAAGAATAAGTATTCAGTTCGAAATTTTGCAATTTTTTTCGCTGTTGATGATAATGTTCTTGCTCTTTGTTCTTGCTGTTAAAGCCCTGTTTCATAAAACTTGTTATCAATGGACCAATTCCACAACGCGAGAGGGCAGCAGACTGGTCGACATACTGCGGTGTGCACCCCAACTTTTATAGTACACAAGTCAATAGCGCGTTATGTACATTCGTACGATTTTTTTTTCTATTTTGGACCAATATTATGCAGATTTCTTTTAATGTTTGCAAGGAGGAATAATCAGGGAAGTTCAGGCCGCAGCTGTGCGGTGCTCAAATGCCACAACAATTGGAGAAAGCTTAAAAATTGGAAGCTAACTGAGTGCGAAATTCACTCGCCTTTGACTCATGAAGCCCGTTTGTGTGAGAAGCCGTAGGATGTGGGGGGCAGGGTTGGGTGTCCGGACACGTAACAAAAATGAAGCCTTCTTTTTTGTCTTTGGATTAAACAAAAACTATGCATATGATTTGTGCTAATCATCATCAATATTTGTTCTCTGTAATACTGTCTAACATTTTGTGCTAAAACATTTAAGAGATTTTCTTGTGAACTTTTCTGTTTAAAATCGACTGTCCGGTGCACAACCTGTCCGGACACCAACAACTGGGTATACTCCCTACACAGGTTTCCGTAAGGAATGTGAAGGAATTCGTCGCATATGAAAGACCAAAGGTCAATGGCTGACAGAAGTGATAGGTCAGTGGCCTTTTAAATTTATCTATTGATTTTAATCTATACTTCTAGTGACCCTGATTTTTTTAATATTAAAGGGTACTACCAATTATTGGTGGAGAATCAGCACCCCCCCCCCCCTCCCCGTAGTTACGCCCCTGACTGATACTACAAAACCTGCTCTCTTCAGAGTGAGTGATTCTTCAGTGAATCCTTGCACTGTAAACTCTGCGTTAAGACCATTTAGAGTATAGGCTCAGCAAGCTCCGCGAAAACTATGGAAATTCCATAGAGATCCGTCAGTGCAGTGTATAGGATCTCTATGCATATCGCATGGAAGGGAAATTCACAGCACGCCCTCTAGTGTTGTCAGTACTGAGTGCAGTGCAGTGGTGCACATGTGTTTTAGCATAAGAGAGTGCATCAACATCTTACGACGATTTTAAGCCAACACGATCTCGAAATAAGGATCGAAAAGAAGGATTGATTTCACCTTTTTAACGGCTGCAGATACTGGAAGAGTAAAAGGATGAGTCTGAACGATCTTTTCATGCAGATACTCGAATCTGAGCAGAAGGCAAGAGAGAGAAAAGGCCTCTTGAATGAATGTAAGTGGAGTGGAAGTGCAGCCTAATTACGGTAGGCCTAACTGTTAAGCCTTAGGGCCTAACTGTTAGACCGAAGAATTCTGTCTCTAACAGTCGTCGTTAACGTTAGCCTCTTAAGTCTTACATTGGTAGTGTCGGCACTCCTCCTCTAAAAAAAGAATGCCGACCCTACCAATATAAGAGGCTAACGACGACTGTTAGAGACAGAATTCGGCAATATCGTGTTTCAGGCCCCACCTCTAATATAGTTTGAACGTGGGGCTGATTCCCCCACGAAGTATTAGGCCTACATTTTATTATTCGTTCAATAGTTGATCGATCATGAAACTTATTTTTACATTTTCACATTTTCACATTTTTAACATTACTGGATTGACAACTCCCTAATATACTCGTGTTTACGGCCCCACCAAAGGGGATTATGAATTGATTATCACGGCAGTGGGGCTGATGGGCATCAGCCCCGCTTCTGTGTTAATCACGTTTGGATCCCGTTTGGTGGGGCCGTAAACACGAGTATATATACTGTGCTCATCAGCCCCGATGCTGTATTAATAATATTTGAATCGCATTTGGTGGGGCCGTTAACACGAGTATATATAAGAGAGTTTTAAAAGAAGATGATTAAACGTGATGATCGATTAACACATTCTTTTTTTTAAATGTGAAAGTCCGTCGTCTTATATTTCTGTATTTCTGTCCTAGTTAGCTGTTGTGGTCTAAGTTAGGTCAGAAGAGATAATCGATCATGATGTATGTGGGCATCAGCCCCACTCACCATGCATTAATTGAGTGGGGCCTGAAACACGATTATGCCCAGAATTCTTCGGTCTACGGTAGGCCAAACGTTACAGCTAGCCCCGGGACGCTGCCCAGCCAGCCCAGGCAAGCCAAGCAAGGCCCAAGCTCTGGCATGGCCAGCATGGCGAAAGACACGGGCTAAGCTAATTCCAGGATAGCTGTTCGGTTAATTGAAGAAAATCCTGCTTGAACTCAAATGTGAAAGTTCATTTTGTCATTGAAAATAATTGACTTCATTCTTCACTTTGACTTTGCAGTTTGAATTGTTTCTAGTCTAAGTATTCTTGTTTAAATATTTGAAATATTATAATTTCCGATAATTCTGAATTTTTATGTGGAGTCATGGAGTGAAAAAGTACCGGCCCTTTTCCTTTTTTGGGGGGAGGGGGGTGGTAGGGAAGGTTCTGTGTTTTTTTTTCCTTTTTCTTTCTTTTCTCTCTCTCTCTCTCTCTCTCTTTCTCTTTCTCTATCTCTTTCCTTCCTATTTCTTTTTTTTTTAATTCTTTTCTTTTTTCTTCCTCCTTTTTAAAAAACATTTTATATAACTTCGTTCAGTTATACATGTACTATGAATATGATCATGCATGTAAAAGTTATGTTCGACTTATTTGTTAATAGTTTATTTCAATGTATTTAAATGTAATGTTTTTCTATATATAATGATTCTGGCATGTGAATATACTTATATATGTTTTGTTACCTTGATTAATTGTGAAGATATTGTTTTGAAAAATGGAATAAATAAAAGAAATCTTAAAAAAAAAAAAAAAAGTAACTTAGTTGGAGGTGCCGTGGTCGAGTGGTTTAACAAAAGTTAAGGTGCTTGACTGGAGATGCAAAAGTCAGGGTTCGATCCCGGGCACAGCACTTATGCCCTTGGCTTGAGCAAGGCATTTTATCTACAAGGCATTTTATCTACATTCGTATATCAAATAAATTAACCCATTCGTGACAGGAATTATTTAAAGCCTAATATGATCAGCTTTTATTCTTCAAATTGGCAACACCAACATTTTTATTTTATTGCTACATTTTTCTTATAAAATGTCGTGTATCTGAAATGAATATAAATTGACAGAAATTATGATGAGATGTCAAAAAGTTGCCAATTTGCAAGGGAAAACGGTGATTTTAAATTTTCTATCACATTGCCAATTTAAGGATTTTAATGCTTATTTTCCTTTTGAAAATTTTCAGCATCAAACAACAAATATTAATGCAACCAAAATGGGCACAGTTTGTGTAGAATTTTTTGCTCTTTCTGCTCATATATTTGGTATGATTTTTAGGGCTTTGCATCAAAAGATATTAGGCCAAACCACAAAATGTGGACCTCTGTCACGAATGGGTTAATGTGCTATATGCATATTGATACCAACATTTGCATGTGTTTAACAATTTTTTTTTTAAAGTAACAGTAACATAACAGATAGACCAAGGGTCAACCAACCCTAGCCAAAATGGCAAAAAGAGGTTAACAAAATAGAGACAGAATTTTCGGTCGAGCAGTAGATCATGATTATGCCAGTAACCCTAACACTATACAGTAAACAGTTAATGTTACATAGACTGCAGAATCTAAAAAGTTCATGCTTTCACTTTTAGTTTCTGCAGTGTGCACATTTAAGTACTGCATTAGTTGAAGTTAGATATCTGACTTTGATCCATAGTTAGAGATGATATTTGCCCAATTTACAATCCTGTGTTTTGTTGTTAGATTACTACATTCCATGTCATATTATTACAGTTAAAAGCAAGATATCAGGAGTTCGACAACAACTTCAAGCTACCCAGACTGAAGCAAACACACTTCATGTTGATCTGGCTGCAAAGGCAAGTTACTAATATTAATGTTTCATTTTTTTAAACTTTAGATTATGTATTGTTTCAGAGTTTGTTTGTTTCAGAGTTTGTTTGTTTCAGTAGTCAGAAGGGATTTGAATTTAACTCAAGATATAAGCAACCTTGTATTAATGTAGATGTCAATTCTGAATTAATCTGTGTCTTTTGTACACATCACTTATGGTGCTACAATGAGAATTGTCCGGAAGGTGGGATCAGTAAGGAAACCAAAATCCATTCAGGGGGATTTACAATTCTTTCCCTTCCAACCGCCCCTTTTTGAAAAAAAAATAAATACTTATTACACCTGTATGAAGGCTTAACATCAGCCAAATAATTTCAAAGGCTATTTCTAAACAAGTTCCAGAAATTCCCCTTTGTACATGGATTGGCACTGTTATTATGTTAGACTTCCGATGATCCATCCTTTGTAATCTTGTAGACTAAATACATTACTGGATTCTACTACTTTTTATCAATTGATCTCTGTCTTGTCATAAAGTGGTGAATAAAATTGTTGTACATGTAGGCCATGTTTGATAAACAAACGTCTAAAACAGAGTGCTAAATTTATTATATGTGTATGGCTAAAACCATGCCATTGCCTCCGAATTCTTTCAAAATTTCAAGCAGCTCCAAGAACTGTGTACAGAGGAGCTGGAATGTCAGTGGATTTGTGCAAAAGAAGCTATTCTGGAAGAACAACTTGAGAAACAGATGAAAGAAAAACAGAGCTGCAATGAACTGATGGTAAGGTGGATTTAAATTTTTGAATGATTTATACCTAATGCTTTGCAACTGGGTTTCTATGTAAAACGCAGGTGTGCATTTAGAATTTTGTAAGAGGGATGCAATTCTGAAAAATGTTAGAAGTGAAGCATTTTGTGTGTACGGGTGAGCGGGTGTGGATGGGTATGTGTAAGATTTTCCATCTGGGTTTGCAAGAAGGGAGTCGGGTCATGGGCCAGGTGTGCCCCCCCCCCCATTAAATCTGAGAGCTAGAGAAGTATGTCAGATTTTGTTTTCTTTAAAAAAAATATAAACAAGCTTTTAAAATCTTGATTAAGGACACACCCATGTTACTGTATTATTTGTCTTTCTTGGAACAAAATTGTCAAAACAACAAATAATGGTGATTTGTAATGTGTGCATTTCTCTCTCTCCCTCTCACTTTCTTTCTTATCTCCCTTGTTTCTCATCATGGTCAATTTTTCCTCTTCCATTATTGACAATCTTGCCTCTGTTTTCTCCCTTATATTCCTGTCTTCTACACCCACACACACACACCCTCACACACACCCTACACACTCACCCACACACACCCATGCACGCCCCCCCCCTTGCGAACAGATAATATTCTTTATTGCCTTTAGAATAAACATCACTTGGAATGTCAAAGTCTATGTTTTTATCATTATTTTGTGTATGCATGATCCTCCTGTGTAATTTGATCCCTTTTTCTTATATTTCTTGTTCTTGATTTAAGCCTTGGCCTTGAGGTTTCATGCTTGGCCTTGGCCTTGAGGTTTCATGCCTTGGCCTTGGCCTTGGATTTCCAGGCCTTGGCCTTGGCCTTAAGGGTTTGGGCCTTGACTACAACACTGCTGTCAACTCTGACTCTATATGTCTGTCTTTTGTCTTTTTTTTCCCTCACACTTTTGTGCTTGCCCACACCTTTTCCCCTGCTGTATCTCCGCTGTCGTTCCACTGCCATTATGCTTTTGACCTAAGCAACACATCAAGTCAAAGCGTGATGAGACGAAGGGTGATTTCCAGTCAAACATATCTGTTTTCATTCACGACTTTGGGCTGACAAGCAGAGGCAAAGAAGAGAGGTCGACTTCAGTCAAGGAACAAGTCAAAGAGATGAAAGTCAGACAGAAAAAGCTTCAAGAAGGTCAGATATAAAGAATAAGGTCCTAGGTAATTTTAATTGGTTCAGTGCTAAGTCCACGATATTTTGGGCTGGATTCTGTGAAGACTGCATGATATAACTAAATGACAACCAAGGGGGAAAAATCACAGAAATTCCTCCCTCTGTACTAAAACATAGTTCATCCCTGCTAAAAAAAAAAAAAAGTACCATGGATACCATGGATACCATGGATACCATGGTACTTTGATGAAATTACCATCAAAACCATGAAAGTTCCATGCCAAATTGGCAGGGTTTGATGATAATTTCATCAAATTACCTTGGTACCCATGGAACTTTTTTTACAAGGGACACCTCTAATATTCATCTAGTGTAATTCCAATATCAGCACTGATAAGGTGCATATTATTGGGAATGTCACCTGTTGTAAGGGATCTATTCTGTATGTAATACTACAATTTGAAGAAAAATTCATAAAATACATGAGAAAACATTTTAAAAACATAGTCCAGGTAGTATCACTAATTGTTTGTGTGTGTAAAAGGGATCTTTCAAGAACTATCTTCAAATGAAGAAGTATTTGCATATTTCTTTCCGCAGACATTGATATCTGTAACAAACAGAGAGACATGCTAAGATGCATTGAGGATGAGAAGACAGCAACAGAGCATCAGATAGCAACATTGAAGAATGATATAAGAGGTAAATCAGATTCTCATGGAGAGCTGGTATTTATGGAAGTATGCTGAATTATGTCTAAGTTTAAGCTGATGTACAGGCCTCAATGAGACCACCCCCCCCCCCCCAATCTATAGTAAGAATGGCAGCCATTTTGGAATCACTCAATACGGTAGTAGTGGCAGATAACTAAAAAATTAGACTTGATATTTGGCTTTGGCCCTCCACTTATAACACTTCATAATTTCATATTTGATTTTGTAAGAGCACTTTGAATTCAAGAGGTATTCACACATTTTTTGCTAGTTTAAACATGGTCTTTTATTAGTGTTGGATGGAATCTTTGGTTTGAAGTGGTGTGAATATAGGTGCAAACCGGAGACACAGAAGGCTTTATGAAAAAGGTTGTTTTTTGGTTGTTGTTTTTTTTTTGTTGAATTTAAGAAATGTGAGAAAAAGAATTTGTGAACAGAATGAGAATTTTGTTCTAAACAGAGTACTTTAACATTATAGCTTAGAAGTGAAAAAAAAAGAAATATGTATAAAACAACACATTCTTCAATTTTTCTTTTATAATTTGATGCAACAGACTTGGAGGATGCATTGGTGGCTGAGAAGATGAAAACTAAAGAGATTGAGGATGAGAAAGCTTTGGTATCTGGCAAACCACACTCAGATCCTGAATTCAAAAGGTAAGCCCTTGACCTGCTTTTGCATAAATACAAAATATACCTTGTGGTATGTATTTCAAATGTATAACTTGTAATACGGTTTAACCTGTTGAGCACGCTTTGATATTGGTATAAAACTCATTTTCCGTAGACCCCAGCCCAAGTTAACTCGACTTAGTAACCAACTGCTTAATTTAGGAGGTCCCCTATGGAAACCATCTGTGCTGTTATGGTGTTCCACCCCATGAGTGAAAAATAAAATATGAATGAATGAACTATATTCAGCCTCCATTGGTTTGATGAGGGTTAATCATATTAATACTCCAAGTCCAGTAGATAATCCATCCTATACATTGTCTTTTGATATTCTTAACCATAGGTGTTGATCCCAGGAGGGACAGGGGTGGGGGGAGGGGGGACGTGTCCCCCCTCAATTTTTTTCTGGGGATCATCCCCCCCCCCCTCAATTTTTAAAACTTAATTTATCAGTTTTCTATTTGAGTGAGGTGACCGAATATAGTATTTTGGTGCAAAAAAAAAGGCTTCTCTTATAGCAAGAAGCGGTTATTTTTAGCTCGCTCGCTCGCAAGATGCAAAAAGAAGTATGTGGGTGTGTGCAGGCGGGCGAGGGGGTGTGCAGGCGGGCGAGGGGGTGTGTATGCTCGAGTGTGAGTAACAAATTTCGGCAAAATATTTCCATCATCCCCCCTTCCACTCCTCGAAACAGATTTTCATCGGTGGCCTTCGGTGTTTCCGTTACCCCCCCCCCCCCCATTACATGAAATCGCTGCCATTGTTCTTAACCACTGCCATTTCTTTAATGCACAAAAAATTCTCGATAGTAATTTGATGCCATTTAGATACCAACGGATATGTGAACAAGCCTGCACCAAACATTCTATCTTGTCATAACTCCTTATCTTTTTAAACTTAAAACTCTACTGCAACTCTTCCCTAACAGTATAGATTTGAAACAATAAAACTTGCAACTGTTGTCAAAGGAGCATATGTCGGAGTATGGCTTGTGATATATGGGGGAATCATAAGGCAGGATGAGACTTGCTAGATGATAAATTAAAGATCGTTGGACTCCATTCTTTATTTTTATTTTTTTTTAAATCCATGTGAAGCTGAAATTCACAAGTTGCATTCTTTGTTGCTACAATTTTCAGAAAAAGAAAGTCCAAAAGTCATATTTTGAGGATTGAAAAATATCTATTAGATACGTAGACATCCCCCTTTTTTTCACTTTGTCTTGTTTTGTTTTGTTACTATAATACACACCACCCTGTGCCTTTGTGATCAATAATCTTTGGATCGTACAAGGTAATTTTTTCAAACTTTGTACAAAGTTTTAAAGTGGAAATTTATGTTGTGCACAGGCTTCAGACCCAGCTAGATGCGTGCCGTGACGAGTCCTTGGAAGGGTTGTGCCAAACATTGTGGCAAGAAATTGATCAGTTGCAGAGACAACAGTGGCAGCAACAGCTAAGGAGGCAACACCATTCAGGTGGTGCAAGGTCACAGTCAAGATTCAAGTGGACAGTTCAAGTAAACTTTCAGGATTTACTCCGCTCTAATTCAAATTTTTTGTATACTGATGCAAGCTAGCATTGGTTTGTTTGTTTGTTTTTCATTTGTACATGTTTCTTTCAATGCTGTGATATCTAAAGATCAATCAAATTCCAATAGATGGAGATGATGATTGCCACATACATGTACATCTTATCAATTTGAATAGTAAATATCTATTCTTTATAGTATTTAGTCAACAGATTCACAACTTACATAATTATTTATCATTCAGAATGGTACCTGTAGTTAGCTTTAAAAAAAAAAAAAAAAAATATGGGTTTATAAATTTTTCTCTGGATGTGTTTACAAAGGCCAGAATTAGCTTTTGGTGAAATGCTAGAAGAAATTCTAAAAAATTCTTCTGGTTTTCATTAGACAAGTTTAAAATCAAATGTAGTTCATATTCAAAATCATCTCTCCCTCCCTCTCTCTCTCTGTCTCTCTCTATTTGTATCTCTCTTCTATCTATCACTGACAGCTACCCAGCTATACCTCTTAATTTCTCTTTCTCCCCTCCCCCCTCACTGTAATCTATCTGCCCTTACCTTTTTTTCATTCTTAATAACTTTAATGTTGCTTTCAGTTTTTGATGTGTGATCCATTTCTTGTTATCTTCCTTTGACACCTTCCTCACTGTGATTGTGTCATATTCTCTCCCTCTCTCTCTCTCTTCTTCTCTCTTTCTAATCTTTTATGCGTATCTGTATATTAAACTCTGTCTCTGTAATACATTCCATCCCTCTCTTTTTTTATGTTCCATAGCCATCAGTGTCAAGAGTCCCACCAACACCTTCATCATGGGGCAACTCATATCCCTCCTCATCTCCTCATGATCGGTGCCCTCCTAGAAAGACCCCTATGATGACCACTCCAGAAATGGGTACCAAGACGACATCATCATCATCATCATTCAACAAACCATCGGTGTCATCTAGCTCCTGTAAACCCAACTTGGCAAAGCTTACAACTGCTCTGAAATGCAAGGTAGAGGAAAACCAGTGAATACACTGTTCCTACTCGAGGCATAGACACAAAGACAACAGCATCATCAAGCAAACCCAACTAAGCAACACTGAAAACTGATCTGAAATTTGAGGTCCGTAAATAGTAAAGAGTCGTTACTCCAGTCAGTACACATTTGATAAAAGGTCGACTTTTGAGAAATGAAAAAAAAACCCAGCAAACTATTAGTATTTGCTTTTTATCCATATGCATGTAGGTGTGTACATAAGAAAATGATACTACTTTCGATTTGCTAGATCAGGAATGTTAAGATTCAAGCACCCTTTTAATAATAATAATAATAATAAAGATTGATTTATGAAACGCGTAATAAACAAAAAAGTTTCTCTATGCACTTTACAAAGTAAAAATAAACAAAGGAAAAATGATTATAAATTTCAAACAGAACTATTTCAAAAAGTATTACAAAAACTAATCTTAAGAGCAGGTAATTAGTAAATTGTTAATGTATTACAAAGAAGAAAATTAAATATATAGCGTAAATTTAATTAAAGGCAAGAAACAACAATGTGCCAATCTTTATTAATTACTAGTAAAATCATACAAATCAAGTTAATACAAAATAGCAAAAGTTGAAAGAATTGATTATAGTGACTTAGATACAATGAATTATCATTTTGAAGAGTTACAAACAGAACAAGTAACTTTTAAGGAGGATTTTGAAAGTCCGACGTTAAATAGTTAAAGTAAATCACTCATGAGTGAAATTTAGGGCAATTTTCTCTTCAAAGATTCATATACCAAGGATCTGATTTTCTGAATATCGCTGAGAATTATGGAATATGGAATTGTGAAGTAGTCTACAATCTTGCAGTGAACTGCTTTTTAGTATTTGTTTAATAGTTAAGTCCTCATTCAATGGACAATGAAGTGGACATTGTACTCGGAATTCAGAATGCTAAATGCCCTTTGGTTAAGGTGTCCAAGTAACCAAGTCTCTCAGATAGGACACACAGCCATTGGTCCTATGGTTGCTTATCTGATAGCGTATACAAGTTGTTTCCTTCACAGTTCAGTATTACAAATCATTACAGCTACTACATTAACTCTTTGCACGCTGTATTAATTCTGAGGGGATAGTAATGACCATTGTTCGTTTGATATTTTCTTTGAATCTGGCTTTCCTCATTGCACCTGTGATACTTAAAACTATTCTATGGATGCTAATTGAGCATTATAGTCATTTCTTAGTCCTGTAGTACCAAGGTGACAGAGAAAACTAATTATTACGATTGTTGAATTTAATTGTACGAATGTGCAAAATTGCACCTTTCGCGTGCAAAGGGTTAATGGGTACCATGAATACTTATTAACTTGCATATGACCTCATAACTACATGTAATGATATGCATACTTAAGTAGCAAATGTTGCTCTTGGCTCCCTCAAAGCCTAAGAGCTTGTCAGACATAGCATCAGCTAATGTATTCCAAGTGGATTCCATCCTTAAACATGGCATTATGAACAGCAGATGTGTTGAATGCTGGTAAATAAATAGGGGGTCTTAAGAGAAACATGCAATCATTAGAATACATTGGTTAACAGGCCTATTATTATTTTATGCATTCAAAAGATATTAGGCATGTATTGAAGATTTTAGTGGTGATCAATTTGACCTCCTACTCAGCCAACAAGGAAAGTTTTATGCATCGTGGCTTTTGTATGTGATCAACATTGGAAACTCACTATGAAGAGCACAAATACATATGAAAAGATTAATTTTGTTAGTCCCAGCTCTTTATAGTCTTTCGTTTCTGTATTCTGATAGATTCTTGATACAGTATATAAACAAGGTGATTTTCATGGACCTAATGTCCTTGATGTAACTAGTTTCCTCTGCATAATTCACTCAAAATATTGTTGAAATTATATCCTCTAGTTTCTTCATATTCCCCATGTTCTCATATAATAGTGGCGGATCCAGGCGGGGGCGCAAGAGGCTCTTTGAGAATCACACATTGAACATATATGTAAATATAGCTGTATTTGAGAAAATTGTCGTCTGCACCCCCTCTATCTTCAAATTTGCTGTTTGCGGCCCCTCTATTTCTAAATCCCGGATCCGTGGCTGTCATATAATCTATGCATCTACTTTTTACTGCTTATTTATTGCTCATTTCACAGTAGCTCGTATGATTATAATTACGTACCATGCTACTTCTTCATCTGTATCTGTTTAATAAGGAGTACAGTCATCTGCAAAGTATTATCAATATCCATTTATTAAGTAACAAGGTCTAAGCCTAGCCTACTCATTACAGATTTTTTTCTTTCCTTTGTCTTTATTCCTTTACTCATCTAGTTCTTACCCTCATTATGTCTCAATTTGCTTCAATATGTATTATGTATTTTATGTATGTTTTATGCTGTAAGTACTGTTTCATAATTAGGTTCTAGATTTTACACCGTCCTGTACAATGTTCCCACAGAAACTTGTACCCTGGGCCCCGTAACACAAAGATTTGCAATCAATCGCAAAGTTGTAACAGCCAGTCAAGAACATTGTTTCATGCACATCTCGTTCAAAAAGTTGACCCTGGGCCAATCAGAATGGTTGTTGCAAATTTGCAGTTGATCACAAACCTTTGTGTTATGGGCCCCTGGACTATTTGTTTGTTTCCCTTTGCTTTGATATGAATAAAGGTGATATTGAAAAAAAAAAAAATGAAAATACTACATTCAACTGTATTGTTGTATTCTATGTGTTATTTGTCAATTGATTTCATTGTTGAACGATCAAACATGGAAACAAATAAAATTAAAGAAAAAATAAACATACCTACATTCCAGAATCTTAATGAAGAAGCACTGGTGTACATGTTTATGGCAAAAGAGTCTTTAATTATCTTTGGTATGTAGACTTTACATATACATGTAGTATTGAAAACGGTATACCTCAAACACAGAGTAAAACACTAAGTGAAATAATAATACTGAAAATAAACAATTTATGGGGTGTCAGAATAATTTACCTTTGACTTTAAAGGAAGGAGGTAAAAACAGTAAACATTTCATCAGTAAATGCTTTCCTTCCTTCCTGAATGGCATGTATAAATATACCCCCACTTTTCAAAGAAAAAAATAATTTTCAAAGAAGAAAAGAAATAATATTTTAGTCAATTAGTCGGTTGTTGAAATTTTTTGATCAACAATATTTTGATCACCCCCCCCCCCCCACTCCTTAAAGCAGATTTGTACCAGTGCTGTGTATAACAGCTGTTTCGACTTTGTACCTTTGTTTTGTTTACCACAACTCTCAAGAATCACATTCCAATAATGTATACTGTCTTGGAACTTGTAGCCAAATGACATAAGATTAATGATTTATAGGGTATGATCACAGGGTATATCTGGGGGACTTTGAAATACATGTTTTGTGGCCTTGCACTTGCATGCAGCGAGTGACGAAATTTTCCTTGAATGACCTTGTGGAGATTATTTTGAATTATTGCACTGGTATGTATAATGTCAATAATGTGACTCGTTCTGATAAAACCAAGGCTGTTTTTTTTTTTTTTTTTTTTGGGGGGGGGGGGGGTGAATGCGGAGTCTCATTCATCTTTTGACCACCTGTATAGAAAGAACACCTGCCTATAAAGACTACAGTTTTTTGGGGTGTTCCTTAAAAAGGGAACATGTATTAGAGGAACCTAAGACCATCTTCTCATAAAGACCACTTTTCTTGTCGCACAGCAGTTTTTATACACAAATTTTCAGAAAATGTTGGAAGTGAGAATTCATTTTTTATCCTCACACCTATCATAAGAATGAAAACATTCTCAAACCAGAATTTCTGCATCTTTTCCCTCATCTGTTCTTTGAGATGCTGTTTACAAATACCAGTACATTCACAAATGTTCACAATACATGTATTGACATGTACAGTTGGCCAAATTATAGTGATTGCTTTTAAATAATTTTCTGAAAAAAAATCAGTTAACTCTAGAACTGGTATGCAAACTTTGTAACTAACACAGAAATTGGTGAAGGAAAACATTTTCTTTAACCGAGTTCCTGAATGAGTTGCCACTAGTTTTCAATTTACAAATTTTTCTACTGATTTTCATACATTAAACCTGTGTATGTATCATCGTGTGAATATATTGAATACACAACCTTTCACATAATTTTTTTCCATCCCTGAACTACACATGGAACAAACAAAGCAACAAATTATGAAAATATAAATACATGAATAATTTGAAGGGTTTGTTTTGGTATGGTGTTACTGGTCCATGATACTTTTAGAACATTGTTAAAACATACAAGGTGATTATGCTAAAACCACAATATGAAAAACACAATTTCATGTAAAGGTCTCTTTTTGACCAAGTCATATAATTTTGTATGAAAAAGACATAACCCCAGTTCTCCCAAAATTAAAACGATAATTATCTTGTATTCTTATATTAAAGATAAGTTGGCAATTATTAAAACCTTGAACAAAGTTTATGTCAGTATAAACAGCTAACGTTAAGAAGATCAATTCCACAAACATTTTCGGACAAATGTGGAAGAAAAACAATAACAAAGAAATAAATCCTAATTAAACATTCTTTTCAAACAAAAATTCACCTTTCCAAATCTGGTCGGGTTTGAAAAAGATACACATTATTATGTGAAATAAAAATAATTGAAATGTTGATTTTTTTGTTCTCTTTCTATATCACCTTATCCATTCTTAAGCAAAAAATGTTGATAACTATGTGTCATACTTGCAATGCCCTGATTTCCTTTTCAAAACATCTAGATGGAAATAAATAATGTGGAACTATGACAAAATATATGAATTCATATATTTAGTATATACACTCTATATGCTTTTACACAAATAAAACCCATCCAAGAAAAAAATTAAAAGAACATTTAAAAAGTATTCATTAGTCTTATGAAATCAAAGAGTCCAAAACCATCATACTAAAATATTAGAAGATAAGCAAAAAGCGTTAAGTACTTTACAAACTTCTCGGTATTTGCATACATCCTTCCAGGCAAGTACTCTTACTATATGTCAACAACAAACAAAAAGGGAAAAATTTCTTGACAAAAAATTCCATACACTACAATACATCGCATATACTCATAAAACATTGATGGAAGCAAAACCTTGCAAATATCTGAACCTTTTGGTTTCAAAGAGGAAACCGGGAAGCAGAAAGTAATGTACATAAAGCGAGAGAGAGAAATAAAACACAAGAGAGAGACTTCCTCATATCAAAATCAAAACCTTTAAGAAATGTGTCTACAACTTCATAGACATGTGAACAGAACAAGGTGCTTCTTATCCCAATACCCAGTGTAACTTTCATCTATAAAAATTGACATTTTCAAAAACTTCACAGAAGTTCTGTACATGTATACTTATTTTTCAAAAAATAGCACTGAAGGTTTAAAACATGATTCATATTACTTCCAAGATACAACTTTCATAAAAATGGTGATATTGCATCTGGAAAACCTGATTTCAGAGAAGACTTTGGCAAGTGACATATCATACATCATATAAAACTCCATGAAAAATAAAAACAAAATTTTGGAATAGCATAAATATATTTTACTATAAATATACACTCTCAGCTATTTCTCAAAAAGTGAAAAAAAAAAGAATGTTTCATAACAAAAGTAACTCCTATGATGATTAGGTAATTGGCAGAGTGATATACAAATACTACAAAAATTATATTTTTCACATCTTAATGGTTTTCTTTTTCAGGTACCGGTAATGGATACTTCATATGAAGATTTACTGTACAAACTTTTGTTAAACATAACACACAACATCACATGATGCTGGTGCTATTACAGAACAAATGTCTTTTTTTGTTGTGGAAAAATTAATATCAGGAAGCATATTTGAAAAAAAAACCAATATTACCACTACATGTTGCTTATAATGAGAAATATTTTACCTATTCTGTCTTTGATTAACAGCTCACTATCTTTCAATTTGGGGGTTTACTGAAATTAGACTAATCATGGATGATCCTGAATGTTAGCATCCAGCATTAGATCAAAGCCTTCAGCCCACAGAAGAGCATTTCAATCAATAAATTACCACACAAGTCTCCCTACTTGCTTGTGATGTCAACCAGCTCTGTAATGAAACTTCATTGATGGCTAAGGTGTAGGGATTCTTCGTTGAACGGATGTCCCAACTCTCAGCATATGGTTTGATAGTCAGAGGATGGAAGTGGTTCTCTAGGACACCTTGGATGATATGCTTCATTCTCAGCATCCTAGAGAATCCATCGGTGGAGGTTTCCTCTTCAGTTTGGATGCTGCCTCCGTGGATTTGCTGATGTTCCATCAACTTGATATTGACTCTTGTCTGTCCTCTTGCTCCTGTTGTGTTACTTGGTGTATCCTTCAGCACTTCCTGATGGGTTAATCCGACTGTTCTTCCCTTCTGCTTGAATGCTGTAGGAATCTCTTGACAAACACTCTGCTTCCTTTCCCCACACCTTCCTTTTCCCACATATCCCTCAGACTTGCCTCTAGGAAGCTCCCTACCCTGGACACCAGCTACTCCATGGTGTCTCCCAATTTTCTTGTTGACACCCTCCTTCGACTGTCCAGCCTGTTGGTGATGAACCTCATCCAGAAGAGTCTTCAAGCTGAAGAATATGTCAGCCTCAGTTGCTCCAACAAACACTGTTGCCTCCCAGAGCCGGTCCTCCACTTTCCTGTACATAGGGTAGATCCCCAGACCCAAGCCATAGTGGAAGACACAAAGAGCATCCTCAATCCCTGCATCATCTGTCCTCTTCCACATTAGTGTCAAGAGTCTGCTCAGGATGGGGGCAGGGATGATTAGGTAAGACTCCATCATATCCTCAAAGACCATCATGGCAGGTTCATAATCCATCCCTGTATCAAGAAGCTTGCCCAAAAGGCTGCTGTACAGATGTCTGCAGGGTTGCCTACAACCTAAAAAACAATTCCAAATAAATTCTTAAGATAGATCATTCTGCATTCTGCACCGGTTAAACTTTGCAACTGCCTTCAATTTGAAAAACCACTATACCTATCCCCGACCCTAACTATCCCATGCCCTATCAGTTAAATTTTAACACTCCCTTGCAACACAAGTTCTAACCTCGTATCTAAAAAAAAAAAAAAAAAAAAACATAGTCCAGAGCCCATTCTCAAACTGCAGCCCACGGGGCAACCCACAAAATGATTTATTTCAGCCCACAACAATGTAAAGTTAGAACAATGTCAATTTTTTTTTCATCCTAGTAATATTAATGGGTTGGAATACAACAGAACTAATAAAAGTCTCAACATTTTGCTCACTCGCTGTGCTTGCTTGCAATTCCAATGGGTTGGAATACAACAGAACTAATAAAAGTCTCAACATTTTGCTCACTCGCTGTGCTTGCCTGCAATACCACATGATTATCTGTTTCAATATGATAGCACGCACGAACGGAAAAAAATAAAAAAAGAAAAGTATAATTATTCATGATGAAGGGTAAAATGGGAAGGGGGTGAAAAGTCTGAAAGCCTGTCCAGCTCATTCAGAAATTGAAAACCTAAAGCTCGTCATTCAGGCAAGAGATGTCAGCTCCATACGTTTGTATGAATGTATATGTTTATGTAACTTAGTTTCTCATACAGAGATAAAAATCATAAAATCATAGATGTGCCAAATATTGATTTTTTTTCTAACACTGTTAAGATGAACAACATTCATAAATCATGATGCATTCATGAAAATAATTACCAATGTAACCCAGAATATGGATGCAAACTACATCCTTACTGACAAGAAAAAAGGATTACTATAAATGGATCATTTAGAAAGTAAGATATAAAAACTAACCCTCATAAGTCATGAGATGAGAGAGAAGCACTCGACACTGCCAGAACTTCTTGCAGTCTAGTAATGCCTCGGCCAATGTGATCAACTGCTGCTTAAACTCTTCCTTCTCCCCCAAGACTTCCATGACAGTATGACCCCATCCAAGACCTGGAGAGATTGATGGCAGACAGAGGGGAATTATGAGCAGCAAAGTGTAACCAGTAATGATTATTTCCAGCTTTCAAATTTACTTGGTATTCCCATTAACAAATTTTAGCAAAATAAAACCATAATGAGAGTGATATCGGTGCCTTCTTGCATAGTGGTAGGTACCGTCACACCTCCATGCTTATGGCACTCCAACACCATTACACTGGGCATAGCTGATCATGAGCAACCAAATATGAATCCCCATTTGACAGACAGTGAAAACATGATCTACTGTGTTGCCAAAGCAGAGAGAGCCAAGATTCGAAGCCTTGGCCTTTTAACTGAATGTGGAATGAATAAACCACAATACCACAACACCCCCTCATGCATGCAGGGACAAATGGGAGCAGTAAATGATTTCTGGAAATGCCCAAACTTAGCTCTGGAAAGCTCAACAGGAGGCCCTTTCAAACATTCGCCCTGAAATACATGCATCAACATATACTGAACTGCCTCAATGAATTTTTACTTTTAACACAATCAAATCTGAAAATTAGAGCTCCCAAAGTTGCAGATCAGCAGCAGTGGTGCTCTGAATACTAGCATGTGCATGCACTAATTACAAGACTAATTTAACAATTGTTTGCACACACACATCACAACCCATAAGATATTGTGGTTACATGTACCTGTGGTTTGAAAAATACTAGTATGTGGTATAAGTAACAGTAGGTGGATTTAACAACAAATTAACTTATTCTGCGCCCTAAATTTTTTTATAATTATATCAAAGATGAACTTCCAAGGGTAATATTCTGACAAGAAATACCTAAAGTGGCCCCTAGATGAATTAGACATACAGTTTCTACCATGGATATAGCCTTTGGGATAGTTGGAGCTGTTTCTGTTTCTGGAAGAATAATGTAAACCTTTTAATCATATTAACACATTCTTCAACATCCAAATTCTTGAAGAAAAATTGCTGCTAAGACCATGGATCAGTTTACAAGAAAATCATTTGCAAAGATGTAGTTACCTTGAATGAAAATGAATGCCATCGCTGGATCAAAGTCTGCCAACACTCGAAGCACGTCCCTTACAGAAGAATGGTCCACTTTCTCTGGTAGCCCAGGCAATATATCACAAGATGATGTCATGGAAGAAGATGCTAGAACCTCGGTCAGAGGTAGTTTGAGATGGAGCAGCATCTGAAGGATACAATAGGCATCCTCTCTGGGTTTGGCAAGCAATGGCTGATCCTGAGCCTGTAGAGATTGGTTCTGGACTTGCTGTAATGAAATCTGTCCCATTTCTAGCCAGTCCCCCACCTCCATGAGATGGTTCTGGACTTGATGCAATTGAGCCTGTGCCAATCTTGTTTGATCTTGGAACTGCATTGATTGGTTCTGGGATGAAAGATCTTGCACAGAAGCATTCTGGACTTGCTTCGGATGTTCCTGAACCTGTTTTGGACCATTCTGGGCTTCCTCTTGAGCCAAACATTGAGAGACAGCAGATAAACCCAACTCAACTAGAACACATTCATCTTCATATTCAGGAATGTAATTGTCTAGAACAACAGAAAAGAAATGAACACTTGGTAAGAGTTAAATTTACAGAAAATTTAACACATTTCACCACGCATGTCATTATTGCAAAGTGTCCCACACATCTGATCTTGTTGCCTGCTTCATCATTCTTTAGGACTGAACCAAATGTAAATATTTCATAATCAAACTAGAATTCCTACATAATTTCTATAACTACGTGCTGTTCATCATTCTGTATAATTCTGTTCAATAAATTCCTATCAAAAACACAAAATAAAGACATCTGATACAGTGTTATAGCTACAGTGGTCGGCGGTGGACGGGCCCGACCAGCACGGATGATTTCCGTCCACCACTCCTGGTGGAAAGCACTGCTTCCGACCGGCACTAATTTCAGATAAGAAACTGCATTAAACGTAACTTTTTGTGAAGAAAAGTAGACTTACATTCATATTTCCGTCTCTAATCTTGTTTTATTAGCCAGACCTCCCAACCATCCCGCTTTTGGCGGAAAATTTCTGCTTTTTCATTATTTTTCTGCCATTCCGATTTTTACCCCATCCCACTAAATTGATGTTTCCATCATCATCCACGGGTATGTGTACATTGCGCAATCTTTCTTCAATATTTCCCTGTACCGGGGGAACCCAGAAAAAGAAAATATCATGTCAGTCAGGTATCGCGTACTCTCCAATTGATACTCTTTATGATTGCCCAACACTCTATAATAAAGTACCCAGCAGCATTTTAGGGAACAGCACCCCCCTACTGTGGTGCAACTGTGCATGTAAGTAAGCTGCAGCAGACTAACAAGATGCTGAATGATCCCTGATTTTCAAGTATAAGGTTACTATTGAGTGCCGATGTTTGAATAAGACAATGATAGAATTACATTTCTGAAGCTTATTTGCTTAAAAATCCCACCATATTTTTTGTGAAGAGTGTTTAAATGTTGTCGTTTTTTCTTGCTGAGCGCGGCGCCGATGTACTGTCCGCTGCTGTAGCTACAGGCCATCCCTAGGCATTGCCCCCAGAACTCGACCAAGGGTAGAGACTTGGTAGAAACTGCCTCAGTGGGCTGCTGATTTCATGGTTTTCAATAATCGTTTAACAGTTCATTTGTACATATTTTGGGGCGTGATAGGGTTGATGTTTGGCTAAAACATTGCTTTTAACATATGAACTGCCACATTTGCGGATGATACATGTATTTCGTGTATAGTGTGCATCATAGAAAATAGTACGCAATCGATGTTGCTGAGGTCAAGATCTGGGATTGAAATGTCCGACCACCACTAAAAGGTCCCTAGCTATAACACTGATCTGATACCTAATACATTAAAACAAGCACTGGCATCAGATAAAGCAATTATGCTAATCACATTTATTTTCATCTTTCTCCTTGAATATTAGCATGCAATCTCAAAAAAAAAAGAGAAAAGATGTACTTTTTTGTGCAGTGGCATGAAAACTGGCTGCAAAGGCACAGAAGTTCTGAGAAGACTGGTTGCTTGATCCCTTCTCCAATCTATTTGTAATTCCTGCTAAGACTTGTTTGTGTCTCCTGAAGGATAGACCTGATTTACACCACTCTAATAGCATCCTTCCAAGGACTGTCACATCCTCACATACCTGAAAAAAAAATTAAAAAGAAAAGATGACAATGCCCTATTTGCATAATGTAAAATTTGCAGTTAATTTAATTTGCATGTATGCTCCATGAAAACAGGTAATCGTGTCATCAAGCAGATACTAGTACATGTCTGTTTTCTCCATACCATTATATGCAGGATTTATTGATGTTTTGATACTGGCACACTCTTGGTAATTTGATATTTCACTACTTGATCATTTTCCACAAAAGAAAAAAAAAACCATTACATCAAAGATACGTATATCTGCATCTACATGTATTTCCGAGTACAAAAAGTTCACTTTCACCTTCATAATGCTTAGCACCAACAAAGGGTATTCCACATTGCAAAAATAAGAAGTATAATCATAATCATAACCATCATCATCATCATCGTACCTTGATCATTATCATCTCATCATTATAACATCACTCTCATATTGTCATCATCAGCAGTAGCATCATAATCACCATTACTTTGCCCACAACCATTATAGTTATCATCATCACCATTATTCTCATCATCATCATCATCATCATCATCATCATCATCATCATCATCACCATTATCATCATCATCACTTTTATCATCATCATCATCATCACCATCATCATCATCATCATCATCATCATCATCATCATCATCATCATCATCATCATCATCATTTTCATTGTACCCATCACCATCATCTTGTTCACATTCAAAATCTGCAACCACTGTTAGTTATCAGATTCACCAGTATGCAATGCATTACCTCGATCTGACTGAGGGCTTCTGACAAAGAGGATGGAGTTTTCAAGTGCTCCTCAACCTCAGAATCATGTTCACAGCTGTAAAAAGATGAAATTTTAAAAATAAAGTGAGAAAAGTCATCAAAAATAAAGCAGAGGACAGTCTTCCTTCAACAAATGTAACCAGTGTACTTGAAATAACAATTTGACATCAAACCACTCGGACAGGTACTGTAAAATAGAATAAATAGGAACATAATTTGACAAGTGTTTTGAAATAATTTCCTCAATGACTGATATGCACTCCCCATTCTCCATTTATGAGGAATAAAAAGAAATAAAAGGAATGGGTCAGCATTAAGCCAGAGGCAAAACTGTGTCAGAACAATTTTCTGATATTTGCTCCTATTTTCCCCATTTTAAAGTATTGTTACCATTCAAATCATTTATCCAATATATCTGATATGTGGTCAGATCATATTCTAGCACATGGAAGTCAATGAATGCACACCAATAAAAAATCACAACTTAGGTGGAAACTTACGCATTGGTGGGAATGCATAACAAACATTAAAAATTTGTGCAAAGACCATGAAAGTTCTGTAGACTTTGTCAAAAAACTAACACAACTTACTTGTCAACCACGTGTGTTGGCCCAGAAACTAGTACATTGTTGTTGATGTCTGTAAGCGCATCTGGAGATTGGTCACTGTGCATCACAGCTGTATCTCCCGGTTGGTGGTTGTTTATGTTGCTGCTGTCCCTAATCACATCTAAAGCCTGATCACTCTGCCATACATCAATAGCAAAAATTAAAACTGAAATAATATCATCGTGCAGTCTAAAGTGCTCCATGCATCAAAAGAACCGGGGGGGGGGTTTCACAAAGACTAAGATCGACTCAAATCACTCTGAACTATGGCAGGCCATTCATGCCACTGTTTGCTTTCACCATCGGTCTCTCAAGGGATGCGCAAATCATGGTCACATATTTGCAGAATTTACTCACTTTTTTTCTTCATCAATGAACTATAAAAAAGTGTCAATTCTGCAGATTTGTGACCATGATTTGCAAATCCTTTGAGAGATCCATGGTGAAAGAAAACAATGGCATGAGTGGCCAGCCATAGTTAAATGCGATTTTAGTCAATCTTTTAGTCTTTGTGAAACACTCCCCAGGAAAATAAGCACTTGGCAAAATATTTCCTTCAACAAACTGGTCATTATTCACTCTTCCTTCTTTACATGCTTTCACAAATTGAGCACAGCAAACAAGATTTGACAAATGTTGTTGTTGTTGTTGTTGAATTGGGTTTTTACAGTGTGTATCAATCAGATATGATTATTTACGTCTGGGACTGACCTTTCATGTCATCATCCGAAAGACGTGACTCCGACTCGATCCCAGGTCCTATGAGTCTGAATCAGTTTATAACTTCCACTATTGGCTGGATTACAGGCGCACACCACAATACCTAGTGGCGTCATGGCGTGCGCATGTCGCGGCGTGCACCCGACAAAGAACACAAACATTTCTGTTAAACACTCTGAAGGCTTGTTCACATATGCAGCAGTAAACACTTTTTGAAAAATTGTTGCTTTTGTGTACTAAATGAACAGTAAGCAGTTATGACTGAAGGGCTCCACACTAACCTTTTTCGTAGAGGGTCCAGATTGAAATTTTGGGGTCTGTTTGCACTATGAGCTTCATGGTGACATTGTTAAATTTGGGGGGTCCAAATTATAATTTGGGGTGCTAAAGTGTCCCAGGCCCTGCTAATGTCGAGCCCTGGGTTGTAAGTGACTCAACAAAGGTGATGCACAGTACGCTTTAACAAAAAATCCCTGTGGATTACAACTGCATTTGTTTTCACAATCATTTTTCTTGAATCTTTCTTTTTTTCATGTTTCCAACATATTGAAATACACTTAGGTAGTGAAATGTGGTGGCATGTCATGTTCTATAAATGCACTATTTTGTTGAGCTTTCTAACAATACAAAGTGCAATTAATTAAAAATTCTTTAAAAAATGAATTACATCTTCAGGACCCTGTAACATAAAAAATACAATCAATCTTACGATTGATATCAATCGTAAGTCTATGACAAACCATGTCCTAAAGAGTTACAATTGATCATTGTATCTCTTGTACACCTCCCCCTCCCCCCCAGGAGCCATACTATAATTCACTTACCATGATTTCAGATTGTGTACGACATCTGTCGTCATGTGTCACTGCCATGTAGCCATTTAGTCCAATGAAGTGTCCATCGGTGACCTGATGTGTCATGCAATAGGAGTCTTCAGTGTTGCTTCGAGGATGAAAGAAACCGTGTGCTGTTTGTCCAAGGTGGGATGGATGCAACAGCACTACAGCATCTGCTGCAGTCTCAAGAAATCTTGGCTCCAGCTGCTGATCTAGCACAGGGATCATCCTTAATCTGGGATCCTGGACATCACTGCTTAGGATCATGCTTTGGACATGTCCGATTCCTATTGGTGATGTCATCATCTCAGGGTGTGGGTTGATGGGATGAAATGCCATGATTGGTTGAAGGTAGCTCTGCACATCAAGGGCTGGTGGGATTCCAGGAATAGGTACACAGCGATGCTGCCTTTTCTTCAGAATACTCCTCATTCCTCTACATTGCTTCTCATATCCTGGACTGCAAAACGATGCTTTTGCAGGAACCAACAGATCTGGACACCCACGTGCTCCGCGACCTTTGGGCAGCGGACAAACACTGTATACCCGGCTGTACTTCTTATCTCCATCTCCCTGACTTATCAACCAGGCTTCCTCAGGGACAAAGCATGTACCAACCAAGTCCTCCTGGACCTCACTGACATGCCAACTACCATCAGCAACATTCCTCCAGAGGACCCTCTGGACATGCCAGGATCTCCCTTTGGCATTCCATTCTCCCATGGGCATGAAGAAGACATTGCTCTCGCTGGACTCTACAACACATGAAGGGAGCCAAACCTCAGCAGCAGCAAAGGTAGCACTCTCCCCTTCTGAATGAATACATGGAATGACCACCACAGGTCCCCTATGATTAGGTAGCTTCAATCTATCCTGGGAACCAACTTTACGATTCTGCAGAGAGAAAGAAAAAAAATAAATGCAAAGCAATTTGTTATGCTAGTTTCCTTTCTATGCTTTCAGATTCAGTCTGCACTACATAGCATGAACTTTGCTACACCTGTACCTAGTCAATTAATATTACACTTAAATGACTCTGCAACTTCAATAATAATGGTTCCTTAGATTGTAACCATCTGCATTATGATTCTGAGAACATAAAGTGCTTAATGGAAATTTAGATGTGTGGATATCAGTGCAAGGTACAGCATGGGCATCAGTCAAGGGGAAGACAGGGACATATTCCCCCCCCCCAAAAAAAAAACCCTGTAGGGATGGGGGACACAATATGGTATGCCCCCCCCCCCCCCCCCACACACACACCAAAATTTTAAGCTGATGACATTTTTATTTTGCTTGTCAGGAAATTTCAGTGTATGTCCCCCCCCCCAAAAAAAAAAAAAAAAAAAAGCTGAGGACCCTTTTTTAGCATCCCCCCAAATATAAAATGGACTGATGCTCCTGAGGTCTAGTATATACTCTATAAAGCAAATAGCATAAGATTCAAGTCCCTCTCTGCGACATTTCATATCAACAGGACATTTCATATCGATATCTATGGTACGTTTTCATTATTTACTATTCTACCTATGCACAGAGCTTTGGAATTTATTATCCCACCAATAGCTCTATCTAGCAAGTGTTTCCAGTGCACAGAGCACTTCAAATAATAACCCTACTAGGGATCCACATACCACAACTAAGAGGAGAGTGGCAAACAATAATGAATTACATTCCTGGAGTGTTCAAAAATGCTTCTAATCACTTTACATATGCTTGGACCAAAGAAATAAACAATTTTTTTTTTGTTTACATGAAAATTCTGAAGAGAAACAGGAATAAAGAAGTAACTATCAATAATCATTCAAATCACAATTACAAAATTCATTCACCGATACTTTAACAATATGAATATGAATTCAGTAAATGACTAAGTTAAAATCAAAATAATTAATGCACTGGATACAGTGATAGAGATTTTGTCTTGACGTGACTAATGCGACAAACAATGGCAAGCTTAATCCATCATGCTACATACAGTACTTGTGAGTACATCTTTCTATCAGGGTGAGTTTTACTGAATTCTCATACACATAAAGAAATAATCATTCGGCCCATTTTCATTATCAAAACTTTCTTACCTTTATCTCATGTTTCTTGTCTTGAAGATACCTTCCATCTGAATCTCCTCCACTGGAATTACTCTCTGTAAAATCCAACAAATTATATACAGATAATGAATGTTTATGAGTGCAATGGACAGAATATTTCATGAGGTGAAAGATGAAATGATCCATTCAACGAGGCGCAGCCTCGTTGAATGGATCAATAATTTCATCTTTCACCTCATGAAATATTCTGTCCATTGCACGAATGAAAAAACATTCATTATTTGTTTTATATGACACCTAAAAATAGATCAAATAGCAATAAATCAATAGCGCTATATGCTAGCGCGCTGTTCATGGTGCACATTGCAAACGCAAGCGTTTTACGTAAGTAGTGTGCCGGGCTCTCGGCATTCGTGCAATGGAGCAAATCGTATGGATCCAAGATTGCACGGTAAATGGAGCCACAATTGCATGAATGATGACGTCATAGTGCAATGGGACAAATGATCAATATCAAACAACCAATCAAATGACAGGGATCTATTTAGGTGTCATATAAAATACAATAATTTGCCACAAAACCTGCTATGATTCGGACGATGACTCACTGAAAATTTTACATGTACATGCCAATTCAATGAATTCCACACATGGAATTGTCCATTTTTTTCAGCTGAACAAAAGAAAAATTATAAAATTTAGGGTCGACTGGAAAGGGAGAAGTGAATTACATCAAGCTACTTCTAGCACATGACCACGAAGTCTATCAGATTTGACTACATACACACAGTTATAGACATACCTATTGTTAAATAAACATTCTGAATTTGTCTAACATAGTGTTTGTTTTTAACAATCAAAATTTGAATTCAAAGTAAAGTGGAAGGTCTTGAATTATTCTACCAATTAAGGGCAATTCTGTGATTTATTAAGTAATGATACATAACATACATTTCAATAGAAATCATGCATTTTATGCCCCATTTCTTTTAACTTGTGCATGCTCAATTCTCCATACTTACACTATGGGCAATTCTTGTGTTGACCTTTAAGTTGTGTGAAATGAAAATTTGTATGGAGCTACATGCACAGTGGCAACTCAAATGTGGAGTAAGTAAAGTTGCAACAAAAAGGATATGAAAAATAAAAGGTCATCTTTGGTCAAAGATTAAATGCAACATGAGCAAAGTCTGTATGTATTCCATGGCAGAAATGTCAGTAACCCAGTTGGATAAACCTCATAACTCTAGCTGATTTGGTCAACAAGGGATAGTGACCATAATCCAGCCTCTGAATATGAAATTGATTCAAACATCACCCCTAATCTGCAAAACAAATCCTTATCATGACATGCAACTATACTAACCAATTAAGCCTTCATTGAACATGATGGAATGATTTTTTTTTTTCCATGCAATTTGAGATTTAAATGAATTATGAAGTTCCAGAAAATTATGAAATGCAAGATACATGTACAATTTCAAAACAAACATTGGTACTGGGCACAGCATTTTATACAGCATAGGCGTTCAAGAATTGAAAAGGATAGAGCAACGTCGATCTGGGTGCTGCTCAGTGGCTGCCAGGCCCACGATCAATTGGGCAAAATGGAATTTCCTTTCATGGACAATATAATTTGGAGATTTTTTTTTAGATTTGGCAGCATACGGCTCTTAAAAGAGGGTTTGTCTCATTTAGAATACACATACCGCATGAATTTTTTTTTTTAAACGAATACAATTTACGTCTGTATAGAGGACATCAGTGAAGTAAATAATGCTACAGAAGATTTGTTCTATAGATGGTTTAAGAAAAGACTAACATGTAATTTGCCTGAAAATAACTCGCCTAAAATATGAAAGAGAAGTCACTTTGAAATATGACATGATCCTTAAATAGCTTTTTCACTTGTCACAATTCAGATATTTAGATTTAACCCACTGCCTACATGAATTACGAGGTTCTTGTGCTGAGCCTATGGAAATGGGAAAATTCAGTATTAATGGATTAATCAAATCAGTCTACAGCTTAGGGATTTGTCACCGAAAACAAGAAAGGAGTCTGTAATGTGGACTGCCGCTTTGAAATATAACAAGACATCAAACAGACTGACCTTGTCTAGACTGAGCTGTGCTTTGTGACACTACAGCTGCTCCATCATTCCTATCTACACCCTCTATATTGCCCTGAGCACATGCAGGATGTTCTTCTGTTACGTCCAAACCAAGGTGCTTGAGCAGTGCCACCTGGCTGTTCGTCAGGGATCCAAACCCTGGATAGTTCTGTGAGTATGCTGGAGAGACATCACCACATCCCTGCATCCTGTCCTGTCCTGATTCTGGACATCTAGAAGGAGAGCAAATGGGTTGACTGGAGAGAAGGCCAACGGAATACTCATCCAGGAGGAATTCTCTGAGGTTTCGTCGCACCTTTGGAGGGGTTTTGGGACTGATGGCATCAACTGCCAGATTCCTGTAGGACCAAAGATCAAATAAGTCCTGTATTCATAAACATGCACCGAGTTTACCCAGGAGGCCCCGTCGCATAAAACTTACCACTGATGGTAACTTTGCCATCAATGGTAACTTCCATGGAAACCTTGAATTTGATTGGTGAGCAATGTTACCATAGTAGTTACCACTGATGGGAGAGTTACCATTAATGGTAAGTTTTATGCAAAAGGCCCAGATCTAACTTTGTCTGCTAATCCATCAAGCCCTGAATGCCAACAACCTCTTCATGCTATATGAATTACTGTAATGAATACAAGGGAAAGTTCAAGGCACATGTATTAGGTCATTCCACATCACATATGTTACCAAGTACTGAAGAGTTTGGAACATCGACTGATATCAACCCATCGACCATTGAATTATATCATTCCCATAGACTTGGTACAAGAACCACCTGGTTCCTGTAGGCAATGGGCTAAATTTTTACTTCAGACTTGATTTAATCAAAGTAATAGGAAGACTACTTTATCCAGTAACAAAATACAAAAATCCTAGGTGTGCTTATTAAGGGATGTGAATGAAAAAGGATTGGGGAAAATATCTTGAACTTGCCCAAAACTTAAGCAAATGTGTCAGTTGATGGTATGACAAGCTGTCAAATGTAGATTCATTGTTGTGCTCAAGCATGACTACGGTTGCAAAAATGAACTTCTGCTACGATCAATGGCTGAAGGAGCAAGGAATTTGCGTGTGACGGCTTGTCGTACCACCAGCCTTGTCTTCATTTTCAAATTGTGAGCAGTCATGCCTTTGTGGACAAAATCCAAGTGTATGAGAAGCCGTCATTTTTGGTCCTCTTAGGAGGTCCTTCCTGGCCACCCCCTCCAATTTAAGCATGACAGACAATTTTACCTAGCATAGTTTTGTCCATAGATCATAATATTTGCGATGAAAAAAGAGTCACTTTTTTTGCCAAGTTGACCACTTCTGGTTCTCGGTCTAAACATCTAAGTTTGACAGAATAATGGCTGTTGCTATGTGTGACATATTTGGTTAAGCTTTGGGTGGTCATGGATGGCAAACAATGAAACAAACAACTGAATGCATTAGTAACCTGAACTGGAATGCCAGGAAAAGGAGTGAAACAAACTTTAGGAATTTAGGCCTACATTCACATCTGCATAAGATAACTTATGGGTATCAAAGTATTCATCTACCCAACCTTTCCCGACCTGCTTACCATGCCATGTCTGAACCAGGCCTGATTTGAAAAGTGCACACATTGCACTAATGCCTC
Source organism: Echinometra lucunter (assembly GCA_029962745.1). Lineage (NCBI taxonomy): Eukaryota > Metazoa > Echinodermata > Echinoidea > Camarodonta > Echinometridae > Echinometra > Echinometra lucunter. The sequence continues at coordinate 21,256,306 of CM057159.1, forward strand.
TCAAATGTTTGCAGTCTGCTGGCTGACTAAAAACAAAATCAGTATCTCAAACATGTTTCCAAGTGGGGCAGTGGATTTCAAAGGCACTTCATAAGTAAGTCTCGAAATTACAGTGTTATTTTAAATGGTTATTCACTGACACATCTTTTTCTCCATGAATCAAAATGCTTCATTTACACAGGCCACGGTAGAGCACTTAAAAAACTACCACAATAAACAGAATACTAGTATCATGGCACATGCAAATCACCGGCGTAAATCCACTTTGAGGAGTGGGGGGGGGGGGATGATCGACTTTTTTGCTGATATTTTTTCTGTCGAATTCACACTTAAGTATAAACACACGCCCTCACCCACCTGCACAGACCCCCCTTACACACATTTTAATTTTTATCTAGTGAGCTAGTGAAGTGAGCGAGCCAAAAATTACATGTACCACTTTTCTGGTTTTCAATCGCATTTTCAAATAGAAATTCTAAAATATGAGCGAGCCAAGTGAGCGAGCCAAAAATAACCACTTTTCTGGTTTTCAATCGCATTTTCAAATGAAAATTTGAAAATATGATGAGCGAGCAAAGCGAGCGAGACAAAAATAACCACTTTTCTGGTTTTCAATCGCATTTTCAAATAGAAATTCTAAAATATGAAGGTTGTTTACGACAGATTAATAAAAATTATATTTAAAGATTAATTCAAATATCATTTCTTCCTTAAAAAGTGGGGGGGATATTTGTACACGCCATCCCCCCTCTCAAAAAAGTGGGGGGGATATATCCCCCCATCCCCCCCGGGATTTACGCCAATGATGCAAATAATGCAAATAAATGGTAAGTGGGGAGGAGGCAATAGCTGCACAAAAGAAAGGCCTTACAAATATTCTCAGTTACATTGTTAATAACAATATTCATATCTGTGACAGAATCTTTGCTTTTGAGGTGTGATTTTGTTTTGTTGCTGCATTTCAATTTGGGGATGGTTTGTGGCAGCACGTATTTACAAATTTTAATTTATGATTTTCATCTTTGATACGCTATCCTTGTAGACTACACTCACCCTAACTCCCTGTCATCAATCGTTGTAAAGCATGATGGTGAAAACCCACTATCACCAAAGATGGGAGACTCTGCAAGAAAGGAAAGACAGTCCTCGTCTGAGAAAGGAATGTCTCCATCTAAGGGGCACATGGCTACAAATTCCCGTAGAAGATCATCTGCAATGGATGAAATTATTCAATTCATTGCATATAGATCTAGTCAAGATACAAGAATGTTTACACTGAAGCCTGCACATACATGTAGGTTACTGTACTGAAGTACAGTAATAGACAATACAAGGAAGAAAATAAGAAATAATCTTACAAACATATAAAACAACAAATAGAAAATACAGTTATAATTGAGTACTTGCTATAATACATAACAATGCCACAAGATTGAGTACAACTGAGGAAAGACGAGGCATTTTCTGCAATTGTTATAGAAAGTTAATAGAAACTAAATAGAAATTCAGGAATTGTCTTAGGCATTTTTTTTTCTATACACACATACATGCTTGACTCCTGATCTCACCTACAATCACAATCAAACTACCAAGGTATGCATACATACATTTCTATTTTTTCATGAATAATGGACGAGTTCCAACTTGAGTAATCCTTCCCAAGTATTTCACAATTAAAACACTACAGATGTTCAAACACTTCTATTCCAAACTACTGGAGAATCTGTTCTTCCTAAAATGATGTTCAATTTCAATGAAACAGAATTCTAATCTCAGATGAGCTTGATAATGACTGTAGGTCTTTTTTCAGGTATTGCTACTCACCATCCCTACTCTTCTGATTTTGTTGGTTGCAGCTTGACCCATTACTTGATATATTTCCTCTTGAGCTCCTCTCTGCCCTAGAACAATTGCCCTCATCAGTCCAGAGTTCTTTGCACCTCCGGTAGTTTTCCTTCACTCTTAGTCTTTCACTCCGTCTCAGGATCAGATTATTGGAATTTGTAAGGTTTCTCTTTTTCTGTGTTCTTCTGGATCTTTTTGACATGGAGACCTGTATCGTATCACAAGTGACATCAGTGATACCACCATCACTTGGTCTTGTCCCTGTAACACCTAATGGACGACTTTCGGTATCAGGGATCAGGTTATTGTTTTCATCAGTTATTCGATTATTATTCTCATCATAAAATCCATCTCTTGAGTCAATCTCAATTCTACCCATGGGTCTTTCATCACTGGTTCCAATATCACTTTGCAAAGTTCTGGCATCACTTTTTTGCAGAATCTCTGAACCCATGATCAAGTTATTGTTCTCATCATGCAGTCCTTCTGTGAGTTCATCCTCATTTCCATGTTCGGTCAATTCAAAATGATCTGTACATCCCAAGTAACTGCCTAGTTGTGCAAGGTACTCATTGATGTTCATGCCAGAGTCACTGTCATCTATACTGAAATCTGGATTGACGGCTGGTAAAAGTCTCGGTGCACAGGCCTGTTCATTCTCTACAGGTTTCGGCTGATCCTGCTTCAGTGGCAAGAGACTGCATTTATGTTTCCTTGGCCTACCAGAGCACTTGGTGGGAGGATTATCACCTCCCATGGACTTGATCTCCACGTGTGAAGAATTCTGTGTAACAATCTCTCCAACTTTCCATGTAATCTTTTTCATGGCATTTTGACATTTTTTTGTTCGGCTGCGATGCTTGCAGCCTGCACTGGTTGTCTCAGACACAGACTTTGCTTTGCGAGTATTCCTACCTTTCCTTGGTCTACCATAATGCTTCAGCTCTGCTTCTACAGAAGCTAGGGCCTTATTAGATGCACTCTTGCACTTCCTGTGTCTGACTGGGTGCTTAGACTGTATAAGAGCTGAAGGGAGAATTGGTGTCCCTGCAGTTTGGGATGAATCCTTGCACTTCTTAGGTCTGCCTCTAGGCTTCTTCTTTACAAGAGCTGATGAAGAAGCTGACATGGTTTGCAGTGTGTCCTTACGTTTTGCACCTCTGTCTCTGGGTTGAGGCTTTGCAAGAGTTGATGAGACAGGCAAAGTTTGCAATGCATCCTTAGGCTTCCTAGGTCTACCTCGATGCTTTAAAGTTAACGAAGAAACTGTCATATTCTGAGATGTGTCATTAGGTTTGTTCATTCCTCTGTTCTTCTTGGCATTTGTAGGAGTTGAAGATGAAACTTTGCTACATGCCTCCTTACATTTCTTCCACCTGCCTCCCCGGTCAAGTACTACTACAGCCACAGTTTGGGGTACACTGTTACACTTTTTAGGCCTGTAGTGATGCTTGGGATCTAGAAGACTTGTCCTTGTCTCATCTGCACTTCTAGGCTTTTGCTTTCTCATAGAACAAGAACCAGATGAAGTTTCATGTATTCTTTTTCCATTTCTCTCCTTCTTTGGCCTACTGATCTTATGTTCTTCCCTACATGTACCCGTTCTCTTTCTCTTCACTGTACCTATGACTGGTCTTCTTCCCCTAGCAGGCACACCTTTTTGTTTTTGTACCACTTCCTTGGCAGGTCCATACCAGCTGGCCACCCGCCCCCTATTGTACCAATCGCTGAACTCAATCAAGTGCAGAACAGTGCTGTCTACAATAAAGTCATTGAGATGTCTGGGAAGCCTGTGTCTTCTGGTGGGTGCCTTCCATGACTTCAGCAGTTCCTCACAACTTTTTCTCCTGCAGCCTCCCTTGTACTTGCCACCACATTCAGCAGCAGCCTGCCTAGCTGTTCCCCTTGGCCTACAGGACTCGCATAGGCTCTGCAGATGTTCCTTCGGCCAGGTTGAGCTTGGCTCCTGTATATCTCTCAAGACCACTTTGGCTTCTTTGAGCCTAAATGTTTTTTCTTTTACCCGTCTGGATGCTGTTAATACCTCCCGCTCAATGAACTCTTCAGATTCATTCAGGTTTTCCATTATGTCATGATGCAGCTGATCATTCTGCACTAAATGTAAGTCATTGAAGAATTTCAAGAACCATAATTGTAGACCAATCAAGCAAATCTGAAAGAAAAGAAGATATCATGCTTAACATGAAAATAAACAATAAAAGCCAAAAACAAATAAAATGCTTATCAAAACTAGATGAATTCTCGATCGCACGCAGTCAAAATTTATGCCTCCGCAATTGCCAGATCGGAAATATGGCACATTTATGCTGATTTTTAAAATTTCATGTATAAAATGACATCTTTGACCTTGTGACCCTCAAATCTAATGAGACAATTATGAGACTTCCATATGCATACATGAGCCAGGTTTGGAGATGAACCGTCACAGAGTTGTTAAGTTATTGCAAGAACAAGCAATTTTCATGTATATAATGACCTCTATGACCTTTGACCTTTAACCTTGAGACCCAAAAATCTAATCACATCATTGTCCCTCCCATATGCATAAATGTGCCAAGTATGAAGCTGCTCCATCAAATGGTCGTTGAGTTATTGCAAGAATGGACCATTTCTAGGTACATAATGAACTCTATTACCTTTGACCTTTGACCTTGAGACCTCAAAATCTAATTAGACCATTGTCCTTCCCATATGCATACATGAATCAAGTTTAAAGTTGATCCATCAAATGGTTGAGTTATCGCGAGAACGAAACATTTCTATGTACATAATGGCCTCAATGACCTTTGACCTTTGACCTTGAGAACCCAAAATCTAATCAGATCATTGTCCTTCCCATATGCATACATGTCCTAAGTTTGAGGTTGATCGGTCAAATGGTTGTTGAGTTATGGTGAAAACAAACCATTTCTATGTACATAATGACCTCTATGACCTTTGACCTTTGACCTTGTGACCCCAAAATCTAATAAGATCATTGTCCCTTCCATGTGCATACATGAGCCAAGTTTGAAGCCAATCTGTCATATGGTTCTTAAGTTATGGCGAGAACGAACCATTTTTATGTGTATTACCTTTATGACCTTGACCTTTGAACTTGACACTCCAAAATCTAATCAGATCATTGTCCCTCCCATATGCGTACACGAGCCAAGTTTGAAGTTGATCCGTCTAACGGTTCTTAAGTTACCGCGAGAACGAAAACGGGATGGACGGACGGACGGACGGACGGACGGACGACCGACCCGAAAACATAATGCCTCCGGCAACCACCTACGGTGTGCGGAGGCATATGGAGGCTAGGGGGCACGAGGCTTGGACACCACTTTTAGGGGCCTAAAAACCAAAAGCAAAAACAAAAACAAACAAAACATCCAGACCAACCAAAGAAAGATTCCAAATTTCAAGGGGTTTTTTTGATTGGCATCAGAAGTTGGTAGGGGGGAGCAATTTCAGTGCTTGCCTTGGACAAAGTCATTATTGGCAAATATTTGCCTATTTTGAATGACACACCTTTTGGGGGGAGGGGGTGGGTCTGGTATATCATAAAAGTTGCCCCTACCCCATGGAATTACCCCACTATAGCATGTAACTCTTTTTTTTTTTTCAAAAGTAACTGATCAATACCTGATCATACACAATAATAAAGGAGGCATGTAAGACCCTACTACATGTAACCTTCTTGTTTGAGGACTGTTTGTTCCATGGCAACAGCCATTATTCTTTCCTCTAGTGGTGGACATTTTACAGTTTGCAATGTGTATAAAATGATTTTCTGCCAAGCAGGGACACTGATTCAAGAGGGCATGTAGTTTCCCTAATAGCCAAGAATCTGTATCCTACGGAAGCTTAAAAGTGCCACCTAGAAGGCGACTTGTGTAACTCGCCAAGGCGCCTTGTTCTAGCCAAAAAGCCCGGAAGGCGGCTCGCCAAGGCGCCTTGTCTGAGACGAGAAGGCGAGATGGCGACTTGTACAAAGTCGCCAAGGCGCCTTGTCTAAGACGAGAAGGCGAGAAGGTGACTTGTACAAACTCGCCAAGGCGCCTTGTCTAAGAGGAGAAGGCGTGATGGCGACTTGTACAAAGTCGCGAAGGCGCCTTGTCTAAGACGAGAAGGCGAGAAGGTGACTTGTAAAAAATTGCCAAGGCGCCTTTGTCTAAGACGAGAAGGCGAGAAGGTGACTTGTGAAAACTCGCCAAGGCGCCTTGTCTAAGACGAGAAGGCGAGATGGTGACTTGTACAAAGTCGCCAAGGCGCCTTGTCTAAGAGGAGAAGGCGAGAAGGTGACTTGTAAAAATTCGCCAAGGTGCCTTTGTCTAAGACGAGAAGGTGAGATGGCGACTTGTACAAACTCGCCAAGGCGCCCTGTCTAAGAAGAGAAGGTGAGATGGCGACTTGTAAAAACTCGCCAAGGCGCCTTTGTCTAAGACGTAAAAGTGAGAAGGTTGCACGCGGCGCGGACGAACGTGCGTGTACGTACGTAGCTGGATCATGTACTCACGTGTTACGTCATCTAACTTAGATCTGAAAGGAGTTGACTCGCCTTCTCTTCTTAGACAAGGCGCCTTGGCGAGTTTGTTTTAGTCGCCAACTCGCCTTCTCTTCTTAGACAAGGCGCCTTGGCGATTTTGTACAAGCCGCCTTCTCGCCTTCTCGTCTTAGAAAAAGGCGCCTTGGCGATTTTGTACAAGCCGCCTTCTCGCCTTCTCGTCTTAGACAAAAGGCGCCTTGACGAGTTTGTACAAGTCGCCTTCTCGCCTTCTCGTCGTAAGACAAAGGCGCTTTGTTGAGTAAGTTCAAGTCGCCTTCTCGACTTCTCGCCTTCTCGTCTTAGACAAAGGCGGCTTGGCGAGTTTGTACAAGTCGCCTTCTCGCCTTCTCGTCTTAGACCAAGGCGCCTTTGCGTATTTGTACAAGTCGCCTTCTCGCCTTCTCTTCTTAGACAAGGCGCCTTGGCGAGTTTGTACAAGTCGCCTTCTCACCTTCTCGTCTTAGACAAAGGCGCCTTGGCGAGTTTGTACAAGTCACCTTTTCGCCTTCTCGTCTTAGACAAAGGCGCCTTGGCGAGTTTGTACAAGTCGCCTTCTCGCCTTCTCGTCTTACACAAGGCGCCTTGGCGACGTTGTAGAAGTCGCCTACTCGCTTTCTTATGTAAAACAAGGCGCCTTGGAAAGTTACACAAGTCGCCTTGTAGGTGGCACTTTTAAGCTTCCGTAGTATCCAGTATGCAGCATAACATATGCTGTGACTGAGCAAGGAAATGTACTACAGGCTTGACACGGATGCATAATGGAAATGTAGGCAAAGCCAATAAAATGAAAGTAATCAGTAAAAGTACAGTATATTCAACAGTTTAGGTGCACAATCAGCCTGTCCTATTTTCCCCCTTTCCTTTAAAAACCCATTTTGCTTGCTCTCCCTTTCTCTCACCAGTACACAACTCAACAAAATATGTGTCCAATACCTTTTTGCCCTCCCCCTTCATTTTCCAAATTATTGACAAATCTGATCACCAGTTAAAAAAAGATCTTTAGACCTATAGTTGTTGTTTTTTTAAACTGCATTAAGTGACATGATGAATTCTAAATATAACTTAGGAGAAAAACAAAAATAGAAAAAAAACAACTTACAACGAGGGGCTGTGTAAACAGGGGGGACTGGGGCTGCAGCCCCCCCCCCCAAAAAAAAAAATAATAAATCATACACACACACACACATACGCATGCACACACAATATTGCCACAAAACAAAATGAAAAAAAACCACAATTTTATAAACTACAATTTGTTTGAAAAATGATGTTCAAATTTCTCATAGACTTGCGTTTATAAGCCAAAAACCATGAAAATCCAAGGCCCATGCAGGTCAGGGTGTCAACCCCCCCCCCCCCCCCCCCCACAAAAAAAAAAACAACGTATTCCTTGAATCCTTGCCCCTGACAAGTAAAGAGAAGCTGCAAAAGCTTTTAACTCTTCACTAATCAAAACTACCTTTTGCTACAAGTACGGTATTAATTTTACAGATATATCTTGTTACAAAACACTGCCAGCAAGTGACGCAATGCCATGGCGTGGTACTGGTAGCGCCATTCCACCACCTACATTGCAGTGCAGCTGTAGTACCGTACCAGGACGCCAGCCAGCCCGCCCACGCCACGGCCACGACCGACCCACAACTCAGGAGCTGGGATGCCGAGGATGTGATTACCGTACTCATTTTGCTGTAAATTTTTGCAGGTCATGAGGCGAAAAACTGGCCAACACTCATGCTTCCAACGGCCTAATCGTAATATAAGTCCCTTCTTATTCAGCTATGAGCTTCAAATTTGAAAGAAAGAAAAATCATACTCACATGAACTGAAGATCTCGTTTCTAAAATGATTTGGAGGAAAATCATTACAACATGCAGCGCATGTGCGTCAATTAGTGCGTAACTTAACTCCAAGCGACGTCAATTGATTCAATACATGCAATATACTCCGAAATCTAGGGGTTCGCACACACATGCAGCATTTGATCAGAAGTTTAATTTGCTGAAGGTTATACTTGACATATATGTACGCTTGACATTCAGTAATGATGGGGGCAATCAGACGGGGCAATCAGATAAAGACTAAATATGAATTTCACCATTAAGTTTTTCATTCAGGTTTCCTCTCCATCTTCTACGCCCCCTTCAGACTGAAGTAACCACCTGTCACCATCACCATCGTCTTCATCATCATCATCATCATCATCATCATCATCAGTCACCATCATCATAATCATCATCATCATCATCATCATCATCATCATCATCATCATCATCATCATCATCACCACCATCATAACTGTCACCATCATCAACATCACTGTTGATGGTGATCGGGGTCCAGGATTCGGGATTCATGATGCTCTCTGGTGCATTATCAACCTTATTTTAATGCATTTTATGGCATTTTTACAGAACAATTTACAATTTATGAATTAAAAACTATACCAAATTGAAATTGTCGATATAATCATAAAGGATTGTGTTTTGTTCTTTGAAATCTAACAATTACCTCTATCCCGAGAACATTCCATGGGGGGGGGGGGGGAGGTGTAAGACCTAAAATCATCGACAAATTTTTCGGTGGTCACCCCAAATTGCCGACAGTAATTAAGCACTGTCATATATAGGGCAAGCGCAAAAAACTGCGCCCCTTCAACTTCTGACGCCAAAAGTGAAAAAAAAAATGAAATTTTGAATCATTCGGTGGGTCAGGATGTTTTTTCCCCCTGCTTTTTGCGCCCCTAAAAGTGGTCCCGGGCGCCACTTTTTGGGGTGTTACCTTGTCATCACACTTATAGGCCTGTAAAAATAATACCGGTTAAAATAGCTAAATGAACATGATGAACCTCGCTACGAAAGATGGGTCTATTTTTGAGGATTTTTTAGGATAGAAGCATTATTTCTTCATAAACATACACTAAAGCCCTATAAGATATTTAGAAATATATTCGGTCACCTCACTCGTCAATTTGTTTGCTTTCCGAAACCATCTTGTACCTTAATACCATACGAGCGAGCACAGCGAGGAGCCGGAATATACACTCTTTTCCATGGTAGCCTAGAATTATTTTGCCCATCAAATACATTATAAGCCTCTAAGTTATCTATGCATTCGATCAGCTATCTGCCAAATAATGACTCTATTTGGGCACTTCACTTGCCCTTTTTTTTTTTTTTGCCTAAAAAAACCCACTAAAAACAAAAACTTCACTTGCCTTCCGAAATTATGATGTTTCTGCGAGTGAATGAAGCCAGAGGCCGACAAAAAATGTGTTTTCTTTAACAAGTATATAGATTCGTCACAAAAGTACACTAGATGATTTTATAATGTACAACTTCCTTCTGAATTCTAGGATAGCCGGACACCTCGATGCCCAAATATAATGATATTTGGGCCCCCTGCTGGAATAAGAATTCTTGTTGCTAGATTTGAAAAGAGAGCAGCGAGGGAGCGAGAAAAAAAAATGATTTCTTATTATTTTTCTGCGAGTATAGTGTATTGTAACCCCATGCTAGTGATTTTCATTTCATGTTTTCATTTTTATTGTATTCATTTATTCAACCATTAAAAAAAAAATAACAAAAAAATATACAAACATGGGGTTAGGAGCCCCTGAGAAATTCATAGAAAACTTGTGGGTTGAGCACGAACCATGACATAGAAAGTGAAATATTACTAACAACAACAACATCAAACAACCCCCAAAGTAGTAGGGAGCATAGAGACATATCAAATAATGCATATCTAAACAGATCATCAGTAGAAGTTGAAATATCATTTAAAATTTCTGGGGGGGGGGCAACTGGCGGGGCAAAGCTTCTGAGTGGGAGGGGGGGCAAATGCCCCCCATGCCCCCCCCCCCCCCCCCCTTGGTGCCGCCACTGGCAAGTCATTCCATTACTATAACTTGATTCAATTACATTAGTAGCATACATTAATTCATCGGCATCTTTCGTTCTCATAGTGGGTATGATAGGAATAGGTTACTTCCAGGGCGGATCCAGGGGGGCCGAATCGGCCGCGGCCCCCCCCCCTTTAAAGCAAAATTTTCTGAGTTGAATACGTGAAAATGCAGAGGACCATTATTTCGGGTAAAACAGACACCTGAAAAAGCCGACCGCCCCCCCCCCCCCCCTTTGAAAAATTCTGGAATCGTCCCTGATTTCATTTGTCACAGGTCGTAGGATTTCAATCATCAAAATTCATCTATTATTTTAGGTCGACTTGCCACTCGCTTCCTTGCAGTTATGAGTAGATGTAGGCCTATATAACATTAGGTAGAGACACAAAATGCAAACCAATTTCCTTTCATCAAAATAGCAATTATTATAAATGGCAATGCGAGCGAGCGCTAAGTTCTTTCTTTTTCTTTTCTCTTCCGTCCCTTTTCTTTCCTTCTTTTCTTTTCTTTCCTTTTCATTTCCTTAGTTTTTCCAGTTTTTATGGCTGAAAGCCATAAAAACTGGGGGGGGGGGATATTCCCACCGCCATACATTTTTGACTCGGGGAACATTTTTGACCGGTTCCTACGCCTACGTCATCATCATTATCATCATTCTTCGTTTACGTTCTTTTTCATCAGATGACCACCATGATAATCATGAATGGATAGGCTATAGCTTTTACGCTAATGGCGAAACAGCCTCTATGCAATCTGTACATCATCACGGTCTATACTCATTCATCTTCTTTCTTCCTTCCTTCCTTCTTCTTCCTTCTTCTTCATTCTTCCTCTTTTCGTAATTCTTTCTTCTCCTTCTTCTTCTACCTTCCATCTTCTTCTCTCTTCTCCTTTCTTCTCATTTATCTCGGGGGGGGGCACTGCCATTACAAGGTGGACACCATGCTCGTACACAAACACGCGTAAAAAGGGTTGTTTTTCACGGACGGGCGATGTACGAGCGTACAGCGAAAAGGGTATCAAAATTGCAAAAATCAGGGGGAAAAGGGTATACTTTTACAACAGCTTGATTTGAAAATACTTGTTTAGGGTGGGGAAAACATGACAAAATACTTGTTTAGCAGGTTTAGGGTATTCTGAGATCGAAGGATAATTAATTGTTTAGGGTCCATTTTGAAAGTCCATGTACGCAAGCATGGTGTCCACCTTGTAATGACAGTGCTCCCCCCCCCCCCCCCCCCCCCGACCCCCCCCCCCGGATTTTTCTTCAACATCGTCAAGCAATATTATCATGACCATCATCATCATTATGACTGTGATAGTCCAACGAATAGATTTGATAATCCACGTAATGCCCTCATCTCTCATGATTTTGAGATATCATCATGGTTATAATCAACTTAATGGAGCATCAGATCATCATCATCATCTACATCATTACCACCGTCATAGCATTCATATCATTGTCATAATCATCACTCTTCCTATTATCATTAGGCCTATTTATTATCATCTTCAATGTTTATCATCAGTCATCATCATCATCGTTAACACCACCATGCCATTATTATTATTATTACCATCACAACCAGCGCGATCGCACGTACTTTCAAAAATTCAATTCGAGGGCTAATACCTTTTTTAATTTAATCCATAAGAAAACTTGTTCCATTATGCAATATGTTTTTGTAACGTTGGAACATTTTAAAAGGTGGTACACAGGGCTATACTGAAATTGCCTTAAAGTCTGTCCGACACGACATTTAGAGGGCGCTATTCATAATCACATATAGTGATTCTTGGCCGTCATTTTGATCACGAAGATTAACGAACCGTACCTTAAAGGCATTGGCTAACATTGTTATGATTTTTAAAAAATCTCATTTTGTTACTTAAAAATGGGATAAACATTAGGGTTGTAGTGTAAAAATACCAGTGTGAAAGTTTCAGAGCATAATATCCACGGGAAGTATTTTTAAATATTAGAAATGTGAACCAATGTTTGAAAAATATACGAGGGTCGGTTGCATAGACCCAACGTAAGGAGTGCGCATGCACACATGACTCAACGGACCGCACTGTGTGTATTGACGTATCACGCAGCGGAAGGCAAGTAACGGTATTTTTTAATTCGCGCAAACGGTCCTCTTAGTTCAGTGTCTCTCGAGACGAAAGCTAATAAAATCGCGGTTTGCGTCTAACTTACAGCTTTTCCTTCAAAATTATGGTTGGTTTCAGGGTTTTTGAGTATAAATACAAGTACTCATACACATGCTTCATCTTAGTTTGAGAATTTTTTAAATCAGCTGCTCACAAAGTTAGCCAATGCCTTTAAATAATGGGTTTTTTTTAAAGCCAAAATAACATAAAAATATTATTAGGTCACCTCCCTTGAATGGCCAATTCGTTGGCCTTCCCAAATAATTCTTTATCTAGATGAATGAGCGCAACAAGCGAGGAAATAATACACATAATACACTTAAACTTTCCTGCAGAATTCGAGGATACTTTGACACCTCGCTGCAAAAAAAAAAAAAAAAAAAAAATCATGATATTCGGGCATCTGCTGCTGGAATAAGATTGATTGCTGATCGAAAACATATTGTGTCTACATTTTATGAGCCAGCAAAAATGGATTTTTTAAAATAATGAGATCAGGTTCAAGTGTATTGTTACTCCTTTCTCGTGATTTTATTAACGTACAATAATTATCGGCATCTTGTTTTCTCACGGAGGGTATGATAAAAATAAGCTTATGGTTATAGGTCGTATCTCCTGAAAATTTATCCATTTCAGGTCAACTTGCCGCTCGAATCCTTGCAGTTTTATGCCTGTAACTATCACCTTTATGAGTAGAAGAATAGCATAAACATTTGATAGATAGACTACATGCAAACCTATCACCTTTCTTAAGAATAATAGCTAATAATTATAACCGGCACTGGTTACGAAATATAAAAAATGCAAGCGAGCGAAGCGAGCGAGCGCTTCCATAAAAACTGGTTTTTCCTTTATTTTCATTCCTCTTTTTCCTTTCTCTTTCCCTCTTTTTACAATCTTATTTCTTCTTTAAAAAGTAGGGGTATATTTTTACACTGACACGAATAAGTGTGCACCCATGAATGGTGCATTCCACGATAACCAGGTAGAATGAAGTATTATCTGCAAAAGGGGAAATAAAAGCTATTCATGAGGCACCTCTGTCACTCTGGATGTTATTATTCTAAGTTTACTAAAAAGGTCCTCTCCATGGTTAAAATATCTGTGGATATTTAGGGTCATTTTGTGACATGAGCTATATACTCAGAACTGGTCTGTTCGACCGGGGGAGGGGGTGCAATATGAAAGGTCCCGCCATTACTTCTTAATCTTAATTGTCATTCCAGAGTAAAAAGGTGCATGTATACACGTAAAGAGCTCATGATCAACAGCAATTATCATTTCGCAAGTGCTGCTTAGATGGTACACACAGCGCACGTGACCTCCTGCCCGTCAACATAAGGCTCACAAGGCAGCTCACCTCCAACCACACAGGACACGGTGACCATATAGAAAAGGGCACCATCTTGATTTCCCTCTGTGCCGGGTTCGGCTTCCATCTCCCGGTCGAAACAAACGTACTCAGAGCGCTTGTGACCGTGAAAGGCAGACATGAGGTATCCGCCGTACTCGAGGCGCCACTCGTCCGAAGGGCACACGTTGCGTCCTGGGATCATCAGTTTGGTGGATCGACCAGCGGGCGCCTTGCAGACTGCACATTTTGGTGTGTTGTCGTGGAGGGGCCGCAGGCGGCTGATGGCGTTCCTTAATTGATACTCGGATGAGTACAGCAGACCACGGCCACCACCGGCCTCATGCTCATCGTAAATAGGATCATGCGGCATGCACAGATAATTGGAGCCACCTCCAGTATTATTAAAGTGAGCTCCTGCCGCGGTCCCTGCAGATATGGCAGAGTATAATGTAAACACAAAAGTTAACAACATGCCTGCTCTCTGACAATTTCTATTCCTAAGTCGTCGACCCATAAGTCGGCGCTGTGATACCTTAACCTTTTCTTTAGCTCCGCTGCCATATGCCTATCAGTGGATGCTTAATTCATCGACCAATGAGTTGGCACCAATACCCCAAATTATTGGTGCCCTGTCGTGCATAAGTTAACTTGGTACCCGTGTAAGTCACCCACTAGTCGGTGCCAGTGCCGATGCCGACGTCACTTTTCCAGGCGCTGATAGTCCTGTCACTGCTCTTTCAGATCAAGAGGGATGATGCATAATATGTTTAAAAATATTCTTCAGTTTTTAAATAATGATAATAATCTTCTTACCAGCGTATACGAGCTCCGAGCCTTCTGCGCACACATCCCTTCCCCATCGAATGTAGACCGCACCGCTGCTGCGGGATCCTTTGAAGTGGAACAGAAGAGAAGAAAATGCAACTTAGAATTCATCAGAATTTATTGTTTATACGAAAAAATGTCCTATTTTCATGACGAAAATGACGGAATCTGGACTTCAGACATGTTAGACCGGAGGAAGAAATGTTATAGGGGCAAAAAGATGCTGGGAGTGGGTATATACTCGTCAGTGAACAACATGTCCTAAATTTGAAAAAAAAAGATCTCATCATGCATTATCCTCTCGGTCTCCAGGACAGTCTCCCGGAAAAGGGAAGATGTCGGAAGCATCATACATTTGCATAATTTTTTTTTTTTAAAGTCGGAGCCTTTTATAGTTATCAAAAGTCGGCAACTTGTATCCGTAGAGAGACTTAAGCCCACCGCATTCTATGCGACCAGTCTGCGATCCGATTGTGGAAAAATTTGTTACACCATTTGATATGAGCATTCAAACATATTGATCAAAGTTCCAAATAGTCGTATGAATGCTAAAATCGAAATTCCGGGCTATCGCGAGCATCCCTGTAGGAATAAAAGCGAACTCAATTCCGAATCGTAGTGACGCCATAGCAGTCTTGCAGTCGGCTACGATTTGAAGCCGATTTGGCCTTTACTCTGACCACAAGGTTTGCAGTTAACCAAAATTTCGATTTCAGTATCCCTATCATTATTCCGAACTACAAATAAGATAACTGTAATTGTTTAAACTTTCATATTTAATGTAAAATGCTATTTGTTCGAAAATCGGGTCGCAGTCGGATCGTATAGTGTACGGTGGGCATTAGGCTTTAACAACACTCAACCTTCTTCTTTATACACTGTTGAATGGTATCAGTGACGAAAAAATACTTCTTGTGTCCGGGGGTTCTATGTCACCATGGGCTGCAAATATTAAGAGATAATTTTTGCAAGATTCAGTTATACACTTAATAAACATGGACCTTGCTTGTTTGGTTCCGTGCATCTCCGGGTTTAGTGCTAACCTCTTTATTCTTCTTCTTCTTCTTCTTCTTCTTCTTCTTCTTCTTCTTCTTCTTTTTCTTCTTCTTCTCCTCCTCCTCCTCCTCCTCCTCTTTTCTCTTCTTCTTCTTCTTCTTCTTCTTCTCCTCCTCCTTCTTTCTCTTCGTCTTCTTCTTCTCAGTATCTTCTTCTTCATTTTCTTCTTCTTCTTCTTCTTCTTCTTCTTCTTCTTCTGCTTCTTCTTCTTCTTCTTCTTCTTCTTCTTCTTTTGTTCTTCTTTCTCTCCTTCTTCTTTGTCTTTTCTACTTCTTCTTCTGACTATTCAACGTCTAACCCATCCAATGCCAGATAATGTTTTATCATTTTAATATTTAGGTTTTATTTTTATTTTTCTTTTTTTTATATATTCTATTTCATTCTCTTTTTTTTTTTTTTAGCATTCCAGCAGTTTGCAGACGGATAATGCTTTGAGTGACTGGTGTACCAACTATATCGTGTGTCCGAACAGGGGAGCGTTTCATGAAGTTTATCTTCAGTGATTTTTCACTGACAAGTGTTATAAGCTACTGAAATCCTTACATCTGCTTGGCTGAGAGGAAATTTGTCAGTGAAAATCACTGACAAGACACTTCATGAAACGCTCCTCATGTCGTGCATCTGGATACTTGATTTCAAACGCTAATTGGCAGAGGTTTCCTTTCAAAATTAATGTTTAAATATTACGTTGCACATGCAGTATCGGAAATGACAAATATTTTTAACGGATAGTTCCACTGATGCCTATTTTTCATAAAATTCAGTGGCAAAATTAAAGACTTATTTTCACTGAGAATCTAGATATAACCCATCCGCCCTTTGCTACCTGGTAAAAGTTTACCTGATCCTGATTGTCCTCCACCAGTACACGAAGAGTCTCTCCCATCACGACCGTCTCTACCTGCTAGACCGATATCACCCGGCGGACCACGGGGACCTTGAGGTCCCTCTGGGCAGAGGGAACAAGGACCTGGCAAGGAAATACGTAGAGCTGAGTATTATCCATGATCAATACAATTAATATTTCAGAGTATTCAATGGCGGATAAAGGGGGCAACCACACTGGCATCTTTTAACTTTGTGGTCTTCCTCCCATTTCAATTTAGACCATGAAAAACACATAAATAATCTTATGTAACATGTCGACTGTTTTTGTAGTTTGCTTATTTTGTTTTGTTTTGTTTGGTAAGCAATGAAGTAACTTGTCTCAATGTTTTGGAGCGGATCTTTCATCATATAGTCCGCAAACGAAATATAGTACCCGTGCCATATCACAGTGTGAAATGAGAATAGATTCAGATGTCGTTATAATGATTTCTAAAATATTTTATTTTTGTAATATAGTCTACCCTACGATTTCTCTCTTTTTGAAAATGAATGAATTTGAAAGGAGAAGACGGTAAAGAAGACTTACCATAATATGGCCCGTCCACTTCTACAGAAATGCTTGAAGCAACAACGATTGTAGTGAACAGTGACATCCAACTCAAGAAAAGCTTGGCCATGATGAAGATTCTTTTTTTTTTCAGCTTTATTTGTAGCGTGGGAGATGGAGGAAAATGCATTGTGGAAATCATTAATCGTTGAGTAACGAAAGTAAAGCTGCCAGTACACTCTATACGATTCTATCCAGTCATGAAAAAGATTGCATAACATGTAGTTTGTACACTCTTAGAAAAAAATGCCATTTAGAACCCTACAGAAAAGGGGTTCAATGAAGGGTTCTTTATAAGAACCCCAATAGGTTCCATGTACAACCAATAATTATAATATTTTGAAATCTTATACACGGGAGCCAGTTCGCTTTACCTTTATTGGTTCTTTGAAGAACCTTTCAAGGTTCCAAAATAATGTGGGACAAGAAAAGGTTTTAATCAGCACCA
>CM057159.1:21274384-21276884 GCA_029962745.1 Echinometra lucunter
AATAAATCAGAGATAGGATTACAAGGTCCGGAGAGTATATGCATGGGTGGGTGAGGGTGTGTGTGTGTGTACGCGTGTGAGAGTTCGCGCTAGAATTTTCGGCAAATTTAATTCAGTTAATTGTATGATATAATTCATGATATCATTCCCCCTCCACTACTCGATATACATTAGCGTAGACTAGACCACTGTAGACAGGTCCTCTTACCTTTGGAGGATGATTAACCCATTCGTACATATTTTTGTACACACATATATATGAGTCCGCCTCAAAATGTGGGGGATGCATCCGCCCCCATCCCCCCGCTTTCTACGCCCCTGCTTGAAACTCGGATTTACGACGACGCACAAAGGAGACGAATTATGGTTGACTGCGGATAACTGACAAGCGTTCAGAAGTTAATGGGCCTACACCCCTGTACCAAAGGACATATACATACATGACAGACGCACAGTGTCATTCATGATCGTGAAAAGGGAAATAGAAATCAAAATGAAAAAAAAAATACCCTAAACAGTTTTACGCCTGTGCACAATGCAGACGAATTATGGTTGACTGCGAACAATTCACAAGCGTTGTGTTCTAATTCAAGAAGTTAGTTCATCCCTGTATGACTAGCATGCTATACAGAGGTGCACTGGAAACTTCAAGCAGAGCAGAATTGCAGCAATTCGCTTGAATACTACTGTGAAAATGATTTTGAAAGCTAACTCTGTGGATGTGACCTCGAAAACCTATAAAAAGATATTCATTTCGATGACTTGCCCACCTTCTTTACACTTGAGCATGTCACTGCTAAGATCAAAACAAAAAAATGTTTGAAATAAAACAACAACAACAACCCCCCCCCCCAATTGGTAGTAAAGTGCCGGCGTTGATGTAATGTCTTTGATGTGACAGATTTGCACTGTGTTTCTATAAAGGATATTCACTCTTTGAGGGGTGACCTCAGTGATCACTCAAAATTCTTGAGTGATCACTGAGGTCACCCCTCAAAGAGTGAATCAAGAGTGAATATCAAGATGAATTCTTACTCTTAATTCACTCTTAATTCACTCTGAATTCACCACTGGCGTAGATCCACTTTGAGGAGTTGGTGGGGGGGGGGGGAGGGGGTGTAGGGTTATCGACTTTTGGCCGATTTTTTTTCTGTCGAACTCACACTTAAGTGTGATGATAAGTATGCGTGTTTGTGTGAAACTAATTTCCTCGGAAAAGTCTCTCTCCATCCTTTTGTAGTTGGTTTTCTTTTACGGCACCTTTCTCCTAATTCGAGTTTCAGATATTGAGGTATCCCAAAGGGAGCCCCCTGTCTACACCCGAGAGACATAGGAAACTTGTTTCCGAGAAACCTTCGAAGAACTTCGAGCAGGTTTGTCAGGACGGTGTCTGAGAACAGGCAGGTTTCGGTAACCTGGCATGATACTACTTTATCTATAAAAATAAATAAAAAAATAAAAATAATAATTCATGGTAAAAAAAAAATATAAAGAAAGAGATGCCAACAAAATTATCCTTAAAATACCAAAGTTATTTAAAAGAAATAATCAACAAAAATAAAGCTAACTTAGTTGGTGATAATAGTCAAGACTGACTGATCGCCATTCAACACGAATCAACAACAACAACACAACTTAAGTATAACAAAACCCTCACCCACCCGCACAGACTCCCTTACACACATTTTAATTTTATACAGAAAAATAACCACCTTTCTCGTTTTTAATAGCATTTTTAAATACAAATTCTAAAATACGGTGGTCGTTTATGACAGATTATAAAAAAAAATCACTAACTGATTGATTAAAATATCATTTCTTCCTTAAAAAGGGGGAATATTTGTACACGCCATCCCTCCTCTCGAAAGAGTGTGTGTGTGTGTGTGTGTGTGTGTGGGGGGGATATATCCCCCATCCCCCGGGACTTGTGCCAATGGAATTCACTCTCTTCTGAAATTCACCCCCAAACAGAGTGAACGTGTTCACTCTTTTCTTTTTTAAAGAAAGTAACTGGTCACCTCGCTGCCAGTGACTCTGATTTGGCACGTCCCTGGGTTCATAAAACTTGTTATCAGTAACAACTGCCTCATTTCTATGACAAATTTGCTCTCAGCCAATCAGATGCATGGATTTCAGTAGCTTATAACAGTTATTGCAACTTGTTATTGATAACAAGTTTTATGAAACGGGGCCCTGGTCTATTTATTTGCTGTCCTAAACCACCCTGTTTCTAAATATTACGAGCGAGCAAAGAGAGTGAGGAAATACTCACTCTTTTTGATGGTAGAAGTAGTAACCCCTTGACACTTGAGGCAGAGACACCTCAAGTCGACAACCACCCCCCCCCCCGATTTATTTACCAACCCCCTTCCTGTTATCCACTGTACAAACTTTGAGTTGAAAAATATTAAGGATTGAAACATAATTAATGTTAATGTTAACTATTCTGAATAAAAATAAAGAGGTGTGATATGATACGGGCGACAGCTAGAGAGGTTGA
>CM057159.1:21279384-21313723 GCA_029962745.1 Echinometra lucunter
AATGAACAAGAGAAGAGGACTTGCTTGATAGAATAGAGAACAGATAACCCTAGATTTCTGGAAGAAGTCCGGTTGCTGTTTAATATACCAACAGTACATCAAGTTGTGGATAAAGGAAATAATAATAATAATAACAATAATAATAATAATAATAATAATAATAATAATGATACTAAAATAATAATAATAGTAATCTTGTTTACCTAGGGAAGCCTCATCAGCTTCAGAGCTGTTCTTCCTGAGGGCAGAGTCCTCCTGATTTCCTTAAACACCTTTTCCAAACTACAGGCCTATTTACCCAATTTATTATTTTTTTTTTCATAAAGTGGGTAATATTATTGTCCAACACCTCTTACCAAATAAAACTTTGATCAGCTTTTTCTTCGCTCATAATGTTGGGAAATAATTGCTTAATCACATAGCATTTCGATTATCCAACATCTGTTTGGGTAAATTTACACCAGCAGTTTACAGGTCAGAATGTTGTTCAATTTTGTTTTCGTTTTGTTTTCTTTTTTTTTTCGGCCAATTTCTTCTTAATCAATCCAATATTTTCTTGGATTAATGTAACGGAAGTTATGCGAACTGTGTCTAACAAGCAGACAATTGGCAACTTTGTCTAAAATAATAGGAAAATGTATATCGATTGTACTTATCCACTAGTTGGGTAGAATTTGCTACAGCAATGGTAAATGAATATATGAATATTCATGAATTTTCATTTGCCTACATAACAATGGTTTTGGAAGGCCAACCGTCACCAAACATATTATCAATTATAAGAGGTATATAAGAGCTTGCATTCAAGTTGACTAACCGGATGGAATAGGATCGGATGAATTAGCATAGGATATGGTAGGTTATGGGTTAAAGCCGGGATGTGTGGACATTGTTTTGCTAGACAGGTTTGGAACAATACGCGGGATACATCTATATTTTTATTTTAAACCTTAGTTGGAAGAAAATGGAAAATTACTTGGCAAGTGGATTGGGCAGGAGGGGCTGGACAATTCAGTAGCCCAACAAAATAGTAAATGTATTCCCCAATAACTTGCGTTGGTTAAAATACTCAGAAATGTTGTGGATAGCCTTTTAGGCAGTGTTGGTAAAAAGTTGGTAAACCTTTTGCCAAAATCTTCTCAGAGTAGGCCCAATAGGGTTAAAAATTAGCGATTTTCAAAATGTCTCTAATCTAATCCCTAATTTTGACCGAATGACCAGACGATTTCAACAATTTTGGTCACTTTGGCAGTTTTTATTAAAAATCAGTCGGTGCTGTAGTTTTAAGTGTAAAAAATTTACATAAGAAACCGTCGTTTAAAAACAGTGAACACCATTTCCTTGTTGGAGCCGTCTGTGTACCCAACTACAATGTAAGGCCATATTATAAATGATAGACGCACGATGCCATGGTCTTAAATATTCGCAGCGGAGGAGTATGCAATATATCAGTTCATTTTGTATAAGGCACGTAACTAGGATTTTTATGGGGGAGGGGTTTCAAAATTGGAAATAGTGGACCTTTCTGGGGGAGTGAAGCGACCAGTGGCGTACCGTGGGTCAACACATGGGGGGGGGGGGGGGGCACCGAGTGAAAAAATGCTCGTGTGTGTGTGTGTGTGTGTGTGTGTGTGTGGAGGGGGATGTTCAACCCAGGAAGTTTATTTGCACGGATTTGGATTTTTGTTTATTTAAAATAAAAAAATCACTCTTCTGTTGCATTTGGAGCTTGGAGAAGAAGTTTTCACCTTTTTTTTCCAAGCGGACCCTGCTGGTCAGCGGGGGGTTACGTTTTCAAAGTATACCTCCACTTTTGAAAAAAGAAGTATTTTAATCAATCAGTTGTTTAATTGTTTAATAACTCTGTTATAGACGACGGTTATAGTAGTAACATTTTTATTCGAAATAAATCAGAGATAGGATTACAAGGTCCGGAGAGTATATGTATGGGTGGGTGAGGGTGTGTGTGTACTCGTGTGAGAGTTCGCGCTTTCTACGCCCCTGCTCTATTCTCGGAATTACGACAATGCACAAAGGAGACGAATTATGGTTGACTGCGGATAACTGAAAAGCGTTCAGAAGTTAGTGGGCCTACAGCCCTGTACCAAAGGCCATATACATACATGATAGACGCACAGTGTCATTCATGATCGTGAAAAGGGAAACAGAAATCAAAATAAATATTAAAAAAATACTTGAAACAGTTTACGCACAATGGAGACGAATTATGGTTGACCGAACAATTCACAAGCGTTGTGTTCTCATTTAAGAAGTTAGTACACCCCTGTATGACTAGCATGCTATACAGAGGTGCACTGGAAACTTCAAGCAGAGCAGAATTGCAGCAATTCGCTTGAATACTACTGTGAAAATGATTTTGAAAGCTAACTCTGTGGATGTGACCTCGAAAACCTATAAAAAGATATTCACTTGCCAACCTTCTTTACACTTGAGCATGTCATTGCTAAGATCAAAGCAATAAAAAATTGGTTTGAAATAAAACAACAACAACACCCCCCCCCCCCATTGGTAGTAAAGTGCCGGCGTTGATGTAATGTCTTTGATGTGACAGATTTGCACTGTGTTTCTATAAAGGATATTCACTCTTTGAGGGGTGACCTCAGTGATCACTCAAAATTCTTTAGTGATCACTGAGGTCACCTCTCAAAGAGTGAATCAAGAGTGAATATCAAGATTCTTACTCTTAATTCACTCTTAATTCACTCTGAATTCACCACCGGCGTGGATCCACTTTGAGGAGTTGGGGGGAGGGGGGGGGGGGGGGGTAGGGTTATCGACTTTTGCCGATTTTTTTTTTCTGTCGAACTCACACTTAAGTATAACAAAACCCTCACCCACCACAGACCCCCTTACACACATTTTAATTTTATACAAAAAAATAACCACTTTTGTCGTTTTTAATAGCATTTTCAAATAGAAATTCTAAAATACGGTGGTCGTTTATGACAGATTATAAAAAGAATCACTAACAGATTTGATTAAGATATCATTTCTTCCTTAAAAAAGGGGGGAATATTTGTACACGCCATCCCTCCTCTCGAAAAAGTGTGTGTGTGTGTGGGGGGGGGGGAGGATATATCCCCCATCCCCCGGGACTTGTGCCAATGGAATTCACTCTCTTCTGAAATTCACCCCAAACAGAGTGAACGTGTTCACTATTTTCTTTTTTAAAGAAAGTAACTGGTCACCTCGCTGCCAGTGACTCTGATTTGGCACGTCCCTGGGTTCATAAAACTTGTTATCAGTAACAACTGCCACATTTCTATGACAAATTTGCTCTCAGCCAATCAGATGCATGGATTTCACTCGCTTATAACAGTTATTGCAACTTGTTATTGATAACAAGTTTTATGAAACGGGGCCCTGGTCTATTTATTTGCTGTCCTAAACCACCCTGTTTCTAAATATTACAAGCGAGCAAAGAGAGTGAGGAAATACTCTTTTTGATGGTAGAAGTAGTAACCCCTTAACCCCCTGGACACTTGAGGTCGAGACACCTCAAGTCGACAACCACCCCCCCCCCCCCGATTTATTTACCAACCCCCTTCCTGTTATCCACTTTACAAACTTTGAGTTGAAAAATGTTAAGGACTGAAACATAATTAATGTTAATGTTAACTATTCTGAATAAAGATAAAGAGGTGTGATATGATGCGGCCGACAGCTAGAGAGGTTGAACAGATTATTTTTTTAAAATGAAGTTCAATAACATGCAGGACGGTATATCGGCACCCATTCGTACAGTACGGACACTATTTTGCTCGAAAAATTTCTAAGTCCCGTTGTCGACTTGAGGTGTCTCAACCTCAAGTGTCCCGACCTCAGGTGGTTTTTCAGGTGTGCATGTCGACTTGAGGTTGCCATGAAGTACGATAGTCCATCCCCGCACGACACGTATACAGTATAATACGGGCTCTATTTTGCTAAAAATTTTTATAAGTCCCTTTGTCAACTTGAGGTGTCTCGTCCTCAAGTGTCCCGACCTCAGGTGGTTTTTCAGGTGTGCATATATATATATTTATGGATTCGTCAGCAAAATGCAGATGTTATTTGGAAATTTATGAACCATCTCAATGCCCAAATATCATACTTTTCTAATCGCTTCTGAAATAAGCTGATTGCCGTGCCCGAAATCATCTTGTTTCTAGCTTTTTACGAGCAAGAGTAGCGAGCTAGAGAACGAAAAATAGGAATTTTTGTTTTTATCTAGGCCATTATCTACTGAAAGTGTTTCTATTTTTAGGTAAACTTGCCACTTGATTTCTTGGAGTGAAATCCAGATGTAGTTATATCATTCTATGAGCGGAAGAATAAGATAAGATAAGATAAGATTTATCAACTCTATAGACCCCCTCTCGGGGTATGAGAGTACAAAGAAACGTATTTTCAATTATTATACATACATAAAAGATGAAATATCGTGTATTTTACAAGACTAGCCGTTCTGGCTGTTTGACTATTCTACCACTACGAGTACATACAGTTCTGTTTTTATTACTTTCTGTACAACGGCATTCTTTACTCTGAGTAAAGTCTGAGTAAATTGCATCATAATAGTCTTAGCAAATTTTTCTATTTTCTGAAGCAAGTATTTGCAGAATTGAATAACTGTAAGCTATATGTATACAGTCTACTTTTGTACATTTTGTGTGATAAATAGACGCGTCTTTCCTTCTGAAAAAAAGGACATTCAGAGCAGTAGCCTAAGACATCAGATTGAGACAAAAGCTGCAAACTGATTCCTTTATGCCAGCGAGCTAAGCGAGCGAGGTCTTCCCGCTTTCCCATTTTTCTTTCCCCCTTTCTTTTCACTTTCCTTCTCCTTTCTTTTCTCTTTCTTTTCCTTTTTTTTGCCAAGCGATTGGGGGCACGTGCATCCGTGCCCCCCCCCCCCGCAGCTACGCCACTTAGTAGATATCAGTCTTAAAAATATTCCAAATCATTTGAATCCACGGGTCATAGCTAATGAATTATTCATTAACAAATATGGTTTACGGTCCAGTCGGACATCTTGCGTACACATGCATAAAAAGGTTGGTTAAAATTAGTTGGGCAATTGAGGGTTGGTCAAGAAATTCCCCAAAGTTGGGTAATTTTTACCCAAATCTTTTTCAGGGCATTTAACCAACTTGTGTTAAATATATATATATAACCAAATATTAGATATGAATTTACCACCAGCATTTACTACAAAGGTTGAGAACAGTTTACCAAGTAGTTCTGTAATTGTTAGTTGGAGTTGGGTAAAAGTTAGTTGGGTAACAGAAGGTAAGTCAGGAATTTGCCAGACGTTTTGGGGGGTAAAATTACCAAGAACAATGGTCTCCATACCGATGGTCATTATGGTGCCAAAGACATGGGTTAATAATGCTGGTGACAGAGTTCGTTGGGTAATTCTTCCCCATATTCCTTACCCAACTGTGCATGCCCAACTCTTATCTGTACTGGGTAATAATTTTCCAACAGCTCGACATTTAAGTTTAATTTTCTCAACTCTTTACTTGCTCCTTATGTTGGATGATGATGATGATAATAATAATAATAATAATAAAAATAATAATGATAATAATGATGATGATGATAATAATAATAATAATAATAATAATAATAATAATAATAATAATAATAATAATTAGGAACTGTAAAAATCAGACACAAAAGCTTCCTGGCTGATCTAGGAGTCGAGGTGTCTTTTGAAACGATACAGAAGGCAAGCTTGCTTGGGACAGCTCACATCCTACGAAAGGTCTTGAACTAGAAAGAGAAATGAACAAGAGAAGAGGACTTGCTTGATAGAATAGAGAACAGATAACCCTAGATTTCTGGAAGAAGTCCGGTTGCTGTTTAATATACGAACAGTACATCAAGTTGTGGATAAAGGAAATAATAATAATTATAATAATAATAATAATAATAATAATAATAATAATAATAATAATAATAATAATAATGATAATGATAATAATAATAATAATAATAATAATGATGATAATAAGAATAAGAATAATAATAATGATATTAAATAATAATAATAATAATGATAATGATAATAATAATAATAATAATAATAATAATGATGATAATAAGAATAATAATAATAATGATATTAAATAATAATAATAATAATAATAATAATAATAATAATAATAATGATCATGATAATAATAGGAATAATAATAATGATAATAATAATGATACTTAAATAATAATAATAGTAATCTTGTTTACCTAGGGAAGCCTCATCAGCTTCAGAGCTGTTCTTCCTGAGGGCAGAGTCCTCCTTATTTCCTTAAACACCTTTTCCAAACTACAGGCCTATTTACCCAATTTATTTTTTTTTTTCATAAAGTAGGTATTATTATTGTCCAACACCTCTTACCAAATAAAACTTTGATCAACTGTTTCTTCGCTCATAATGTTTGGAAATAATTGCTTAATCACATAGCATTTCGATTATCCAACATCTGTTTGGGTAAATTTACACCAGCAGTTTACAGGTCAGAATGTTGTTCAGTTTTGTTTTCGTTTTGTTTTCTTTTTCTTTTTTGCCAATTTCTTCTTAATCAATCCAATATTTTCTTGGATTAATGTAACGGAAGTTATGCGAACTGTGTCTAACAAGCAGACAATTGGCAACTTTGTCTAAAATAATAGGAAAATGTATATCGATTGTACTTATCCACTAGTTGGGTAGAACTTGCTACAGCAATGGTAAATGAATATATGAATATTCATGAATTTTCATTTGCCTACATAATAATGGTTTTGGAAGGCCAACCGTCACCAAACATATTATCAATTATAAGAGGTATATAAGAGCTTGCATTCAAGTTGACTAACCGGATGGAATAGGATCGGATGAATTAGCATAGGATAGGGTAGGTTATGGGTTAAAGCCGGGATGTGTGGATATTGTTTTGCTAGACAGGTTTGGAACAATACGCGGGATACATCTATATTTTTATTTTAAACCTTAGTTGGAAGAAAATGGAAAATTACTTGGCAAGTGGATTGGGCAGGAGGGGCTGGACAATTAAGTAGCCCAACAAAATAGTAAATGCATTGCCCAATAACTTGCGTTGGTTAAAATACTCAGAAATGTTGTGGATAGCTTGTGGATAGCCTTTTAAGTAGTGTTGGTAAAAAGTTGGTAAACCTTTTGCCAAAATCTTCTCAGAGTAGGCCCAATAGGTTTAAAAACTAGCGATTTTCAAAATGTCTCTAATCTAATCCCTAATTTTGACCGAATGACCAGACGATTTCAACAATTTTGGTCACTTTGGCATTTTTATTAAAAATCAGTCGGTGTTGTAGTTTTAAGTGTAAAAAATTTACATAAGAAACCGTCGTTTAAAAACAGTGAACACCATTTCCTTGTTGGAGCCGTCTGTGTACCCAACTGCAATGTAAGGCCATACACATAAATGATAGACGCACGATGCCATGGTCTTAAATATTCGCAGGGGAGGAGTATGCAGTATATCAGTTCATTTTGTATCAGGCCCGTAACTAGGATTTTTATGGGGGAGGGGGTTCAACAATGGAAATAGTGGACCTTTCTGGGGGAGTGAAGCGACCAGTGGCGAACTGTGGGTCAACACATTGGGGGGGGGGGGGGGCACCGAGTGAAAAAATGCTTGTGTGTGTGTGTGTTTGGGAGCGTGTGTGTGTGTTTGTGTGTGTGGAGGGGATTTTCAATCCAGGAAGGTTATTTGCACGGATCTGGATTTTTGTTTATTTAAAATAAAAAAAAATCACTCTTCTGTTGCATTTGGAGTTTGGAGAAGAAATTTTCACCTTTTTTTTTTTCCAAGCGGACCCTGCTGGCCAGCGGGGGGTTACGTTTTCAAAGTATACCCCCACTTTTGATTAAAAAAAAGTATTTTAATCAATCAGTTGTTTAATTGTTTAATAACTCTGTTATAGACGACGGTTATAGTAGTAAAATTTTTATTTCGAAATAAATCAGAGATAGGATTACAAGGTCCGGATAGTATATGTATGGGTGGGTGAGGGTGTATGTGTACTCGTGTGAGAGTTCGCGCTAGAATTTAAAGCAAATTTAATTCAGTTAATTTTATGATATAATTCATGATATCATTCCCCCTCCACTACTCGATATACATTAGCGTAGACTAGACCACTGTAGACAGGTCCTCTTACCTTTGGAGGATGATTAACCCATTCGTACATATTTTTGTACACACATATATGAGTCCGCCTTAAAATGTGGGGGATGCGTCCCCCGATCCCCCGCTTTCTACGCCCCTGCTCTATACTCTAATTTACCATGTTTACGACGATGCACAAAGGAGACGAATTATGGTTGACTGCGGATAACTGACAAGCGTTCAGAAGTTAATGGGCCTACACCCCTGTACCAAAGGACATATACATACATAACAGACGCACAGTGTCATTCACGATCGTGAAAAGGGAAATAGAAATCAAAATGAAAAAAAAAATACCCTAAACAGTTTTACGCCTGTGCACAATGCAGACGAATTATGGTTGACTGCGAACAATTCACAAGCGTTGTGTTCTAATTCAAGAAGTTAGTTCATCCCTGTATGACTAGCATGCTATACAGAGGTGCACTGGAAACTTCAAGCAGAGTAGAATTGCAGCAATTCGCTTGAATATTACTGTGAAATGATTTTGAAAGCTAACTCTGTGGATGTGACCTCGAAAACCTATAAAAAGATATTAATTTCGATGACTTGCCCACCTTCTTTACACTTGAACATGTCATTGCTAAGATCAAAACAATAAAAAATTGTTTGAAATAAAGCAACAACAACCCCCCCCCCCAATTGGTAGTAAAGTGCCGGCGTTGATGTAATGTCTTTGATGTGACAGATTTGCACTGTGTTTCAATAAAGGATATTCACTCTTTGAGGGGTGACCTCAGTGATCACTCAAAATTCTTGAGTGATCACTGAGGTCACCTCTCAAAGAGTGAATCAAGAGTGAATAACAAGATTCTTACTCTTAATTCACTCTTAATTCACTCTGAATTCACCACCGGCGTGGATCCACTTTGAGGAGTTGGGGGGAGGGGGGGGGGGGGTAGGGTTATCGACTTTTTGCCGATTTTTTTTTTCTGTCGAACTCACACTTAAGTATAACAAAACCCTCACCCACCACAGACCCCCTTACACACATTTTAATTTTATATAAAAAAATAACCACTTTTGTCGTTTTTAATAGCATTTTCAAATAGAAATTCTAAAATACGGTGGTCGTTTATGACAGATTATAAAAAGAATCCTAACTGATTGATTAAGATATCATTTCTTCCTTAAAAAAAGGGGGAATATTTGTACACGCCATCCCTCCTCTCGAAAAAGTGTGTGTGTGTGTGGGGGGGGGGGGAGTATATATCCCCCATCCCCCGGGACTTGTGCCAATGGAATTCACTCTCTTCTGAAATTCACCCCAAACAGAGTGAACGTGTTCACTATTTTCTTTTTTAAAGAAAGTAACTGGTCACCTCGCTGCCAGTGACTCTGATTTGGCACGTCCCTGGGTTCATAAAACATGTTATCAGTAACAACTGCCACATTTCTATGACAAATTTACTCTCAGCCAATCAGATGCATGGATTTCAGTAGCTTATAACAGTTATTGCAACTTGTGATTAATAACAAGTTTTCTGAAACGGGGCCCTGGTCTATTTATTTGCTGTCCTAAACCACCCTGTTTCTAAATATTACAAGCGAGCAAAGAGAGTGAGGAAATACTCTTTTTGATGGTAGAAGTAGTAACCCCTTAACCCCCGGGACACTTGAGGTCGAGACACCTCAAGTCGACAACCACCCCCCCCCCCCGATTTATTTACCAACCCCCTTCCTGTTATCCACTTTACAAACTTTGAGTTGAAAAATGTTAAGGACTGAAACATAATTAATGTTAATGTTAACTATTCTGAATAAAGATAAAGAGGTGTGATATGATGCGGCCGACAGCTAGAGAGGTTGAACAGATTATTTTTTTAAAATAAAGTTCAATAACATGCAGGACGGTATATCGGCACCCATTCGTACAGTACGGACACTATTTTGCTCGAAAAATTTCTAAGTCCCGTTGTCGACTTGAGGTGTCTCAACCTCAAGTGTCCCGACCTCAGGTGGTTTTTCAGGTGTGCATGTCGACTTGAGGTTGCCATGAAATACGAAAGTCCATCCCCGCACGACACGTATACAGTATAATACGGGCTCTATTTTGCTCAAAAATTTTTATAAGTCCCTTTGTCAACTTGAGGTGTCTCGTCCTCAAGTGTCCCGACCTCAGGTGGTTTTTCAGGTGTGCATATATATATATTTATGGATTCGTCAGCAAAATGCAGATGTTATTTGGAAATTTATGAACCATCTCACTGCCCACATATCATACTTTTCTAATCGCTTCTGAAATAAGCTGATTGCCGTGCCCGAAATCATCTTGTTTCTAGCTTTTTACGAGCAAGAGTAGCGAGCTAGAGAACGAAAAATATGAATTTTTGTTTTTATCTAGATCTAGGCCATTATCTACTGAAAGTGTATCTATTTTTAGGTAAACTTGCCACTTGATTTCTTGGAGTGAAATCCAGATGTAGTTATATTACTATCATTCTATGAGCGGAAGAATAAGATAAGATAAGATAAGATAAGATTTATCAACTCTATAGACCCCCTCTCGGGGTATGAGAGTACAAAGAAACGTATTTTCAATTATTATACATACATAAAAGATGAAATATCGTGTATTTTACAAGACTAGCCGTTCTGGCTGTTTGACTATTCTACCACTACGAGTACATACAGTTCTGTTTTTATTACTTTCTGTACAACGGCATTCTTTACTCTGAGTAAAGTCTGAGTAAATTGCATCATAATAGTCCTAGCAAATTTTTCTATTTTCTGAAGCAAGTATTTGCAGAATTGAATAACTGTAAGCTATATTTATACAGTCTACTTTTGTACATTTTGTGTGATAAATACACGCGTCTTTCCTTCTGAAAAAAAAGGACATTCAGAGCAGTAGCCTAAGACATCAGATTGAGACAAAAGCTGCAAACTGATTCCTTTATGCCAGCGAGCTAAGCGAGCGAGGTCTTCCCGCTTTCCCATTTTTCTTTCCCCCTTTCTTTTCACTTTCCTTCTCCTTTCTTTTCTCTTTCTTTTCCTTTTTTTTTGCCAAGCGATTGGGGGCACGTGCATACTTAAATAATAATAATAGTAATCTTGTTTACCTAGGGAAGCCTCATCAGCTTCAGAGCTGTTCTTCCTGAGGGCAGAGTCCTCCTTATTTCCTTAAACACCTTTTCCAAACTACAGGCCTATTTACCCAATTTATTTTTTTTTCATAAAGTAGGTATTATTATTGTCCAACACCTCTTACCAAATAAAACTTTGATCAACTGTTTCTTCGCTCATAATGTTTGGAAATAATTGCTTAATCACATAGCATTTCGATTATCCAACATCTGTTTGGGTAAATTTACACCAGCAGTTTACAGGTCAGAATGTTGTTCAGTTTTGTTTTCGTTTTGTTTTCTTTTTCTTTTTTGCCAATTTCTTCTTAATCAATCCAATATTTTCTTGGATTAATGTAACGGAAGTTATGCGAACTGTGTCTAACAAGCAGACAATTGGCAACTTTGTCTGAAATAATAGGAAAATGTATATCGATTGTACTTATCCACTAGTTGGGTAGAACTTGCTACAGCAATGGTAAATGAATATATGAATATTCATGAATTTTCATTTGCCTACATAATAATGGTTTTGGAAGGCCAACCGTCACCAAACATATTATCAATTATAAGAGGTATATAAGAGCTTGCATTCAAGTTGACTAACCGGATGGAATAGGATCGGATGAATTAGCATAGGATAGGGTAGGTTATGGGTTAAAGCCGGGATGTGTGGACATTGTTTTGCTAGACAGGTTTGGAACAATACGCGGGATACATCTATATTTTTATTTTAAACCTTAGTTGGAAGAAAATGGAAAATTACTTGGCAAGTGGATTGGGCAGGAGGGGCTGGACAATTAAGTAGCCCAACAAAATAGTAAATGCATTGCCCAATAACTTGCGTTGGTTAAAATACTCAGAAATGTTGTGGATAGCCTTTTAAGTAGTGTTGGTAAAAAGTTGGTAAACCTTTTGCCAAAATCTTCTCAGAGTAGGCCCAATAGGTTTAAAAACTAGCGATTTTCAAAATGTCTCTAATCTAATCCCTAATTTTGATCGAATGACCAGACGATTTCAACAATTTTGGTCACTTTGGCATTTTTATTAAAAATCAGTCGGTGTTGTAGTTTTAAGTGTAAAAAATTTACATAAGAAACCGTCGTTTAAAAACAGTGAACACCATTTCCTTGTTGGAGCCGTCTGTGTACCCAACTGCAATGTAAGGCCATACACATAAATGATAGACGCACGATGCCATGGTCTTAAATATTCGCAGGGGAGGAGTATGCAGTATATCAGTTCATTTTGTATCAGGCCCGTAACTAGAATTTTTATGGGGGAGGGGGTTCAACATTGGAAATAGTGGACCTTTCTGGGGGAGTGAAGCGACCAGTGGCGAACTGTGGGTCAACACATTGGGGGGGGGGCACCGAGTGAAAAAATGCTTGTGTGTGTGTGTGTTTGGGAGCGTGTGTGTGTGTTTGTGTGTGTGGAGGGGATTTTCAATCCAGGAAGGTTATTTGCACGGATCTGGATTTTTGTTTATTTAAAATAAAAAAAAATCACTCTTCTGTTGCATTTGGAGTTTGGAGAAGAAATTTTCACCTTTTTTTTTCCAAGCGGACCCTGCTGGCCAGCGGGGGGTTACGTTTTCAAAGTATACCCCCACTTTTGATAAAAAAAAGTATTTTAATCAATCAGTTGTTTAATTGTTTAATAACTCTGTTATAGACGACGGCTATAGTAGTAACATTTTTATTTCGAAATAAATCAGAGATAGGATTACAAGGTCCGGATAGTATATGTATGGGTGGGTGAGGGTGTATGTGTACTCGTGTGAGAGTTCGCGCTAGAATTTAAAGCAAATTTAATTCAGTTAATTCTATGATATAATTCATGATATCATTCCCCCTCCACTACTCGATATACATTAGCGTAGACTAGACCACTGTAGACAGGTCCTCTTACCTTTGGAGGATGATTAACCCATTCGTACATATTTTTGTACACACATATATGAGTCCGCCTCAAAATGTGGGGTATGCATCCCCCCATCCCCCCGCTTTCTACGCCCCTGCTCTATTCTCGGAATTACGACAATGCACAAAGGAGACGAATTATGGTTGACTGCGGATAACTGAAAAGCGTTCAGAAGTTAGTGGGCCTACAGCCCTGTACCAAAGGCCATATACATACATGATAGACGCACAGTGTCATTCATGATCGTGAAAAGGGAAACAGAAATCAAAATAAATATAAAAAAAAATACTTGAAACAGTTTACGCACAATGGAGACGAATTATGGTTGACCGAACAATTCACAAGCGTTGTGTTCTCATTTAAGAAGTTAGTTCATCCCTGTATGACTAGCATGCTATAAAGAGGTGCACTGGAAACTTCAAGCAGAGTAGAATTGCAGCAATTCGCTTGAATACTACTGTGAAAATGATTTTGAAAGCTAACTCTGTGGATGTGACCTCGGAAACCTATAAAAAGATATTCATTTCGATGACTTGCCAACCTTCTTTACACTTGAACATGTCATTGCTAAGATCAAAACAATAAAAAATTGTTTGAAATAAAGCAACAACAACCCCCCCCCCCCCAATTGGTAGTAAAGTGCCGGCGTTGATGTAATGTCTTTGATGTGACAGATTTGCACTGTGTTTCTATAAAGGATATTCACTCTTTGAGGGGTGACCTCAGTGATCACTCAAAATTCTTGAGTGATCACTGAGGTCACCCCTCAAAGAGTGAATCAAGAGTGAATATCAAGATTCTTACTCTTAATTCACTCTTAATTCACTCTGAATTCACCACTGGCGTAGATCCACTTTGAGGAGTTGGGGGGAGGGGGGGGGGTAGGGTGATCGACTTTTTGCCGATTTTTTTTTCTGTCGAACTCACACTTAAGTATAACACACATTTTAATTTTATATAAAAAAATAACCACTTTTGTCGTTTTTAATAGCATTTTCAAATAGAAATTCTAAAATACGGTGGTCGTTTATGACAGATTATAAAAAGAATCACTAACTGATTGATTAAGATATCATTTCTTCCTTAAAAAAAGGGGGAATATTTGTACACGCCATCCCTCCTCTCGAAAAAGTGTGTGTGTGTGGGGGGGGGGGAGGATATATCCCCCATCCCCCGGGACTTGTGCCAATGGAATTCACTCTCTTCTGAAATTCACCCCAAACAGAGTGAACGTGTTCACTATTTTCTTTTTTAAAGAAAGTAACTGGTCACCTCGCTGCCAGTGACTCTGATTTGGCACGTCCCTGGGTTCATAAAACTTGTTATCAGTAACAACTGCCACATTTCTATGACAAATTTACTCTCAGCCAATCAGATGCATGGATTTCAGTAGCTTATAACAGTTATTGCAACTTGTGATTAATAACAAGTTTTCTGAAACGGGGCCCTGGTCTATTTATTTGCTGTCCTAAATCACCCTGTTTCTAAATATTACGAGCGAGCAAAGAGAGTGAGGAAATACTCACTCTTTTTGATGGTAGAAGTGGTAACCACTTGAGGTCGAGACACCTCAAGTCGACAACAACCCCCCGATTTATTTACCAACCCCCTTCCTGTTATCCACTGTACAAACTTTGAGTTGAAAAATGTTAAGGATTGAAACATAATTAATGTTAATGTTAACTATTCTGAATAAAAATAAAGAGGTGTCCCGACCTCAGGTGGTTTTTTCAGGTGTGCATTTCCATTGCTACAAACACCCACACACACACATACACACCCTCACCCACACGCACATACACACACACACAAACACACACCCACACACATATATATATATATATATATATATTATATATATATGGATTCGTCAGCAAAATGCAGATGTTATTTTATATTATTGAGAAAAAGAACAAAAGAAAGCCGTTCCAAAGCATAGCATTTTCTTCTTATCGAGAAAAAAGAAGAAAGAAATCCTTTTCAAAGCTTCGCATATTTTTCGTTACGCCGTTCCGGCTGCATCGATTCGCTACAATGAGGTGAATTTTTGGTGAAAAGCGGCCCGCAGAGCGCTGTCCGACCATCGCCTCTGCGCGAGCGCACCCGGCGTCCGTGCCGCCGGGCTAGCTGCCCGTTCCATAGGGATACACACGCACTCACACGCAGGCGAACCGTTCCAAAGACCCCCATTTTCACAAACATTTGTAGTTGCGAAGCCCGTTCCGAAGACACTCCTTTTCACAATAAACCGGTTCCAAAGCCCCCGTTTTTTGTCTCGCCCGCGGCACATACCTACCACTTTTGGGGTCGAGAACTCCCCCCCCCCCCCGGGAATATCGTATATAAAAGAACATTTTACAAGACTAGCCGTCCTGGCTGTTTGACTATTCTACTACTACGAGTACATACAGTTCTGTTTTTATTACTTTCTGTACAACGGCATTCTTTACTCTGAGTAAAGTCTGAGTAAATTGCATCATAATAGTCCTGGCAATTTTTTTTTTTTCTGAAGCTGGCAAGTATTTGCAGAATTGAATAACTGTAAGCTATATACACGGTCTACTTTTGTGTGATAAATACATGCGTCTTTCCTTCTGAAAAAAGGACATTCAGAGCGGTAGCCTAAGACATCAGATTGAGACAAAAGCTGCAAACTGATTCCTTTTATCATCGGCATTGGTTAAGTTACTTAAATGCCAGCGAGCTAAGCGAGCGAGCTCTTCCCGCTTTTACCATTTTTCTTTCCCCCTTTCTTTTCACTTTCCTTCTCCTTTCTTTTCTCTTTCTTTTCTTTTTTTTTTTTGCCAAGCGATTGGGGGCACGTGCACTGAGTAGATATCAGTCTTAAAAATATTCCAAATCATGTGAATCCACGGGTCATAGCTAATGAATTATTCATGGAATTAACAATATGGTTTACGGTCCAGTCGGACATCTTGCGTACACATAAAAAGGTTGGTTAAAATTAGTTGGGCAATTGAGGGTTGGTCAAGAAATTCCCCAAAGTTGGGTAATTTTTACCCAAATCTTTTTTCAGGGCATTTAACCAATTTGTGTTGAATATATATCTAACACAGTATTAAACATGAATTTACCACCAACATTTACTACAAAAGTTGAGAACAGTTTACCAAGTATAGTTCTGTAATTGTTAGTTGGAGTTGGGTAATTGTTAGTTGGGTAACAGAAGGTAAGTCAGGAATTTGCCAAACGTTTTGGGGGATAAAATTACCAAGAACAATGGTCTCTCTACCGATGGTCATTATGGTGCCAAAGACATGGGTTAATGATGCTGGTGATAGAGTTAGTTTGGTAATTCTTCCCCATTTTCTTTACCCAACTGTGCATGCCC
This sequence comes from Echinometra lucunter, assembly GCA_029962745.1. NCBI lineage: Eukaryota > Metazoa > Echinodermata > Echinoidea > Camarodonta > Echinometridae > Echinometra > Echinometra lucunter. The sequence continues at coordinate 21,295,917 of CM057159.1, forward strand.
AACTCTTATCTGTACTGGGTAACAATTTTCCAACAGCTCGACATTTAAGTTTAATTTTCTCAACTCTTTACTTGCTCCTTATGTTGGATGATGATGATAATAATAATGATAATAATAATAATAATAATAATAATAATAATAATAATAATAATAACAATAATAATAATAGTAATCTTGATAATAATTATGATGATGATGATGATGATGATAATAATAATAATAATAATAATAATAATAATAATAATAATAATAATAATAATAACAATAATAATAATAGTAATCTTGTTTACCCGGGGAAGCCTCATCAGCTTCTGAGCTGTTCTTCCTGAGGGCAGAGTCCTCCTTATTTCCTTAAACACCTTTTCCAAACTACAGGCCTATTTACCCAATTTATTTTTGTTCATAAAGTGGGTAATATTATTGTCCAACACCTCTTACCAAATAAAATTTTGATCAGCTTTTTCTTCGCTCATAATGTTGGGAAATAATTGCTTAATTACATAGCATTTCGATTATGCAACATCTGTTTGGGTAAATTTACACCAGCAGTTTACAGGTCAGAATGTTGTTCAGTTTTGTTTTCGTTTTGTTTTCTTTTTTTTTTTTTTGCCAATTTCTTCTTAATCAATCCAATATTTTCTTGCATTAATGTAACGGAGGTTATGCAACTTTGTCTAAAATACTAGGAAAATGTATATCGATTGTACTTATCCACTAGTTGGGTAGAATTTACTACAGCAATGGTAAATGAATATATGAATATTAATGAATTTTCATTTGCCTACATAATAATGGTTTCGGAAGGCCAACCGTCACGAAACATATTATCAATTATAAGAGGTATATAAGAGCTTGCATTTGAGTTGACTAACCGGATGGAATAGGATCGGATGAATTAGCATAGGATCGGGTAGGTTATGGGTTAAAGCCGGGCCGTGTGAACATTGTTTTGCTAGACAGGTTTGGAACAATACGCGGGATACATCTATATTTTTATTTTAAACCTTAGTTGGAGGAAAATGGAAAATTACTTGGCAGGTGGATTGGGCAGGAGGGGCTGGACAATTAAGTAGCCCAATGCATTGCCCAATAACTTGCGTTGGTAAAAATACTCAGAAATGTTGTGGATAGCCTTTAAGCAGTGTTGGTAAAAAGTTGGTAAACCTTTTGCTAAAATCTTCTCAGAGTAGGCCCAATAGGTTTCAAAATTAGCGATTTTCAAAATGTCTCTAATCTAATCCCTAATTTTGACCGAATGACCAGACAATTTCAACAATTTAAAATTTATGTGTTGTTGTCTTTCGAAACGAGACCTCTAGATCCTATCTCAAGACATATGGATGTATTCTTGAAACCTCTGTTTTGGTCTGTGTCAGGTAGAGCATGTATAGGGAGGCATGTTATATCATAGAATGGGTGTCGATCGGGGGGTGGGGGGTGGAGGGATGAAGCCCCCCCCCCAATATTTAGGGTAAGGGGATGGCCTGTATTATCATTCCCCCTCCCACCAATAATTCACCATCAAAAATGTCATGGTCCCCCTGTTAATACCCTAAAACGAAGTAAAAGAAAAAGGAAAAGGAAAAACCTGGAAGCGCTAGCTCGCTCGCGTGCATTAAGTATCTAAACCAGTGTCAGGAAATTGGTATGCATCTTGTCTCTCTGTTATTTTTCTACTCGCATTTTAAGCATATTCCATTCAAGTAATGAGGATCTATGTCTGCGATACCATATACCGTTTGAAAACAATTTCTTGTGTGGTAAATTAAAGGGACAGTAGATGAGATTTAGAATTAAACTTTGCCTAGTTTAAACCCCACGCCCTTTCCCCGCTTCGTCGCTTTGCTCCCTCGCCGAGGATATTCGGCATCAATCATCCCCCCCAACCGCGAACACAAATCGACACCCATGTATTATAGCTTACGAGGGCCGGTAACATCTAGATTGCCCCAAACCAAAATCCCAACCTGCCTCTGGACCCGGCCTGATGTGAACTTACATACTGACGCAGTCTGATTCCAATATGTGATGAGCAGGACCAGGCCTACAGCAAAGACAAGGGTGCGCAAGTTGCAAGCTTTTAACCTTTTAGAGAGAGGCATCGTAATGATCGAATCAAGTAGTGGTTGCGTTCAGGAAGTCATCTGTTTGCGACTTGGTGTGTATGAATATGAGTTGGTCAAGTGGTATGGTCACCTCTCTGTGACTCTGACGGACTCCGGTTCGAAACTGAGACGACTCTTTCGGATGGTGCATACGTGGTCTGTTCCAGTCGTGAAATGCCGATCTTATCTGGGTGATAAATTGGTGACGCTGGCTCCTCACAATAACGAGATTTTGCGTTAAAGGTACACCCTACATGCTTCAGCTGCCCTACCGTTGATACGAGAATAGCGTACACGTCATAATCATAGAGTGCATGTACCCCGAAAATTTCGTTAGCATTATCACTCAAAATATGTCATCATGCCTTATAAAACATACTGTACACATTTTGTCTAATGCACAATGAAGCGCTTGAGGGCGCAAACCCTGTTAAAATTTGCCAAACTGACTGGGTGGAATTGGGGTGATAAGGCCTTGCATCTAAAATGTTGGTGAAATATCCTTTCTTGTAATTAGTCTCCAGATAATTATGATGTCTTGTCCAAATGAAGGTACCATGGCATGTCCAAAAAAAAAAAAAAAAAAAATCCACCGATCATAATGCTTTTGGCAGCCATCGTTTTTCACTCTCCCGGACAAATACTGGTTTAGTACATTTGATGTACATTTCTCCATGGCTACAAATTAATCAAGCTTGCCTTAGCTTAATTGGTTAAAGACAAGTTCAGAAATTGGTAAATTTTTTGCCAACCGGTGATTGCCCAACTTACTTTGCTCAACAATTTAAGGGTGTATGCTTCTTGCCCACCTTCAACGCTAGAAAAACACCTCGCTGTTCACTCACCAGTATAACGTCCAAAACAGCTATTCAGCTTCAAGAACACTCTCCAAGATGGCGGACGATCGCAGTACCTCTCGTATTCCAGCATGAAAATATAGGTTTTCCCGTCCATTTTCGCACTTTTTTTTCATTCAGTTTCATACATTATTCATCCAATATCTTCCATAGAATTCCTGACCTTGCATGTCTCTGGTCCATTTCGTGTCTGTTCATTCATTTTCGTAGTTTGTATTTAATCAGTGTTATCATTCCGTATCCCAATTCTACAGTGTCAAATCAGTGTCGTCACCCCCGGCTGCAAATGCACGATTTCGTCATTTTGTAACTCATTTCGTCAAAGTGTTACAGTGTATTCCAATTTGTCACGCTATCATTTGCCACAGGGATATTTGGTACGCTTTATCTTTTCATTTCTATGGGATTCCCAGGTTGTTGTTTTTTTTTGTCTAAAAGTTTTACAAAAAATTCAGCAAAATGTGACTGCCCACATGCAAAAATAACAAGGCTTTTGTTTATATTCCAATATATCTTATTCAATAAATAAGGTAACATACTGACTAAAAGGACCGAAGAAGTGTTAAAACAGGTTAAAAACTGACCAACCTTAATGACGAATGGTTGAATTGACGCAGACATTTGCAAGTTAGTTATTTTAGGACGAAATTGAAGTGAACTTTGATGAATTCGAAAAAAAGGTTCATGGACAGGAAATCATATAATATCCAATTTCATTATTGCAGTTTGAAAAATGTAACTGGTTTCTATCATGTTTACGCTTCATCTTCAATACGCTACCTCCAATTTCTTCAGTGTTTCAAGGGAAATGTTTTCCCTCGAAAACTATGCGTTTAAACGAGTTGCAGTTAAGTTACTTATTAAAAATGTTTTCAATAACAAAATACATGAAAATACCTTTTCATTTGTGAAAATGTTGAAACATTTTCGAGCCTATATGAAAAATTAACTCAGTTTTGTCATAAGTACATGGAAATAGCTTTTATTGATAATGAAATATACAACACAATGGTATCATGAGATGATTGTTTCAACGGGGTCCGACCACTTGACCGAAGGCCCGCGAGGCCGATTTTTAAAATATTTTATTTTCCTTCATCATGTGCCGCCGCCGAGTGGTTTAAGGCGCCTCGTTGCAGCGGCGTATGCCTGTTATGAGAGGGGGGGGGGGGAGGGGCAGAGCCAAATATTTCCCGGTAACTCCGTCTAGAATTAGTGGCGTAGCTAGGATTTCAGTTTAGGGGTCAGTAGTGAAAACGGGAAGCGCGCTCCCTAGGGGGGGGGGGGGGGCGCAGGGAGGGGCAGTGTCCCTCACGAGAAGCGCGGAAGCTCCGACGTTCCTTTGAATCGTTCCTTGAAATCGTTCCTGCTCATTTTAATACGTCCTCTGCCTGTTATCGGGGGGGGGGGGGGGGAGAGCCAAAAATTTCCCGGTAACTAAGTCCAGAAGGATTTCATTTTAGGGGGCGGTAGTGAGCACGCGATGTCGCGAAACACTTAATACTGAGCGCGCGAAAGGCGCTCCCTATAAGGGTGAGTTTTCCCCCTCCCGCGCGAAGCACGACGTTTTCTTCGAATTGTTCCTTGTCTGCCCCCGCTCCTCTTACATTCTCTGCCTGTTATCGGGAGGGGGGGGGGGAGAGCCCAATAATTCCCGGTAACTATCTATAGAATCAGTGCAGCGTTGCTAGGATTTCATTTTAGGTGGCGGTGGTGAGCACGCGAATCGTGCGAAACACTTACTGAGCGCGCGAAACGGCCCTCTGGGGGGGGGGGGGGGTGCAGGGGGGGGGTGTTTCCGCTACTTACAGTATAAACTTACGTTGCCTAATTTCACTGACACTGCTTAATCATTAACTCTACTCATTTAACGTTTATTTTTATGGTAATTCTGCTTCATGATCTTGTGCATTTAATGTTTAATGCCCCCCCCCCATTTCAGGCATAAAACATAAGAAGAGTGGGTGCAGACAAGGAACGTTTCAAAGAAACGTCGGAGCTTCCGCACTTCAAATTTTTTCTCTGCCCCCCGATAACAGGCAGAGAACGTAAGAAGAGCAGGAGCAGGCAAGGAACAATTCGAAGAAAACGTCGGAGCTTCCGTGCTTCGCGCAGGAGGGGGAAAACTCCCCCTTATATGGAGCGCCTTTCGCGCGCTCAGTATTAAGTGTTTCGCGACATCGCGTGCTCACTACCGCCCCCTAAAATGAAATCCTTCTGGACTTAGTTACCGGGAAATTTTTGGCTCTACCCCCCCCCCCCTCTGATAACAGGCAGCGGACGTATTAAGATGAGCGAGAGCAGACAAGGAACGATTTCAAGGAACGTCGGAGCTTCCGCGGTTCTCGCGGGGGGGGGGGGGGGACACTCCGCCTCCCTGCACCATCACGGAGCGTGCTTCCCGTGCTCACTACTGCCCCCTAAACTGAAATCCTAGTTACGCCATCAATTCTAGACGGAATTACCGGGAAATATTTGGCTCTGCCCCCCTCCCCCTCTGATAACAGGCACCTGTTACGCCGCTGCAACGAGGCGCCTCAAACCACTTGACCGCGGCACCTGATGAAGGAGAAAAAAAAAATCGGTCTCGCGGGCCTTCGGTGAAGTGGGCTGTCACCGTTTCAACAACGCCTTGCTCTCCCAAAAGCATGCAAGTGGAGTGAAACTGAAGTTGGTTGGTGTACATTTTCACTTAATTCAGTAGAGCAGTCTTTCGGTAAAGTCATTAGACATGGAGTAACCGAAAAGTTGAAAATCAGGAGCGTACAAGTCGTACAATTTTTGGAGATAGTATGGAGAAATGGTTTTGTAGTACTTGTTGAACATCTCTTCCGTGTGGCTTGTATTTCTCTTCGAATCTTTGAAGTGGATAAGATGGTCGACGTTCAAGTATTTCAAGATATATTCCGCGTCTTCCTTCCCAGTTTCTAATTTTCCGATGTAGTCATAATGAATATTACAAGGAAGGACCATTTGATAAATAGGCTTCCAGTGTCCGTCTATATTGTGTTTTGCTTCTTTATCTGTAATAAAGCGAACGAATTCCGCAAACGTCACGTTGACGCCAGTTTCAAGTTCCAACTTGGAAGGCTTTTCCCGATATTTTTTGATGATCGCCCGTCCAAAGCTCCTTTGAAAAGACCTGTTGTTCTCTTCCAACTTGCTCCTGTAAGCAGATAAAACGCGCGCAAGGGGATCACGCACGAACATGAAGGTGGTGTAGTTACGCAGACGGTACTCAATCTCACCAGGGCTGTACTGGCTGAGTTTCCTCAAGCTCGGATCGTGAGCCCGCCGTCCGGGTACTTCATCCACACTTTTGAATTTTCCCTTCAGAACAAGGAAAGCACTCTTCCAGTGGGTAGATCCCACCTTGGAGATGAAGCCATATAGTATTCTGTATTTATCGTCAACAATATAAGGCCAGAACAGTTTCTTTCTGTTATGGATGATATCGGTCAAGTTCATTCGAAGTGACGGGTTATCATGACAGAAATCGTTTAGTCGTTGCTTTCGTTTTGACTGTCTTTCTAACCATGAATCTTCTGTAGCCACCGATGTTGGTGCCTTATGTAAGTCCTGGAAATAAAACAACAATAAAGAAAATATGTCAGGGGTAAAGGTATGTTGTTGCTATTTTATTTATCAAATGGTAAATTATTACGTATCAGTCTTGGAAATAAAATGGCTCCTTCTGAATGTTCGTTTTATGACGACTGACACTTTCGGTCTCGCGCAGTGCCGGGTAACTGAGATGTCCCGAATCGCACCATGATCACAACTTAGATCCTACGTTACACAACATCACCGCGCCATTTTCACACAGTTGTCGACATCTCGTCACAGCATCACCACATCATAGTAATTCATTCCTTCATCGCGCCATCGTCTCACCACTGCTACACCACTGCCACGAGATCAATACACCATTGGCACACCGTTGCCAGACATCGTCACTTCATAGTCCTACTATTGCCACACCATCGTTACACTACTGTCACACCGTTGCCACACGTTATCACATCATCGTCACACTATTGCCAAAATTATCACATCAGTGACATTTCTTTACCACAACATCGTCGCAGCATTGATGCACTAAAGCGGTACCTTGCCCACACCATAACCACACCATCACCGCACTATAGCATACCTTAACCACACATTTACCACACCATCGACACACCATCAACAAACCATCACTACACCATCATGTCATCGTCACGCCATCACCACAGCACAATCACAATAACACCATCGTCATACCATCATTACACCATCACCACACCATCGTCACACCATCACCACAGCACAACCACCATGACGTAAAACAATTGTTAACACCATAGTAACACCATTGTCACACCATCACTACAGCACAACCACCGTCAAACCATTGTAATGCCATCGTCATACCATCATTACACCATCACCACAGCACAACCACAATGACATCAAACCATTGTAACACCATCGTCATGCCATCATTATACCACCACCATACCATCGTAACACCGTCGTCATCGGACTGGTACTTCACTGTCATACCATTGTCACCCTAGGCCATGACCACATCACCATATCCCCCACGATCATCACATTTGGACCTACCACTTCAGGTTTTAAGTCGTATCCAAACAGATCAAAGTCGGCCTTATACTTCCTCTGCAAATTTGTAATGTCGTCCAAAGACAGTTGGGAGTAAAACCTCCGGAACACAACTTCATTTTCGCTGGAATTTCGTTTAGATTTTTTGAAGTGTATCAAGTGGTCTACTTTTGTATATTTCAAGATATTTCCCGAGTCTTCATCGGCTGTTTCGAGTTTTCCAATGAAATCGAACTTGACAGTGCATGGCAGAATCATTTGATGAATGGGGTTCCAGTGACCGTCACCAAATCTGTTCCCATCCGCGGTTATGGCTCGAACGAATTCTCGGAACGTGACACCAGCTCCAGATGTTTTTTCTTCAGCCGTCGCGTTTGGTCGGAAACGCGTGATGATAGCTCTCCCAAATGAACGTCGGAACGATATGTTCGGTTCGTAGAATTTACTCCTATAAGCAGACAAAACACGTGTGAACGGGTCACGAACGAATATGAATTTTGTGTAATGTTCTAGACGATACGTAATTTCTTGAGGAGTGTAGGAACTCAGTTTTTTAAGGCTAGGGTCATGTGCACGAGCACCGGGTACATCTTCGACTCGCTTGTACTTTCCCTTTAGCACAAGAAATGCGCTTTTCCAGTTCGTCGAGCCAACCTTCGAAATGTAGCCGAAGATGATACGATATTTGTCATCTACAATATACGACCAGAGCTGCCTCCTGTTGTCATATATAATTCGAGTCAAGTTCTGTTTCAGGGAAGGGTACAGTTCACATTTGCTGTTGAGGATGCGTTTCCTTTCAGCTTGGGTGTCCATCCAGCTATTTCCAATAAGTTCAGGTGGTGTAGTCTAGACAAAAGAAAGAAAGAAAGTTAGTAAGACAGAATGGCGGAGAGTGCAACACCTGTCATCAGCAATTTCAACATCATTGAAAAAAATCGTGATTTTTTATTCTGGGTAAGGAATTTTATTTTCTACGGATATATTTGTTTGGTAATGTCATTTTCAAAATGTGCTACTTTTGGAACCGTATAGTCATGCACGTGGCAGCGAAAAATTTGCCTATGACGGCTTCGCATACAGTTAGTTTTGTTGATATGGTTGACGAACGCATTTTGCTCTTGCTTTGAAAACGAAGACAACGTGAATGAGGAGGAGATTGTACGGGAAGCCGTCAATGCAAATTTCTCAATATCAAAAGAATGTGCAAAACGGTATCTTACCCCATGCTTTTATCAAAATTACAAGAAATTTTTTCGTTATCGACGCATTACTGAACAACTGATCCTACCCAGCATTAGCCACATATCATTTCAAATACCGCAACCATTTCTTGTCAATCTACATCTTCTCAGCTCGCTCCTCTTCAGCGTATCTAAAATATTTTGCAACACGCCGGTACTATAACGCACTTCCGGATAAAATATCCAATCATTGGGATTTGTTTACCTCATATTGGGAACCATAGGTTTCTGCATTCTGTTTGTGTCCTGTGAATCATTGAAAATCCTTAACGCCATGGATATTTGTTCTAAGACCCCTTTTAACCCATTCGTGACAGAGGGTCCACATTATATAGTTTGGTCTAATAACTTTTGATGCAGAGCCTTAAAAATCATACCAAATACATGAGCAGAAAGAGCAAAAAATTCTACACTTACTGTGCCCATTTTTGTTGCATCAATATTTGCTGTTTGATGCTGACATTTTTAAAAAGAAAAATAAGCATTAAAATCCTTAAATTGGCAATGCGATGAAAATGTTAACATTTCTGTTTTTCCCTGCAAATTAGCAACTTTATGACTTCTCATCATACCTTCTGTCAATTTATATTTATTTCAGATACATGATGCTTTATGAGAAAAATATAGCAATAAAAGAAAAATGTTGGTGTTGCCAATTTGAAGAATAAAAGCTGATCAAATTAGGCTTTAAATAATTCCTGTCACGAATGGGTTAAATAAGAACAAAAACAAGAACAAAACCTGACAATGGTAAGCCTATTTTTGCAAATATATCATGCGTTCATATCGTTTAAATTTTCACCAAGCAGATTTTATCAAGTGTCCGTCTATTAAAGTAATTCATATTCGCACCGAACACGTTGCATTCATTTTGGGAACGATTTCATTGCAACTAGCTTTGACTCTCACAATTAACTCAGTGGCTGAGACAATCGAAAAGGTGCCTTGTATGAGCCGTGCTTAAATGAAAATTAAAAGAAAATGTGCAAATATTAAGCAAAATGAAAATGCTTAATTATGTGTGTATAAAACATATTGAAAGTTGTCCACAAAATGCTGTCATCAATAACTATGGTAGTGTCATAAAGTGTATGACACAGTAAATTTCATATGGCCATAACTTTCATATTCCGTGTCCGATTTCGTTCAAATTTTCGCTGATCTGTTTTCTTCCATCGTAGCTTTGATTAAAAAAAAAAAATTACTTGACTGGAGGGTGTTGGTTTTCTTTAGCGGACACGTATTGTGTCAGTTGAAGTCGAGGGTCATTTGCCTGACGGAGGATTGCATCAACAAGCAATTGACGCGCCATGTATTATGATATCGAGAGAAGTAAAATAGTCTTATCTCACGAGGTAGGCAAACATAGGCAAACTGGAACAGACTATTTTTACTTCTCTCATTATTGTCCGCTACGATGATTAACCTCTTCCGTTCTATTATGATATGGCTGAGGAAAAAAATGAAGGCACAAGTGAACTGTGCAAATATCGCTTTGCATTAACGGCGTGTGCATGCATGCACATGCAAATTGTCTCTTCATACTGTTTTGATTAGCACATGACTATGTAAAGACGCAATCAAAATAACGTCTGCTATGCAACGTGCATGCATTATCTTACCGGTGGGCGGTACTTTTTGGTGACTTGTGACTGATCTTCGGTGTAGTCTTCTTCCACAGAAATGTTGTGTGATCTCGAATATATCTCACTCTTACTTGCTACAACCACATAATCGGCTGATACTATAACGATAATTACGACAGTAGTAATGATTATATAAGCACATGTAATGATCAAAATAACAATGAGAATAAAAGCGATAGTAACAATAATAGTCATTGTAATAAAAATTGAAATAAGAGTATTCATGATAATATTACAATCCAATCTACCGGCTTTTATAAAAATGCATCCATTATATCTTCCCCAATTAGCTTTTTGAAATACTGAACGAGATTCCGATCATAATATTTTTATGTGTTTTTATAACTTATTTCATTAATTTTTTTTTAATTGTGATTTCTGTTCTCTGTTTGAAATTCGTATTGATTATTTTGTTCATAATATGTAATTATTATTGTTTTATTCTTTGTTTATGTATTCCTTTTGTATAGGTTCAAGTTCAAGTTCAAGTTCAGGTTTTATTTCCAATATAACATAAGACATAATATATATTTTTTCTTTTTTCAGACAGAAATATCGTAAAACATACATCATTTTTCCCTCTCATTTAACATCAAAACAAATTAAATGTCTGCTTGACATAGTGTATTTAAAATAAAAAAGGAAATTGATATTGGAAAAGAGAAATCCACAAGAAAGCAATGCTTGTAATGACGTGGATTCCTCAATAGGAATTTGGGACTTGCTGAAAAACAGCCTTGCGGCCGAAAGAGGTTTTGAAAAAAATCACCGTACTGATATAGATAAAAACATACATACATAATGCTACTACTGCTGCTACTGCTTCTACTGCTATACATACTACTATTGATATATTCGCAGTAACAACAACAACGATAATTATAGATAGTAATAGTGACAACAATAATTATAATGATGATAATGACACAACCGTGATAATGAATAGTTTTTGTAATAATACATAATAATGCGCTTCTAAGGGGATTTGGATCATGAGCCTGAGCTTTGCCAGCTGTTGTCAGCGCACAGTGCAATTCCAGGAATATGTCCGTCATGGCCCAAATGCTTGGGTAGGGAGAGAGAGACAACTGTATACAGAATGCCTTGTCTAAGGACATATGATCGGGTTGAGATTTGAATTCGAAATGAAAACAAAAATCTCCTAGAGGAGAATTAAATAGGAAAAGAGAATAGGCAAAATAAAAAATATTTTAAAAAATAAATCTTATACGATTTATATCTCATACCTAAACCCATCAACCCACCCCACCCTTTTCTTTGGTTATCGGTTCAATCTTTAAATCTCATCCACATATGTTTTTATTTATTCTAATTTCATTTTTTTTCTTATGTTACTTTTCATTTGATATCTAGTTGTTTTTTTTTTAAGTTTATTGCTTTTGTTTTAAGTTATTTTGATTCATTGTTATTCCAATTATGTTCTGTTTTCATATATTTGTTTTGTATTTCGTGTATCGTTATGTTTGTTTTCTGTTCACGGCCTTGCTGAAAAGCAGATTTTAGCTGATGGCAGGTTTTTACCCGTGATTAAATAAAATAAATACAAATAAATACAAACACCCCAGCCTCGGAGTTATTTTATCTTTCTTGGAATTCATCATCGGGCATGTTGGCTCAATTGATAGAGCGTCCGCCTCATAAACGGAAGGTCGTGGGTTCGATCCCCGGCCGAGTCATACCAAAGACTTACAAAAATGGGACCTTCTGCCTTCTAGCCAATCGCTCGGCATATAAGAATGGAGAAGGGTAATGATAAAATTATGTTATGCAGGGCCCGTTGGAAGATTAGCTGGTAGCTAAAATCGTTACCCTGGGTAAATAACAATAATTATTGATGTTATCATCATTATTCATTACGAGTGCGTTTAGAGCTCCATTTTTAAAGTTCAAAACACGGTCGTATTAAGAGCTGTTTGCACAGTTAAAAAAAAACATACGAAAATATGCGTACGCGGAACAGCGTTTCAGAACTGTGTTTCATATTCACAGTGTTTCAAAACGCTGCTACTAGGGCCCGTTGCATAAATCTTACTATAATAGTAACTATACTTTCATAGTAACTTACTGGATTTCGATTGGCTGTTGATAATATCATGTTGCTCAACATCCAATCAAAATCCAGTAAGTTACTATAATAAAAAAGTTACTATTATAGTAAGTTTTATGCAACGGGCCCCAGTTTTAAACTTGCGCTAGGAAACGCACCCCTAGATGTTGTGTATCTTTAAAATCTTGTATCGAGAGACACTTACGTCTTAGGTTGATTCTGCCCCAGTGAGTGATGAGGAGTAGCAAGGCTACAGTATAGACCAAGACGAACAAGATGAAAAGACAGACTGTCTTCGAGAGAGCCATCCTGCTTGCAGATTCAGTTCCTGGTAGCGAAGTCAAGTCTCCCTCTATGTGGTCCTAGAAATAAGATTGTTGTTATATTTATATTTCTATCATCGTCAGTTATGTAGCCTATTAAGGCCCGGCTAACACGAGGCGTCATTATGACGTCATTAGCGTCATTATCACCTGTACTACTCTAACCTGTGAAACCATACGCCGGTATTAAAGTATTGGTTGCTTTCTTCATTTGCTATCACTTTAAAACGATATCGCTCTTTAATGAAACACAGAAGACAGGACCATGCATGCAGCCACTGACGCGATCTGCACTTGGAGCAAATAACCCCATCCAACCCATCTCTAAAATAGGATTTGAATAGAATTTGTTTTCGATATCAGTCTAGACTTAAGATAAACAAAACAGCTATTATTCAGAATTAACATTCAATGCTTGCTTCAAATCTTAACTCTGATTTTCAACTTTCAGTTCACAGGTGACAAAAGTTTACGTAACTGTAAGGCAGTTCAGTCATTCGATTTTCCCTGTAACTTGATATTGTGCTTATCAGAATTTCACTCAAAATACCACTGACGGGCAGGCCCTCTTATGGTGGCCCTGAAGTACGCTCGACAACAGGTCATGTGCGACGTGAATTTCGCGGCCAACTTTGCGCCCCAGTCGCGAAATTCGCGACCCGTGACCCGAAATTCATGACCCATGAGGCAAGTTTAGGACCCTGGATGCGAACTTCAGGACCTGGGATGCGAAATTCAGGACCCGCGACACGATGTTTGGGACCCGGGATGCGAAATTCATGACCTGGGATGCGAAATTCAGGACCCGCGACGCGAAGTTCAGGACCTGGGATGCGAAATTCATGACTCGGGATGTGAAATTCACATCGCACATGACCTGTAGTCGAGCGTACGTCAGGGCCACCATACCCTCTAATTATTTTCATTCCACAATATTGATTCTTTGCTATCAGAGTGATGAAAGATTAATATTAGTAGTACAGGTACCATTGGATACAAAAGATGTGTAGGATCGAGTACAAGGTGTACCGCGCTACTGTTGCGTCCTGCATTCAGTAACTGATATTACACATGCATCACTTGGACTTACTGGAATTTTACATTTCTCTAGCCTAAATAAGTGAATTATCCCTTCCAAATAATTAATTTCAGAGTCATCAAGTCACCGAGTCCTAGCTGGAAAAACTAGCTGAGAATGACGAACTACAATATGCGTGCGCATACTTTAGTACCCATTTTTTAAATTAATTATTTCATCTATTTTGGCAGCCTCATGGATTCATCCATGATAAAACACATGATAAAACCAGTCTTTGTCTAAAGGTCTTATTTCACAATCAATAAGCTCATCATTCCGTCAACTTTGGGTGACTCATTTACAATATACAAGGTTATCTTCTGTAAACTTGCTTCTGTAAACTGACGAAGTAAATGGCAGTGCCTTGTTTATTGTCAAAATCACAATTTCACAATTTCACGTAGCCAAGCCGTAATTAGTTTTAACAACCCTTTTTATTCATTTATAAATTTATTTCAAATGATTTTTTTTTTCATTTCTGATATTTAGACAGGTTGGCACAATGCAGTGTTCTTTCATGATGCCGTTTTAGAAACAACAATATTCAACAATTTATACAAATAATAGTCATACGGTTGTACAGGTTAGACTCTAAGTTAGGTGTAAACCTTCAAGTTCAGGTCTCCAGATGGACACTATCCATGGGGGTCTTCCCTAAATGCTTTTAGCCTTTCTTCCTGGAGGTCTTGGTAAGACATATTCCCGAAGCAGCAATGCGAAAATGCCTTTCTTCAAGCCTTGACCATTGCAATATCACCATACAAACAATAAGGATGTATAAATTCATGAAAATTATATCTCAGTACAATATTGGCAAGATTATAACTACAGTAAGTTTTGGTTTTTAGTTATAATCTTGCCACTAATGGGATGTTTCTGCTCAAGCAAATCGGGACCAGGATTTGCTACGGAGCCGGAGGACGACTTCACTGAGGGTGCACTAGGTGTAACATCAAATTGTTTATTGTTGAGTTGTGTAAGACACAACCTTCTTGGGGCCAAATGTCCCCTCCCCGAGACTACTTCTTCTTCTTCTTCTTCTTCTTCTTCTTCTTCTTCTTCTTCTTCTTCTTCTTCTTCTTCTTCTTCTTCTTCTTCTTCTTCTTCTTCTTCTTCTTCTTCTTCTTCTTCTTCTTCTTCTTCTTCTTCTTCTTCTTCTTCTTCTTCTTCTTCTTCTTCTTCTTCTTCTTCTTCTTCTTCTTCTTCTTCTTCTGCTTCTTCTTCTTCTTCTTCTTCTTGATGAGTACAGTCCACCATCTGGGCCCTAGCTGTTTCATAAAACTTGTCATCAATAACAAGTTGCAATAACTGTTATAAGCTGCTGAAATCCTTGCATCTGATTGGCTGAGAGCAAATTTGTCATAGAAATGTAACAGTTGCTACTGACAGCAATTTTTACGGAACAGGGCCCTGGTGCCAAATAAAAAGACTACATGATAACTGTGATTGATTAATCGATTGATTGATTGTTTGATTTATCAACAACAATTACAATACATTGCATTCAGACAATGACATGAACATTACAGGAAAAAGAAAGGCATTGGTTGATAAAAAGGATCAGATAATCGCACACGTCCTAGTCGAGCCTAACCCCTTGTAAAAACAACAAATATTTAAATAATAAGCTTAAACAAACAGTAATTGAATTATGATATTTTATGCTAAAATGATGATAGCTAATTAAGAATTACAGACAAAACAAAGTAAAGTTAGTACATCCATTATGCATAAACGTATATGTACATGTATATATACAGACTCTCAGTTATGATTTGCTCATTAAGCGTGTTGTTACAGAACTACGAAAGTAACTTCTAGACCTGATTAATCTGATATTTTTAGGTAATCTATTCCAAAGTTCAGTGCCCATGAAAGACATTGTGCTATGTGCAGCTAAAAACAACTGTATCCCCTTTTACCGGACCTTGACTTCTACACAGGGGCCGCGAAACCGGGGGGGGGGGGGGGGGGGACTGGGGCTGCAGCCCCCCCCCCCACTTTTTTGAGTAGTCACGTTTGCCTCTGTACAAAAACCCGGAAGTGATTTTCCTGGTCTGTACGCGCAGCCCCCCCCCCCCACTTTCAAAAACGTTCCGCGGCTTCTGCTACATACCTCATGCCTAAAGGAGATGGCAGAGGTACGGTTCACAAGATCTTAAAGAGACAGGAGCATTCGTTCGAGCTGAGGGTCACAAAGAACTATAGGGATGTAACAATCCCTGACCCCCTTTTCATATGAACGTAATACTCCGGTTCTCTCCCAGAGCAAAGATTTGTGACAAGGCATCCTATAAGACCCCCTCCCTTCTCCCCTCCTATACAAGCACGCTCACACAACCTCTTTATTAATGTATTGTTAGAGTTCATTTCATTTATTTTATTTCATTTATTTCTCCAGATTTATTTCTCCACATTAACAAAAAATCAGAAAGATATACAAAGTAATACAAGGCACAGATTTGGGCACATAAAAACAAAGGGAAACAAATTATGTAAAAAAACAAAAGAGAACAAGAATAATCTATATAGATATATACAAACATAACAATACAAAAAAGGAAAAATAGAACATAATGTGGACGGGGCTAGAAAAAAGCATAGCTTGTCTAGTCTAGCCCCATTAGCCCACCCTGAGAATATGTGGGGTCAAGTAAAATCAGAGAGAAAAGAGGGACAGGACAGCGAAAAAGTTTGAATGGTATAAATACCTCGCAAGTGTACAACTGCAACAAATCAATCAGAGTTGCACTTACCGTTTACCATATGAATTCATTCGAGATGAAGTAATCGTTACACTATATTTCGACACCTGCAATATCAAGAT
The DNA here is from genome assembly GCA_029962745.1 of Echinometra lucunter. Lineage (NCBI taxonomy): Eukaryota > Metazoa > Echinodermata > Echinoidea > Camarodonta > Echinometridae > Echinometra > Echinometra lucunter. The sequence continues at coordinate 21,312,673 of CM057159.1, forward strand.
GCAGTAAATATTCCCCCATTATATGGAAGAAAAGCTGAATGGTTTGTACTTCTATACGGTTACTCCTTATAACCCCCACTATATAGCACAGTCCCGCAGCAAACCAGCAGCTCAAACATATAATACATGTATTTGTGCCCCTATAATTTACTTGTAGGCCTCATTCACACTACTCAATTTGTTCTCCAAACCGACCGATTATCGATAAACGTCTGACCGTTCGGAGAAATCGCTTTTTTGGTTAGGTCTAATGTTTGATGTTTCTGTCACTGGTGTGAATGAGGGTACCAAAGAGGATGAACGAAGTCCGTCCAGTGTTTTTGTTTGCTGCTTTAAAAATGACGCATCCTCCTATTCATAAAACTGCATGATAAGAGTATGGTGGCCCTGAAGTACGCTCGACAACAGGTCATGTGCGACGTGAATTTCGCATCCCAGGTCCTGAACTTTGCATCCCAAGTCGTGAAATTCACGACCCGCGGTGCGAAATTCAGGACTGGGATGCAAAATTCGCGCCACGGGTCCTGAATTTCGCACCGCGGGTCTTGAATCTCACGACTTGGGATGCAAAGTTTGCGCCACGGGTCATGAATTTCGCATCGCGGGTCGTGAATTTGACGACTTGGGATGCGAAGTTCAGGACCTGGGATGTAAAATTCACGTCGCACATGACTTGTTGTCGAGCGTACTTCAGGGCCACCATATAAAGGAGTGGGGGACAGAGATTATGTTTGAAGCTGACGTAGCTCATGTGCCTGTTAATCCATGCAAGATTGTAACATGTTCGCATAGGGCTGTTCATGGCCGGTATGTTTTTTCCTTCTTTTTTTTTTCAGGAGCTGCAGAATTTTGTGCTCACAATCAGTACTACTGAAGCATTTTCTTTTCACTTGGGTTGCCGAGGGTAGAACGATGACCACCCTTGTTAAAAAGTAACACGGTACTCATGGTGCAACCACATTATTTTGATGGTACACCACGGTAATTTGAACGTTATATACCATCAAACTATCGTGTCTTTGTTCAAAATACCGTGTTTGTTCCAAGGGTC
>CM057159.1:21314223-21340352 GCA_029962745.1 Echinometra lucunter
AATAAGAATCAATAATTGTTCAAGATGGCACCTATATAGACGGCCGCCATTTTGTAATCCGATAAGGACTCTAACTAAAAATCGCCACAGATCATTGTACGTGTATTCACCTTCCCCTGTCTTATTCTATTCTATTTTATTTTGTTGTCATTATTGCATATATATTTTTTTTCTTTCTTTTTTAAAATCTGCATTTTTTTTTCAGATTTGTAACATTTATTTTTTGCAAAGGTGATCTGTGTTTAACAAGCTGTGCTTTTTTTTACAGACCACCTCTTTCCCAGTGCTTTGTTCATAAATTTTATTCTTGTTGTTGATGAATCTATTGATGTTGTTCATGTGTGTATTGTTTCAGTCTAGTGGAAAGAAATAAATGAACGTGAACTTGAACTTGAACTTGAACTTGAAGTTAATATTTGGGCAGTGAGGTAGTTCACAAATTTACTTTTTAAAAAAAAAATCTGCATTTTGCTGACGAACCCATATAGTGGAGGAAGGGGGTCTTTGCCCGCTCGTAAAAACAGAATAGTTTCGGACGGTGAGCGAGGTACCTAAATGGAGTTATATTCCGCACACAGGTGATCCAATATCTGAAGAAAATGACCGGAAGTGAATTCTCTTAGTAGCAGCAAACATCCTACCGCATTAAATGTAGTTTTAAACGGTCTCTACCCTGTAAATATTATTCATTTTCGGTAGTTTTCCTGAAAATCTCTGGCAGCCATTTTGGACGCCATATTGGATTTCCAAGTTTCCTGACCACCATAACACATTATAAGGGGTCTGAGCTGCTTTCCAGACCCCAGAAACCTAGGTAAAGACCCCGAAAATACATCTCTAGGACTATTATGTCATGATTTGTGGTGATTTTAGTTAGGAGATTGATTGATTGATTCTTATTATACTGTATGATGCTTTTACAAGTAGCAGCGAAACCTACTAGTTTTAAACAGTTAATTATATCTTTATACTGTAAATACTATTGACTGTCGATAGTTTGTAAGTACCCAACCGCTAAGAAATTGCGACAGAAAGTCTTTAACGGTTTCCTGTAGAGTTTAACCTAAGGAATAACATACTAAAAGTATAGGACCTCCGAAATGTGGTTATTTTTAAGATGGCCGCCGGTAGCTTAAATAGATATAAATCAGCACATATCCACCCTAGAGATGTAATTTTGGTGTCTATACCTAGGTTTACGGGTCTAGAGAACAGCTAAGACCTCTTAGAATGTGTTACAGTGGTCAGGAACTCTGGAAATCAACAATGGCATCCAAAATGGCCGCCAATATTTATAGCTCTACCCAGTAAATAGTTTTCACTTTCTATAGTTTTTCCTGATAATCTCTGGCAGCCATTTTGAAAGCCTTATTGGATTTCCAGGTTTCCTGACCACCATAACACATTCTAAGCGGTCTGAATTGCTTTCTAGACCCCCAAAACCTAAGTATAGACACCGAAATTACATCTCTAGGACGATCATGTCATGATTTATGGCGATTTTTAGTTAGATGGCGGCGGCGGCCTTTTCTTATTACAAAATGGAGGCCGTCTTAGGTACCACACAGTCACTAAGAATAAAAGGTTCCCTTCAAAATAATGCAACACTGGGAGCTCCTTAATAGGTACAACTTTGCACCTAAAGACGCATTATGCACCTTTAAGAGTACAGTGAGTTACATTTTGCACCATTAAGGGTGCAGAGTTGTACCCTTTAGGAAAGGTGCAAATTCGTACCCTACTGAATGCAAAAATTTCTGCACCCTTTAAGGTGTAACTTGCACCTTTAAAAGTGCAGACCGGCATTTTCGGGTGCACACAAGTACAAAAGGGTGCATCTTTGCACCTTTTTCATGTAGGGTGCAAGATTGCACCCAAAAAGTTGCTGCCAATGTTGCATTTAGAGTGCAAAATTGAACCTTTAATTGTAAGTGTGCATCTTGAACAATATTGATTCTTTATTTTACTGTATGATGCTTTTACCAGTAGCAGCGAACACCCTCCTTAATTAAATAAAGTTTCAAACGGTTGATTATATCTCTATACTGTAAAAAAAAAAAAAGTATTCACTACCGGTAGTTTTTAGATATTGGCGGCCATTTTAGACGCGATTTTGGATTTCCAGGTTTCCTGACCACCATAACACATTCTAAGTGGTGTGAGCTGTTTTCTAAACCCCAAAACCTAGGTATATAGACACCAAGATTTCATCTCTACGGTGGGTACGTGCTGATTTTTATCTATTTTTAGGCACCGGTGGCCATCTTGGACGTCATCTTGAAAATAAACATTTTCCGGAGGTTTTCTTATACTTTAGTATGTTATTCCTGACTTCAAACTCAACCGGAAACCACTGAAATACCTTTTGATGCAATTTTTTAGGAGTCAAACCCCATATTGACCCAACTAACAGTCACAGAAAGTATTGTTCAAGTCCAAAACACTATTTTTAAGAGAATGTCATAAGAAAATTTGAAATACAATATTAATGTATATAAAAGGAAACACTGCAAGAGTGAATAGCAGATGAAAGCAATGTATCGGAAATGTTATAATCAGCCTCAATTACGGGAGAAGATACCATGGTAAATATATGTCTGCCTAGTAAAGTTCTCCCAGCACTGATTTCTTCAGATCTTCTAGTGTTAACGGAAACAAAGCAAAGCACATTACAATATTGTAAGTGAGACAGCAATTTTGGCACATTCCTCCTCTTTCACCAAGGCATTATATCCGAGGGACGGAGTGTTTTCCACTTCAACATTGTCATCATCATAGCCTGCGTCTATATGAAACAGGGAAGGGGCACGTTAACACACAACGCAGCGGTAGGCTTCAGTATGGTGGCCCTGAATTACGCTCGATATCAGGTCATGTGCGACGTGAATTTTGCGACCTAGTCGCAAAATTCGTGACTTTGGGTCGTGAATTTCATGACTTTGGGTTGCGAACTTCGCGACTTGGGTCGCATATTTGATGACCTACGTCGTGCATTTTTTGTACATGGCTGAGCGGGACCGTATGAATCGATCACAATATAAATCTTATTGTTACCGGAAGAAGATATTAGCGGAAGAAGATGACCCGTTTTTGCGTCGTTGACGTTGTCATCTTGACTCTGCCGTATATCAAAAGATAGCGAAGGAGAAGAACTTCATGAAGTCAGACTTCCATCATCGTCGACACCATGTGTTGACAGCTGACACAAAGTCACACACGTGCACGTGCTCATCGTACACACATTATGTTGATCGATTAACATCCTTCGCACTCGCACCGCTCAGCCATGTACAAAAAATTCACGACTTAGGTCGTGAAATTTGCGACCTAAGTCGCGAAGTTCGCAACCTAAAGTCATGAAATTCACGACCCAAAGTCACGAATTTCGCGACTACAGGGCGTGAACTTTGCAACCCTTGTCGCAAAGTTCGCGTCTCGGGTCATGAATTTCACGTCATGGGTCAAGAAATTGGTGACCCAAATCGCGAATTTCGCGACCTAGTCGCGAAATTCGCGTCGCACATGACCTGTTATCGAGCGTCAGGGCCACCATACTTCAGTCATTTTTGGTTCGACAGGCAGACGCTTTACCTCAAGTTATATGACCTCTACTGCTCATGCTTTGAATTGTCTACGAAATGACCTATAAAACGACTATACTAATCTTTCATTTATTTTTATTCTGTACAAACAGACCGTACGAATCTGTATTCCAAGTCACGATACTTGGCGGTGCATAAAAAGGATTCCACCAGAACTAGTGCAGAAGTCGCTCAAGAGATGTCCCAAAAGGTTAGATGTTTGTCTTTTTTCTTGTTCTGATTGGTTGGCTTAGAACATTATAGACCTATTCGAGAACATTATAGACCTATTCGGTTTCTATGGTTTCTGGGAGCCCTGTACCTGCTTGGTACTTGGTTCAACCAAGGAGCTTCAAACAGCTGGGGGCCATCCAAGAACATAACAAAGGACGATTCTAGGTATTATGTAATCGGACAGGTGCATGGCCGTCCCTAAACTAAATCAGGAATATTTTAACTATTATTTAGCATACTTGATGCCCCCCCCCTTTCAATAATGGCGACTGACACTTCAATGTTCAGCTCTCCGAATCGGGGTATAACATTTATGACTTTCACGCAAACAACATTCTCGTGTATGATCACACTGCAATGATGCCGTAATGATGTGTCGATGCAGTTATGATGGTACAGTAGGCTAATGATGTTGTGATGGTCTGCTATCATGTGTTGATGGTGTGGTGGCTGCTCACAATATCGAAGCTGTTGTTGATGAGGAGACAGTGTAGTAATGACATCATAATGGTGTGATGGTGCTTTCATGGTACAGTGAGTTTGCGATGATGGTGTGGTGGCACATTGGCTTCGAAGCTATTGTGATAGTGAGGGACCATGAGTCGGGATCACGTCATGATGGTGCAGCAGTGGTGCTGTAATCGCGTTGATGTGGTGCTCGTATGACAGTACAGTTAAGGGGTGCTCCGATATGAGGCGACATCATGGGTGTCGATTTGTGTTCGCGGCTGGAGGGGATGATTCATGCCAAATATCCTTAGCAAGGGGGCAAAGCGACAGAGCGGGGAAAGGGTGTAGGGTTCAAATGTGAAGGATCGGCTAAGCAAAGTTTAATACAGGTTTTCCGGTCCGTTTTCGTCACCTCTTCATTCAATTTCCAAAATGTGCTTTCACTTTCGTCTCTGGCCCTGTGGAAGGTGCGAATGCTTGTTTCAATTTCGTCTTTGGTCAATCAATTTTGAAACATCGTCATTCAATTTCGTGCTTTGTCGCCCATTTTCCGTCAACTGCAATTCAAATTTGCAGGTCACAGCAGCTGGGCACGAGACAGGAAAAATCAATATCGTCTTTTAGCATTAGTTTTCATCAAAGATTCATTCAAATTCGTCACCCAGATGTAAGTCTACCTTGCCTACGATCTACTGACAGACGACGATGCTGTCACGAGACACATAGCGTTTGGGCGGTGTATCATACGAAATTATTTGAAATATATAGCATTCCACTTTATTATAATCATTTATATTTTTCAAAGAAAACTTAGTAGCAAAACATCAAATTACATCTTGAGAAAGAAGAATGACTAAAGGCTTGTTTAAACCCTACTTTTAAATACCAATATAAGAGTGGACGAATTCGAATGCCAAAACGGTGAATTTGATTGAAAAAATAAGAAATTTATCCCCAAGCATTCCTCACTCACTTAGCGACAGAGACGAATTTCAGTGACAATTGACAAATTTGAATGCTGAATTAAATTCTGTGAATTTTGGTTGAACGAAGACGAATATGAATGACATTTTAACAAAATTGAACCTTAGATTTGAACGCAGTAAGCTTCTGCGGACAAAATTGAACTGACTGAAAATTGATGAAATTGAATGAAGAGAAGACGAAAATGGGCGGGAAAACCTATATCAAGTCTAATCTACCGTCCCTTCAATTTACCACACAAGAAATCGTTTTCAAACAGTATCGCAGAGGTAGATTCTCGTTACTTGAATGGAATATTAAGGGGCCACGATTATTTTCTCTTTAGCTGACAATTCTTTTCGAGTATAAATCATCCTGTTCCTTATTTTGCGAGAGAGCGAAGCGAGCGAGACAAAAATTAACAGTTCTTGTTATAGAATTTAATTTTGTCATCAAATAACACTCTAGGCTTATGAGATTATTTGAATGGTATTTGATAACCTTGCTGCCAAATATGACTATTTTAGCACCTTGTTGGTCCAATTGTTAACTGTCCAAATCACCTGTTCCTGTATAATACGAGATAGCGAAGCGAGCGAGGAAAAAACACACTCTTTTAACAATTAAGTATTATTTCATCATCAAAATACACTATAAGTCTATTAGATATTTGAACGGTATATTTAGTCACCTCGCTGCCAAATATGACTATTCTAGCACCTCGCTGGTACAATCATTTGCTGTTCAAAAACACCCTGTTCTAAAATATTACGAGCGAAATGAGAGAGGAAAAAAACACACTCTTTTGAAGATTTAAAAAAACATTCCTCCTCAAAATAACACTATAGGCCTGTAAGGTATCTAAAGCACATATTTGGCCAATTTGCTTGCATGCCCAATTCGTTTTCCTTCCCAAACTGTATCTAACTTTTATACGAGTGAGCGCAGCAAGCGATGAAAAATTTACACTCTTAGAAGACTAGTATCTGAATAGTTTTTTCCCTTTTTTTCTCTCTCTCTTATTTTTTACCATTTTTCTTTCTTTTACTTTGTTTTAGGGGATTAACAGGGGGCCATGTCATTTTTGATGGTGAATTATTGGGGAATGATAATACAGGCTATCCCCACCCAAAATATTGGGGGATATATCCCCCACCCCGCCCCCCCCCCCCCCCCGATCGACACCCATCGGTGAGATGTCCACGCAACAAATCCCCGCAATATCTTAGTGTACAATTCAATGTGAGACGACAAAAAAAAATGTCGCCGCGGTATGCAGGATTTTTTGTTTGTTTGTTTTTTGCTTTATTTCTTTGTTTTTTGTTTTTTGCTGCCTTTGGCTGCAAAAAAATTGCGCACCGATCAAATTCCTAAAAAGTTAGCGCAAAATATAATGTCATGAGTTTGCGCAAGATTTGACAAAGTTCATTTTTATTTGAGAGTTGATGCATTCATGCAAGTCCAAAATACTCAATCCTGATTGGTTGAAAATCAATTTGCTATCAATTTTTTGAGTTGCGTTCAATCGCAACTTTTATACAAGAAGGCCCTGACCACTAAAAAAATGTTGCGGGGACATGTCGTCTCATATCTGAACACCCCTTTAGAGAGTGATAATGGTGTAATGATCAAAGGTCGTAAAGATCAGATGGTAAAGCCAGATTAATTATGCGGTGATGCTATTGTGGTGAGCTGCGTTGGTGTCGAAATGGTATAGCAATGTTGCCACAAACTTCATTTCACTGGTGCTTATGTGGTACTACGGCTGTGGTGAAGTGATGGTGTAGTGATGATGGGGTGTACAGCAAGGGTTCACCTTCACGGTGTGCAGCTGATTATGCTCCAACGGTGCTAATGGAAAAGTATGGCCATGGTGTGATGATGCGTGGTAGTGAAGCTCTCTTGACGGTACGGCTATGGTATGGCAAAGCTGTTAGGTTTCAGCAATGCTATTGTAATCATGTCCCGATGGTGCCCCTTTGATGTACAGCAAGGGTGTACAATGCAGCCTCCGTGACACCGTGATCACGGTGCTCGTACGAACTGATGTGCCTCCTGTCGTGGCCGGTACTGTCATGGTATAGTGATGGTGTTACTGTTAGGATGTGGTAGTGGATGATGCTTGTATGATGCAGCAATGGTGTCGTAATTTTGATGATGTCGCTCCTTTGGCTGAGCAGTAACGGTGTCCTGTTCATGCTGTTGAAGTCCCAATAGTCTTAGTAGTTTACCTATCCTAAGGCCAAAGTGGTCATGTCATGATGCAGTGTCACGAGCCCGTGGGGACTGTGTTTTGAAGGCAATGTGTTGCTTGTGTTTGGGTATAACTAGATGCAACTGCAGTAACAATGTTGCTGAATTGACGTGCTGATGGTGTGCTCAGATATATCGTACCGGTTTCTCGAAGTTAGAAGTCATGATGATCAGTGGTGAGGTGATGGTGTTCTTGAAGGCATGGCCTATGACCATCACATTCCACCACAGCTAATTTCATTTTGTCATTAATATGATGGAAAGGTGCAATTTCTTCTCGCATAAAATTGTTACCATTGAAAAATTAAATCATAATCATGAGCTACTGACCTATGTTCTTTACGTTACCTTAAATTCCAGGTCAAAGGTGACAAGGTCGAGTCCTGGATAGACAGGCAGTCAAAACGAAAGCAACACCTAGACGACATTTGTCGTGAGAACCCGTCACTTCGAATGAACTTGACCGATATCATCCATAACAATAAAGGATTGCTCTGGCCTTACATTGTTGACGACAAGTACAGAATACTATATGGCTTCATCTCCAAGGTTGGATCTACCCCGTGGAAAAGTGCTTTCCTTGTTCTGAAGGGAACTTTCAAAAGTGTGGCTGAAATACCCGGATGGCGGGCTCACGATCCGAGCTTAAAGAAGCTCAGCCAGTACAGCCCTGAAGAGATTGAATACCGTCTGCATAGTAACTACACCACCTTCATGTTCGTGCGTGATCCCCTTGCGCGCGTTTTATCTGCGTACAGGGACAAGTTTGATGGGGTGATCCAGGTTTTTAGAAAGACCTACGGACGCAGAATCGTCGAGAGATATCGGGAAAAGCCTTCCGAGTTAGAACTTGAAACTGGGAACGTCACGTTTGCGGAATTCGTTCGGTTTATTACAGATAAAGATGTAGAGAATAACATGGATGGGCATTGGAAGCCTATTAATCAAATGGTCCTTCCTTGTAACATTCATTATGACTACATTGGAAAATTGGAAACCTGGATGGAAGACACTGAACAAATCGTAAAATACCTGAAGATCGACCATCTTATCCAATTTCCTGCTTTGGACAGAAATGCAAGTCACCATGATGAAACATTCGACAGTTATTATAAGAACATTGACCAAAACTATATCCAGAAATTATACGATGTTTACAATCTAGATTTCCAGCTTTTCGGATATCCGATGCTGGCTGATTTGAAAGAAAGAAAGAATATTCCACTGACCTGATCTTGTTTTATATTTGGTTTTGTTGTTGTTTTTGTTTTTTGATTTAGATTTTTAAAGTTTATCCTGATCCTGATATAATGTTTCCTTCCTCATAAAGAATTCATTTTGTGATAGGGCATAATATCGTCATGCATGCTAATTGGTTGTTTGCCTGGATATCTACTGTGCAGACTCTTAATTTTTACCTTCCAACAAAAGCGAGAGAGAGAGCTATACACTGATGGTGGTGAAATGTAATTTCATTTTTGAAAAATAAATAAACTACAGTGCGTTCCAAGATAACAATTTGAAAAGGCCTGGGATCTAAGCATTTCAATTTTTTTCACGAAAATATCATATCTTTTGGAATCCCAGGGTCTCTTCTATCAAATGACAAAAAAGTCGAATATTTTATGCTCGAATGAGCAAAAGTGATTTTTGTAATTAATGTGCAAGTTCAGACTAAGTCTTGAGAATTAGTGTTCTTTTTGGTTGGTATATCTAAACTGAGAGTAGTGTTTGTTATTAGGCAACAGTATAGATTCGCTTTCCATAACCTTTTGGACTTTTGTTTGCTTTCATTCTTGTTGTGAATTTCACCTTTACAGTACATTATGTAGAACATAGATTTTTGCAATGTTTAAATTCTAAGGGTGGATGTCGCTACTTTTTAATACAGTGCATCCCAGAAAAAAAGAAGCCTAAAACGAAGGCTTATTGTGCGGAAGCAGTGCGGCGTATGATTAAAAACAAATGTTCAAAATAAATTTTGACAAATATTCTTTCGAATGATACACAAATGAGACCCATTCATTGATGCATCACTGAGTACTGTGGTTTGGAAAATTTAATGTCAAAATCCATTTGCTACACTTTGGGGGAAAAAATCTTTCACGAATGACCAACTGACCAACCTATTTTTTTTTATTTTTAGGTTGTTCAGTTAGTCTCAAGGAATTTGGTAACGATAAACACTCTCTATTCAGGGGTTAGCTGAACCATATTTTGTAAGTTTGGTAAAGTAGGGGTTTTCATTTACCAATTCATTTGCTTGATTGATTCATCACCCAAGCACTCCCCCTTTTACGACAGATGAGGACAATAGACATTCATTCCAATAACATTAGAATATTCAAATGTTATGCATACCCTTTGAACGGCTTATGTCGAAAGGGTGCGTGCGCAGAGCGGGATGGGAGCGGGGAGGGAACGGGGATGGCCGCACCCTTTCGAGAGAAGCCCCCCCCCCCCGGTTGTCTCGAAAGGGTGGGTTGCGTGTGGGGAGTGAAATTTAAATGAGGGGGGGGGGGTATGCCCATGGCCATGGAAGATTTTTTTTTAATCTAGCGACTAAAAAAAAAAAGGTTGTACATTACATTTCCCATTTCGGCGTTCTCCTTCTTTTTTTTGGGGGGGGGGCCTTTCTTTTTCAGGGGGCCGAGGTACCCAAAATGGTAAAAAAATGGGATGAAAAGCAAAAACTTTGGCCCCCCGGTTTCCACGAATGGGTGCGTTAATTTCACTCCCCACACGCAACCCACCCTTTCGAGACAACCGGGGGGGGGGGGGCTTCTCTCGAAAGGGTGCGGCCATCCCTGTTCCCTCCCCGCTCCCATCCCGCTCCGCGCACGCACCCTTTCGACATAAGCCCCTTTGAACAAACTAAGGTTAGCTTGCTCTTGACAACAAATAAACTTGTCTAAGACTTGTCCCACATAGCGACAACTAATTGAATAATGTTAGTGAACAGGTCCATTGAAATGAATGTCCATTGTCCTCATCTGTTGTAAAAGGGGAAGTGCTTGGGTGCATGAATAAATAAGTTTGCTTAATGCATCATTTGACAGAGCGTAAGTCAAAGTTTATTTTGAACATGTTTTTTTTCAATCAAAAGCCCTATTGCTTCCGCACATTAAGCCTTTGTTTTAGGGTTCTGTATTTTTTCTGGGACGCACTGTAGAGTTTATAGCAAAATAAGTTTTACCTTTTAGCTTTTTCATACCTGTTGAACTTTTAACTGTGTTGAATTGCTGCATATTTGCATTTTAAGTAATGATAACCATATATTAGGTGTTAATCTTTTTGTATGATATACTAAAGGGTGTATCCCACTGAGTGTCGAACGCTTGCGAACGTCCACATTGTAATGAATGTTGGCGAAAATCAACGCAATAATTTTGAATAGGTTCAAAATCTATTTACAAAAGATAAAGTATTTACGACCTTTTACGAAACCTGGAGAAACCCCAATCGACCATTCTCTATAAAGTGAAACAAACAGTCACACACGTGACCATCTAATTTTTGCCTCATTGCTCGAATATCAGATAACATATTGTGAATTTTTTTATTGTAGGTAGTTTTTTAAATGATTTCTCAACTATAATGTTTTACAGAGTCATTTAAAAACGCTCCATTTGTGAGCGGTCACATCCGTGACAACCGAATTTTCGCCTCTAAAAGAACAGAATGTTCATGCGTTTATGGAAAATTGATTTAAAACTGTTTAGACGATCCCCATCATACAGAAATAAAAAGTGGAAACTTACACTCCAATGGAAATGCGACAGAAATAGGTTTGATAACTTACAAGTAGGACCCATTTTCGTGCGAAGTCACACACGTGACCACCCTTATTTGACTTCTGAAAGACAAATGATGTACGCTCTTTAAAACCCGGGGGGGGCACTCTATGTACAACACTGTAACCATGCGCGTGCACAAAAACGCGGAATAAGGGGTGTTTTTTCAGGCAGAGCACGGATCCGCGCGGATCCGCGATAAGCGTATCAAAATCGCCGATTTGAGAGAAAAAGGGGGTCTTTTCAGCGCTAAATCCGCGCTAAGGGTCATTTTTTTGCATAATCTGAAGTGAAATAAAAATGTACCTAATTCACAGTGATTTTCCCCCTTTCCATCAATTTCCCCACTTAGTTGGATGGCCACTTAAATGTGAATTAAAAAGTACTCAATGAATGTTAACACTGTCTGTATTGTGTGTCATTTATATCACTGTGTTCATGACATTGACGCAGAGTTGCCACGTAGTACTGATTTTCAGTATTTCATCCTGAAATTTGTGAAGAATACTGTTCATAGTGGTAATCGAGAAGAATACAAAATACTCATTTTTAAATGTCCAGTTTCTCTGTTCTGTTGTTTATCTATTTGAGAAACACGGATTTCCTTAACAAATACTGATTGGAGTACTGAAATGTTCCAGTGAAATGTGGCAGCTCTGTTGATGCAACCCGAGGAAATGGCACGATTTTAGAATTAGTTAATTTTTGATTTATTATGTTAAAACTACAATTATTGTTTACCACCCCCTTTTTTATTATCAAAATATGAACTTAGTCCCTGTTGCTTTTGAAAGAACTTTTAAATGATACATTCTTACTATTCCTACAGTCTTGCTCTAATGATAAGAGTTATATTTGACCTAGTCCTTGTTAAGGGTGCTTTTTAAGTCCAATTCTCTCAATCATTGTTAAAGGTATACGGAGAGAGAAAAATCCTAGTTAAGGGTATGCGTGGAGAGAAAAATCCTAGTTAAGAGTATACGTGGAGAGAAAAAAAAATCCTAGTTAGGGGTATGCGTGGAGAGAAAATTCCTTATTAAGGGTATGCGTGGAGAGAAAAATCCTAGTTAAGGTATACGTGGAGAGAAAAATCCTTGTTAAGGGTATGCGTGGAGAGAAAAATCCTAGTTAAGGGTATACGTGGAGAGAAAAATCCTAGTTAAGGGTATGCTGGAGAGAAAAATCCTAGTTAAGGGTATGCTGGAGAGAAAAAATCCTAGTTAAGGGTAGCTTTTTTGAGCTCCGCGAATGCTAGCTAAGGGTACTTATTGAAAGGGTGTGCACGAGCATGGTTACAGTGTTGTACATAGAGTGCCCCCCCCCCCCCCCCCCCCCCGGGCTTTAAAAGTAATTGCCATCAGTCTACTGAGGGTAATACAGTTACCGTTAAAATCACAAAATAAGGAACTTCTGCTTTAAGACATACCCCATGTTCAGACCACAAAAAAAATTATACTAGAACTCGATAAAGAAACGACGTATAAATAATTATCGTATAGCTAACAGACCGTTCAGACGCATAATCTCGGCCATTCTGGAAAACGTCGTATAGATGCTTATGATCATGACGTCAGCGCTAGCCCGCATGGCCTTCCACTTCCACGAATCACGGGCCCGGATCACGGGTCACCTTTCGCGCGCGGTCACATTAAGCCCCGCCCATTTATACCGTTCTATGGTCGCCATACGTTCAGACCACAGAAATGGGACGTCTTCTATTTCTGTGGTTCAGACGTACACGGAATACTGATTCGTTATCGAGTTCTAGTTCGAAACGATGCTCTGACCGTCGTTTCCTTATACGTCGTTTTGTTATACGTCGTTTCGTTATACGATGTTCAGACAATATAAATTCATCGTATAGCTAGTATAAATTTTAACGTCTGAACACCCTGGCAAATTGACAAATTAGTTTTGAGTCAGCTGTTTTTCAGGATTTTGGTCACGCACGTGACTGAGAACAGCTCAAATTCGCTACGTTCGCAAGTGTTCTCCGCTCAGCGGGATATCCCCTTTAATTTCTGTTAGTATGAAATCATTATTAGCTGTTTTTGCTTATGCATTATTCTTTGTCATGTTTCATACTGTATTTATATTTGTCTTTGATTGTGAACTCAAATTTTGAGTCCTTGGACTTTTGCTGAGTTTTTCCCAATGAACCAGGGGTGTAATGAAAAACGTTTTTTATAAAAAAAAAAAAAAAAAATAGAACGTTTTAAAACGTTTTTTAAAAATGTTTTTTAATGTTTTTTTACGGCACGGTACTGTCAATCAGAATTGTTTCAAAAAAAATCTTTTGCAGTACCACTATACGCTTACATTAGGCTATTACAAATACACATTTTGAGAGTTTGAGGGGAAAAATTTTTCAAATGAAAAAAAAAACTAATTTATTTAGTCTAAGATCTGTTCATTTTTGGAACATGATCGCCGTAATTATGATTTCTGTACTATCTGTAGAAAGAAAAAAATATCCCAGTAGTTCACTAAATCTAATAGATCATTTGAAATGCAAGTATAGCTGTCTCGTATTGTACTTATATTTATACCTAGTTGTCTGCCTCCACTTTATTTTTATGGGGTTTTTTTTCTCTCGAATTTTTCGAATCTTGTAAATATGTGATTTTTTTTATTTGTTTCAATAAAACATACAAATTAAAAAAAAAAACTCTCTTGGATGCATTTTTCCCGAAAACTACAAAAACATGAGCATGAACGGACGGCCCAAATTGCATATTAGCACTAATAATATACAATCATTTTGGCAATTACACTGTGGACCAGTTCTGACCTCAGCGTGACCTTTCGAAATGCCTTATAATAATAAAAATGATGGCTAGAAATTGCGCCCTCTGTAACTGTCATGTTCATATCAACCCTGCCTTATCTTTCAGATCGGATATTAAATGACATCAGATATAAAATGACGGAATATGTTAACATGTATCTTAAGTACTTTGCAAATCAAAATGCAAATAAGTTGGAAAGTCCCACAAAGAAGATAAAGATTTTTTTTTTTAAAAACATTTAAAGGACCACATTATCAGTGCATGTACATGTACAATGACACAAAGGGTGATGATCTTGGTGAATCATCTGATTGTAGACCAATTTAAGATTTTCCTGCACTGGTTCTGTACTAAACCAGATGAATCATGCATGAAAATACAGCAAATAAATTTGTCTTTTTTAATTAATTTAAGCATAAAAGTGATTAAACATTGTAGATTTATAACACATAAGTCTATAGGGCATTTTAAAACATGTTTGTTTGTTGTTGGTTTTTTTGTTGTTAAAACACTTCGTTTTAAACGCGCCAACCCTGCAATGAACCTTACTTGAATTTATACATTTAAACAAAAAAGGCGTTGATTTTATTCGCAAAAGGTAGAAATTACATTCTTCATTAAAGAAATTTTAAGAGCAACTGACATCCTACCTATAAAAAAAAACAAAGCATAAGAAAAAACAAGAATGCAGATAGATTTTGATCCCAGTGGTATCATTCAATGCAGACATAATTAAGATCTGGATATTTCGCAGCTCACTTAGCTTTAAAAAGAACCGGTGGTAAAAATCAAAGTCAAATCGAATTTATGCATAGAAATTGTGTTGAATACTGTGTGACAATTTAGGTTTGAGTAATGATATAAAGCAGATGTGTTTTCACATTGCTATCAGATTGCTTGTACAACTTATACCGCTTTCACACCAAGGTACGGTCGCTGGGTACGGTCGCAGAGACCGTACCCAGCGACCGATCGGACGTGCTTTCACACCGCCGTCAAAATTTGGTCAGGCCCAGAGCGATCGGTCGCTGTATAGCTGACCTAGCCGGAAGCGGAAGTAGAGATAGCGCGTGGGCATGTATGGGGGGTCATTGCATTTCGATCGGTCGCTGAGTACGATGTGCTTTCACATCAAGCTTACATCGGTCGTGATCGGTCGCTGAGTACGATGAAATGCTTTCACACCATGGTTTCATCGGTCGCTGGGTACGGTCTCTGCGACCGTACCCAGCGACCGTACCTTGGTGTGAAATCAGTATTAGAGTCATAGGGTGCGTAATAAAAACTCATTATCGGACGTTGGATTCTTTTTAATATTCACTTGGATCTGGTATCGCCGAAACCACCTGCCCGTCTTCGTGGTCTAGTGGTTACTCTCTAAAAAAAAAAAAAAAGAGTGACCGCGTTCACTCTGTTAGGGGTAAATTTCAGAAGAGAGCGCATTTAGAGTGAATTAAGAATGAATCAAGAGAAAAAAAGTGTGATATTCACTCTTTATTCACTCTTTTAGGGGTGACCTCAGGGATCACTCAAGGATTGTGAGTGATCCCTGAGGTCACCCCTAAAAGAGTGAATAAAGAGCGAATATCACAATTTTTACTCTTAATTCACTCTTAATTCACTCTTAATGCACTCTCTTCTGAAATTCACCCCTAACAGAGTGAACGCGTTCTATTTTTTTAGAGAGTAGGGTACTGGCGTTCTAAGCAGGAACCCCGTTTCGATTCCTGGTGGAGATTTTTTTTTTTTTAGACTTTCCAACAATTCAAAAAAATAAGGACTACTATGAGGAAGCTTGGTATATCTAGGCACCATTATTCTCTCTCTCTCTCTCTCTCTCTCTCTCTCTCTCTCTCTCTCTCTTTCATTTCTCACATTCGTGTATTTATTTCCAAGAGAGTCGCCAGATTTTTCATTATTTTGTCGAATATCTTTCATGATATTAATGTATATTTATATTCGGGGTCCGCCCACTTGAACGAAGGCCCGCGAGACCGAAGGCCGACTTTTTTCCTTCATCACAAATGATATACGCTATCGGTATATAAAATAATTATGTCTCCTTTAGCATGTTTAGTCCTCGTTTCCGGAGGTCCCGCTGCTCTTTAATACTTCTTAAACTTCCTTTTGGCACAGGAATTGGTTAGAGCTGTGTGATATTATAGATTACAATTTTCAATTTTCGGCCTCGCGGGCCTTCGGTGAAGTGGGTTGTCACCTTATATTCAAATGCTTGCATTCTAATTATGTTGTATTCATATGACATGAGCTTTGGTAATATGATCAGATCAAATCGAATCAAAGCAAATCAAAAGCTAACACTGCATTGCATAGACAATTTAAACATGAGTGATGCTGCGTATTAAAAGCAAATATATTCATATTGCCATCACTGCATGTCTGTAAATATGGATTCATTGAGTGTATAATAAATCACAACTCTTTACCAGATGTTTGCTTGAATTGTATTACTTGACAGCCAACCCTTAAATATCTCACTTTGAAAAACAGCACTTAATGTACCCCTGTTATGACTGGAGAATCTACCGTATCCTATAATAATTTCTTTACGTCACCATCCCCCCCCCCCCCCGGCAAAAAAACACACACACAAAAAAAAAAGCATTAAAGAGAAAATTAGAACGGAATAAAGACTGGATAGGAAGACATGAAACAAAGATAATAAGACCACCTTCCGGACCCCCCTCCCCCTCGGTGGTCTTGTTAATTCTTATGCCATTTGTATTTTACACTGTTCCCTTCCTACCCCACCCCCCCCCCCCCCCCCCGTCAATGGCCCTCAACTTCCGGACTCGCTCTTCTCCAGTGATCACGCTTCATTATAAGTCATTATATCTCGTAGATTAAAATCGTCATTACTTTCGAATAATGCATCAAAATTGCTGATTTCAATTTAAAGTATATCCTGTGTGTATAGCCATACTCAATTTCGCCATAAGAAAGAGAGGATCATACTGTGTTTCAATTTAACAAAATAAATCAAAATTTTTAATACAGTGTTTATGCAAATAGAAATGTACACAGATTAAGTGCTTGTTTAAGACTTCTACATAATAAAAATGAAAAAAAAAAAAACATTCATTGTAATAACTCACGGTTAATTAAGGTCAGTATAATGCAGCATTAAAAACTAATCTTCATCTCATATACTTTCTGTTTACTTTCTTTCTTATACAACATAGGGACAGTGAACAAATATGTTAAACACAGTGATATATTTCATGTACTAAAAATATAAAGAAAATGATTTCAAAAAATAATAACTAATTTTTTTCAGGGCATTTCCTTTCCCTTCAAGACATTTTCTTTATAATTCAGTGCCTGCACTGAACCTAAAGAAAAAAAGGATACATTATTAAATTAGTGTTAATATCAAGAATAATGATAAGGCTTTAACGCGAAATACTAATGATAATTCTTGTCATTATATTGAGATGACCAGAAAGTGCAATTTGGTACAAAATTAGCGTTGAGAATTGAAAGACAAATATTTGTTAACATCTCCTCGGGGTTCTCTTTCACGGAAACCAATGAAGGGAGATGTACAGACATTAGAGAACTTGAAATGCAAATTTTAAATTATAGGAATTTCAACAAAGTTTAGCATTTTCCAACATATAGCATTTCCCCTAAAATTTGATGTATACTTAAAGCTAAAAGCGCAGTCTTACAACCAGAAATGCGCCTATAACATACACATAGGCCTAAATAGATCGGCCCCAATAAAATCCATGAAATAAAAAGCATTATAGTGCTTCGAGACAGTAAAAATAATACCAACACTACTTTTATTATTATTTTTTTGTTGTTCTTTGTTTTATTCTGGGGTTTTGTGTATGCATGAGTAAGGGTGTGTGTGGGTGAGAGTGTGTGTGTGTGTGTGTGAGGGTGTGTGTGTGTGTGTCTGTCTGTCTGTCTGTCTGTCTGTTTGTGTGTAATTTGTCCCAGCATCTCCGCCTATAAAACCAGAGGCCGCAGACCAGCAGGGCTGGGGCTCCTCTATAGGCCCATGCTTGAATAAAAATACCTCTATATTTATTTTGATATCCTTAAAATTTCGAAATAATTATCATTCCACTCTGACGTCACGCTCATGAAGTTTTACAAAAATTCATCGCCGTTTCTGACTCTTTCTCTGACGATATGCGTCAAGCTGGACGTCACCATCAGTTGAGCTCTTTGCATCGGATACACAACAAGATCTGCAAGCAAACATACAAAGAAAACATTATACGGGGGTTCTATCCGTTATATTTTATTCAATTCACTTCATTTCAGTCTATGTCATTACTTTATTACTTTAAACTTTATTTATTATCAACACAAGGGAAAGTACATAATCGAAACAATGCGAACATGAGATACATAATAATTGGTAAAATATAATTATGAGAATAGAAATGTTTTCATGTAGAAAATATTGTCAAAATTTCTTACTATTATCATTATTATCATTATTGTTATTAATATTACTATCAATGATAATTATTATTATTATCATTCTTATTATTATTATTATTATTATTATTATTATTATTATTATTATTATTATTATTACTGTTACTATTATTATTGTTGTTGTTATTATTGATATTGAAATTAATCGTCATCATTATTGGACTGAGTGCGTTATTTGCCTGACATAAAACTGTGTCAGCGATTTTTGTGGTAAAGAGCGAAAATCAAAGAAAACATTGCAAATATTGCAAATTGATAAGTGCCTGGGTTTGGAAATATACTTTTCCTCTTGTCATAGATTTTGTGGGGTCCCCCCCCCCCCCCCCCCATTTTTTCTCTCATGCCGCTAACACCTCTTTTGACTTTCCCCTCGAATGGCACCTTTTTTCAAAGACTTTAATTCGCCCCTTAAATCAATGGTATATTCAAATTGCGTATGAAAATTACCTTCTGTTTTTTATACATATCCCAATGCAAATTATCCAGCATATGAGGTTCAATGCACAGGTAACGCCAAAGATGATGAGGATGTTCATCCAGCATGGAGAGCTGAAGCACTCGTCTGTAACGGTAACCGGAGACATGAAAAAAAAAATCAATTATTATTTCAGAAAACTCTTATTAGTTGGGGCAATCATACAATGCTTTGAAAATCATGCTCCGGCCACAATATTGTGCCCAGCTTTATTTCACCAAAGATCATGGAAGCACATTATATAAAAATGCAGATCACACAAGAGTACATGAACACTGGATGCACCAGGGCTGCGTTTCATGAAACCGTCAGAAGTCTAAGTTCATGGACATCCCATTGAAACGTGTGTTAACTCTACAACACACGTTTCAGTAGGATGTCCAAGAAGTTAGACTTATGACGGTTTCACGAAACGGCATCCTGGCTGTGCTGCCAGGATTAGTCCGCAGACCGCCCTCTTCTTTATCACACCCAGGTGCATCCGGTGCTGCAGTGACAAAAACAATGAAAGAAAATCATATTCGTAATAAAAAATTAAAAAAAACATAAAACAAATATAAGATAAGGTTAGACTGGTATGTGTCACATTCAGGCCGATAACAATAATACCGGTAGCTATAGTATGCTGGTGCTGTCTATCCATAATATAGGGTGTAACCTTAAAATGAAAAAAATTCGCTGTCGGTTTTCGTTATCTTTCAAATGTGACCCAGGCCTGATGCTAATAGTTGCAATAGGGGTTTGGGGTTATAGGCTCAGGGGTAGGATAGGCCTTTTAAGTCCAAATCATTTTAGTATACGTTATGAGATAAGCAAAAACTAGCTCATTCACTCTAAATTAAATGTGTAGGTGTACTATTCACGTGAGGTGAATCTCCTCTGCACGAGACCTCCATTTTTGTTAACGTCCTATCTGAGGGACAGCATACGTCCAAGATCAAATTTGGGTGAATATACGAAGTATAATATGAACTTTTTCTTCTGCGTCATTTGAATATGCATGATCTGAGCTGTATAATACAATATTCAGATCTTCTTCTTTTTTTTTTTTTAGAGTTTGACCAAAACATCTGTGTTGATCAGTGTTAAAATAGCTAAAAACAAATGTAGAAGAGACATGCACAAAATTTAAAAGTATTACGAAGAGAAAGAAAAGGGACTGATGAGAAGGAAGATGGGTTGCGAAGGGAAATCAGTGGGGACACGCACATATTTATGGGAAAAGGGGAGAAAAAGAACGATGAAAAACAAAATGGAAGATCTGTACTGTAGAAGGAAAAATAGTGGAGTGAGTGCTAACAAGAAGTATGGAAGGGAAGTGAAGGAGTTGTGAAAATAGGAACAAAATAGCAAATCCAAATTACTAAGAGCATGCTTTCATCAGTACATAATGTACATAGTTTACATAGGGTATAATAATTCAAAATGAAAAATAAATCCAGTTCAAGAAGTTGTTTGTATTACTCATCTGAGAATGGATTCGCGTTATTTGAGCGTAGATTTTCACTCCAAAATGAATGCTTCTTGATGTGACTCCTTACAGAATTGATTTCCACTCCTCTCTGTTTGAAGAGGGGCGGAGGGGGGGGGGTTATAGGGTGTGCTTACCAGTCGTCGTGGTTTCCATGGTGATGAGACTGGTCTAAACCATGAAGAGATTCTACGAAAAAAAAACACAGAATAGGCCATTTCATCAGTACGGGGTTCGAATCTCTGGTGCAGCACTAATGTCCTTGGGCAATACATTGTCATTCATTTTGGAAAAGCATCTGCCTGTGTCATCTCATCCGGATGGACATCTCATTCGGTGACACCGGCAGCAGGGCTAAAGCCGGAGCCGGAGCGCAGGAAAAATAACTTTCATCTTGTGATACAGTATGCCTCTGTCAACCCCCTCCCCCTCCCCCATCGCATGTCAGAGAAATAGAATGAAAGTAAGCGGGGAAAGACAGAGAAGAGATAGAGAAAATTAACTTGAAAGAATATGATACACCCCCCCGCCCCCGCCCCGCATACCCTCCGCCTTGTTCCTCACATTTCATCACGCCTAAAACAGGTACCGTTCAAAGTGCTATTAATATTGTGGCTGTCGTCGAATTCCAGTTTCAGTTATGTAACAATTCTAATAATAATAATAATGGTATGTTTTTGTTTACCCATTGTAGCCTCTTCAGTACTGTTCTCCCAGAGGGCCCTGCAAGCATATTATTACCCCGGCTTTAGCACGGCTATCGTAGCGCTCGGTGCATTCAAGGAATAAAATTTAAACTTGAATTTAAAAAAATCGTGATAAGGTGCTTTATCATGAATATATCTTTATCAAAAAGGAAAAATTATATAAGACAGCTTTCGACCATGTTCGACTGAATTCGATGTAGATTGAGCTTAGATCATATGACACCGAGCCAGACACAAAGTTTAGATAGATCCTCGTATCAGCAGAAGCTGAATACTGCGTTATACATGTACATGTATAAGCGCTTGATTTTAAGTTGTGCGTCTCAAACAGGTAATACGAAAGTACTTTTTTCAGATATCGGAATATCTGCAATTGAGATCATAGACATGGTGGATCGTAATGGGTTGATGAAAATGGGTCTGAATTAAACGATTACAAAAATTTTCGAGTAGGTTGCGCTTATAATTCCACTACGTGTTGGGCTGTATGTCATTATTATGAAAATTACACTGGCCCTTGTTTTTCGTATTTTGTTGTGCCTACAGTTTTCCTACCTTTGAGTGCACTTTATACACAAGCCCATATACGGAAATTAAACATCCGATCTATTATACTTGACATTAATAGTTGACAATTATTCACAATCACTAATTTCTCAAATGATTAATGTTGTCAAACGCTTACCCCTATTTTCAGCTTATTTCAAATCAACCAAATAAGCTTGGCCCGGAGCCCTCGGAACGAATAAGGAAGTACACGTATCGCGAGCTCCAATGCACCGTTCCGCACACAGAATTGAAAACAACATTCTCACTCTGATACTGAGCATATAAATTGTAGTTTTCCTTTTATTCGTATTCACTAGAGCAGAGTAAGGAGAATAGAACAGAGGACAGAAAAGAGAAAGGAAAAAATTATTTTCAACACCATAAAAATGATGTCATAATCGTATAGAGATATCAATACTGCCCCCACGGCAATGGGGTGAGCGGGTGTATGATGGGGTGACCAAACATTTTTAATTTCCTAAAGAACGTATGTTATTCCATCATTTCTCAAATTCTACCCCAAAATTATTCTGATTAATAGATACCAAAGGGGAAAGCAGAATTTCAGACCACGAATTGTGTGCATGTAAGAAAAAAACTTATCATACTTACTGATAAAGAATGACAGAGATATCGCCATTGGAAAATTCCGTATTGCAATGCGCTTGAGCTGGAAATTTATATAAAACGAGTCCAGACTTCGTGCACGCCAGTTTACAAATGATTAATGCAAACAGAGATCCATCAAAGTAAGATAATTACATCAATAGCAAGGCAAAATGCCATAGAATCATATTGGTATCAATTTTAATTACATTTTACTTTTTCTCTTAAAATGAAGATTCTAGACCTTTGTCGCCGGTAGGTTCATTATTTTGCGGAAACATACGCTAAATTTAGCAAAATCTGCCGATCATTTGTGAATATTTTTTTACATATTTCTTCCCTTCTTTCAAAGAAACTTCTTCCTAAGGTAATTTTAAAGTTCCTCTATCCAGTGATGCTATTTGATTTTAGAAATCTTTTCTAGGTTTTTTTGAGATATACAGTGGGCGCAAAAAAATATGGACAATCTGCGAAGTTTGGACGCCAGTATAAACATCTCATGTGAAGATATCAAGAAGGACACAATTGCTCTTATTACATTTATACTGGCTAGTTAGGTTTGGAGCCTGTCCCGAAATAGCCTCCATAACTTAACCCCGGAAAAATTTGTGATCTTGACTTGATCATCTCATTTATTCACGGACGGTGCTATATCGTTTTGACCGTAGCCATCGAGCTTATATGATTATCCCTATAGAGCTTCTTCGCCCACTCCCCCCCCCCCCCCCCCCATTTCCCACAAACGAAAAAGTGTGATTGGACAATATAATATACAAAATACTATTTTGAAAATGTACTGGGAAAAAAAATTATGGGATACGTTTTTCCGACGACCCCAGAAAATGGGGCACATGAGGGCAGTAGACGGCCTTTAAAAGTAGTCATTATCCATCGCTACGAAAACCAACTGGTTTCATACATTCTCAGTCCTATTTTCCCGAACCTGTCCACAGTTCAAAGCGCAAAAAGAAGACTTCCAGAATTAAAAAAAAAAAAATCATTTCTCAAATTCCAGGCAGCAGTTTGTTGGCGTCAGTTCATGACTTTAACAAATGTTAAGAAATAGCTAAGGCTTCCACACGACCGCATCTGGGTTGCTGGGGGCTATCAGATATTATATTCAAAATATTTTCAAATTTTCATGCAAAACTGGATGGTCTCTCTATCGAATGAAACCAAAAATCTGGCGACATTTCACGATCAAGCGAGCAAAAAACTGTCTCGTGATGAAAGATTGCTAAGTCCAAGTTTGTCCAGAAGTTTTATTATTATTTTATTCTATGTGGTTATGAACAACGTTGTGGACCGTTTAAAGGTGACTCGTTGGAAACATCTCTCTTTTTTACTACAGTTCATTTTTCCTCTCAAAATAATTGAACGAAACAGTATATACACAACACTTGTAGATTGTATTTTGATAATAATTTTAGCTTTAGTTATGCACATATTAATAGGAATGAAAAGCAAGAGCTACAAAGGAAGTGCGTAGTTGGCTTGGTTCAAACAAGGTTTCCCTAAATAATATGTTACCCGATTTGGAGGCTACGCAGAGATTACCAGAAATTAATACATGTATAAATTTGAGGGGGGAAAAGGCAAAAACATAAACTTACACATACAGAGAATATATGTGTGTGCGTGGGTGCGTGTGTGTGCGTGTGTGAGGGTGTGTGGGCGTGTGGGTGTGTGTGTATTAACTATATTATATTCTATTATTAATTACAGCTCTGAGCTACGGTTAGTTTACGATGTAGACTGTTAAATACCACAAAACATCAAACGGCACTAATTATGTTTGGGTGAGTAAAAGCTAGCAAATAGTTGCAAAATCCACTCCCTTCTTCCCTCCCTCTATTACCGTACGCGGCGGGGGGGGGGGGGGCAGTTCCCCCCCCCCCGCCCCCCGCCAAAAAAAAATCAAACCTTACTTTCTTTTTTTTAATCCAAAAATTCTACCAAGCGTGCACTAAATAATTCAATATCAATTCTAAAAATGAAAAATAAAAAGCTCGGTCGCTTGTTCCTTTGAACATTTTACATTTTCTTGCCCCTCCCCCGGAAAAAATTCATGCGTACGGCCTTGCTCTACCCCCTTCTCTAACCTCCTTCTCTTTTCTCTCCTCCTCCCTCTCCCTCCTTTCTTCTTTCTTCCTTTTTTTCTTTTAACAAGGAGTGAGAGAAAAACAAAACAAAGAAAATAGCCAGGCAAGCACACATGGTCTTCCGCTCTCTTTGCTGATAGATTTATTAAATAAATTTACCACTACCATTACATATCTACATGAATCTCAATAGCAGCAATGAATAACAGAATTTTAGAGCATTTCAGAAGATTTTCATTATTACACCTAAAACTGAACTAAAACAAAAGAATACGGCCAGTGATTTTTTTTTTTTTTTTTTTTTTTTTTTACGACTGATTTGAATCGTAAGTCTATGGCAAACCATATACTGAAGAGCTACAATAAATTGATCGTAAGATTGATTAAATCTCTTTATGTTACAGGCTCCTGGTGTCCGAATATCAATAATATTCTTGATTTGAATTCATCTTCATATTTTAAGCATGAAATGGTGTGTATTTAAGGCATGTTCACATACGCAGTGCAGTGAACTGCTTTGAAAATAAAAACTGTCACATTTCTGTGTTTTTTATGACACGCAAATAAATGAGTACACCTGTATAGCACCTTTCTTGCTTTCATTTTGTATACACAAAACGGCAGCAAATAACTATTTGTTCTGGAAAGAGAAATGAAATGAAGAGGTGATATTAAACAGATATGACGTGATTTCAGATTATAAATACCGATGACATTCAATATAGTTCTTGTTCAACAGTGTAAACAAAACACTTACTATCAACAGAAAACAGAGGGTTACTGAATTACTGTAGTGCTGTATGACCCCTAAGAAAAAGTGCAAATTCAGTAGTAAACAGGTTGAACACATTTCCATGACTAATCCTGTATTTAACAAGCCTGATCAATCAGAACGTGATCCAAATTTTGAAAGGGGGAGCGGGCGGAGCTATGGGGCATATCTGCGTACAGATAGAACCAAAGTATGTATATACCTGGTAGGAAAACATTTTTCCTCACATTTTAACAACTTATATTATTATAACTATTGTGAATCTTATATCGTTTTCATATTCGCTGCCAAAAGCGTATGAGGTCCGGAACCTACAGCTAACGAATCGATCAATCATGCCACTTTTCAGACATGTATTTACAGAAGCTGGTGCACCTGTGCACACAATGTCTTATTTTTTTTTCACGCCACCTGGGGGTGTTTCACAAGACTACTAATTGGGTGTTGCAAGAAGTTTGCAATCAATTGCAAATAATTGCTAATTTTGAAACAACCATTCTAATTGGCTCAGGGTCCGCCCTTTTAAGAAGATATGCATGCAACAATGATTTTGATTGGCCAGTGACAATCAGTTGCAACTTGCAATCGATTGCAACTTTCTTGCAACACCCCATAAGACTGACTCAAATCGCTCTCAACTATGGCAGGCCATTCATGCCAGAGTTTGCTTTCACCATCAGTCTCTCAAGGGATGCGCAAATCATTGTCACAAATTTGAAGAATTTACATTTTTTGTTTTCCTCGTCAACGAACTATAAAAAGTTGTCAATTCTGCAGATTTGTGACCATGATTTGCAAATCCTTTGAGAGATCTATGGTAAAAGAAAACAGTGGCATGGTTAAGTGCAATTTTAGTCAGTCTTAGTCTTTGTGACACACCCCCCCCCCCCCCCCCCCCCCCCCC